>JAOANK020000042.1:731035-746973 GCA_026257165.2 Telfairia occidentalis | reverse complement strand
GGGGGTGGTTAGGAGTGCTTCTTGAAGATTTAAGCGACCATTGTGGCTTTGAGATTATGCTACTAGGGTGAGGTGTTGTTATAAGTAGACTTTTGGGCATATTTATAATTTTTTTAATTTTTTTTATAAGAAACCGAACTTTCATTGAAAAATTGAAAGAATACAAGGCAAACAAAAAAAGTCAGCCCGCAAAAGGAGTCCAAAACCTAACTAAGAAAGAGGCTTCAATCCAAAATAATTAGATTTATCTAATAATTATAAAAAAGAGGCGACATTGCCGCCCAGAAGGAGGTGTTAAAGCCCACCGCCTCCCAAATCTCTTCACAATTTCTAAAAATCTTACTATTTCTCTCCCGAAGAAGTTATATTGGATCCTCCTTTTTGGGATAAGAACCATTTGTTATGGGTGTCATAGTAATAGCAAATTCTTTTGTGACTACCTATCTCCATGATTCTTTACAATTGGAGGGTTTTTGTACTTAGCTTCTTTCGGGTGGGGATCCCTCTTCCCCAGCCCGTCGCTTGTTCTTTTGGTTCTGTCTTTTATATCATGGTATTGAAATTTCTTATAAAATAAGTAAAAAAAATCCTATTACGAGAAGTATTTGGTTGAATAGAAATAGGACTTATTTCCCTCTTTGTGTGGCCCTTTCGTGTACTTTTCACTTGACTTAATAAAGGCTGGTTTATAACTCAGAAAGAAACTAAAATCTATTCTTTAGTATAATATCGTGGTTCTTATTCTTGTTGCTTCATGGTGTCTCAGCATTGTAGATGTTACTAGAATATTGCTGAATTGTTATGTTTGTTAGCAGACACCTAGGTGCCTTGAAGGACATTGTTTGACATCTTTTTTTTTTTTTTAAAAAAAATTGTTTTTAAGAATAACTTTTGGGTGAAATGTACAAGTAAAACTTTTTGTGCATTTGACATTTTTATTCATAATCTTATTTTCTGAAAGTAAAGGTTTTTTAATTGGCTACGTCCTTTATCGAGATGGATAGCTTTTTTCATTTATCTGTTGCATTGGGGAGTATTGTAATTTTTTTTTTTTTGGGAGCCTTGTTTGGGTTGGTTGTCTTTTACATTAGAGTTCTTTTCCCTCCATATATCTTGCTTGTACCTTCATTTCATCAATGAAAAGTATTCCTCTTGGAAAAACAAGGAAAGAAAAAATTTTAAACATAGGGCATCCATGAAAATAGATTATGGGAAAACAAAAGCTTAGAACTGAAAAAGTTTTGTGTTCTAAAAAATCGAGAACAATTTTCTAGTCACCTCCCATCAGATCATTTGATACTCGTCTTTCTTGCCTCTCAACATTTTTTGTATTTGTTTGCAGCTTGAAAATCCCATCTACCTCCAAAATCACAGCCCACCAGAATATAAGGATGGTATGTATTCTCAACTGTGTTCAAGCAGTTTACATATATTACATACTCAAACACAGTGTGTGCGGGTGACATGGCTTGTATGAGTATATGTATGCAGTTACATATTTCTCTTTACTTTTAAAAACAAGGTTAAAATACTATTTTGGTCATTGTACTTTGATTGTTTGTTCTATTTTAGTCCCCATATTTTGAAAGTATCCAAATTTAGTTCCTATATTTTCAATAAATCTCCAAAATAATCCTCCACCATTATTTTGTGGTTAAGATTAGCTGGTTTGGTAAAAAAAAAAATCACTCTTTTAGCTGTCTCCCCCTTGTCTCCTTCTCCCTTCCTAGTCACCCCTCTTTGCCCTTCTCTCCTATGAGAAGTAAAATCCATGTGACTCATGTGTAGTGTACACGATGTTCACCGTTCCCCACCATCCCTCCCCCTCTCCAGCTGCCCCTCCTCTCGACCAAAGCAACAATTTCTACCTCTCTCACCACCATTGTTATGAGCAATGAGTGTATGATAAACAATGACCATGGTTCAAACTCACTTTTCTTAATTTAGAACTCCGGAATGTAGATCTCTCTTCCATGAGAGAAGTGGAGGGAGGGGGAAAGAGAGAAGGGGAAAAAGAGTTGAAGGAGAACAAAAATTAACTTTTTTTACCAAGTCAGTTGATTAATTTTAACTCGAAACACGGTGGAGGACCATTTTTAAGATTTATTAGAAGTGGAGGGATTAAATTTGGATTCTTTCAAAATATAGGGACTAAAGTAGAATATTAGCCAAATTACAGGGATTAGGGACTAAATTTGAAAATTTCCGAAGTATAGGGACTAAAATAGAGTGACAACCAAAGTTTAACGTCCAAAATAGTATTTTAACCTAAAAAAAAATTACTCTTAATTTTATATTTATTTTTGCAGAGGACTAACTATTGTTAGTTAATATTTATTATATTTAAAATATTCAAGCAATTATCTTTTTTCTTCTCCCTTTATTTTTTGTTGTTTGGTTTACTTATATCATGTATGTTATTTTGTGCAGGCTGGTGATGATTTTGGTGTTGAAGTTAACGACATTGACTGGGACACTGAAGATGAGCTAGAAATTGAGAATATACCTTTAGCCTCTCATGCGAGTTTGGCATTTCCTGGTGTAGAAGCAAATATGGTATGTCATGTCTACATTTGCAGTGAAGTTTGTGCATGTTGTGTCTTTCAATTATTGATTGGTGGTAGTTTAATTAAATTTCCTTGTTGGTGAAGTTATTGATGAGAGTAATTAAAAAAAACAATAAAGTGTATGATGATGCTGGAATGTAAGTAAAAAAGAAATATGGCGTGTGTTATCTTTTATGTAATAGTCCAACTAATATGTCATTTGGTTCAAGTTCAAAGGCGTGTTAGCTTTCAGTTTGTTAAGAAGACTTGAAATAGTATTCTTTTGACAACAACAAGCTCAGACGTATGTATAGGATTTTGTTGCATAACTAACTCTAGTTTATTTTTTTTCCTTACGAAGGCAAGCTCATCTGCAGGTCCATCCAACTCTAAGATAGTTGATTATTTTATAGGAATGGGATTTTCTGAGAAAATGGTTGCCAAAGCTATCGAGGATAACGGTAACAACTTCTTATTGTTTATTTAATCATTTTTATTTAGAAAAAAAGAACATGATTTCTGTTTATCGAGGAAAAAGTTTAGTAACTGTTTCTCTTAAATCTTAAAACTTCTAAAAGCACCTGCATAACTTTGTTTTGATGGACTATCCAGGAGAGGAAAACACTGATTCTATACTTGAGACCCTCCTCACATTGTCGGTGAGTTTTTCTGATGATGACATGCTAGGTTGTCAAAGTTAGTTTCTTGTAATTGTTTTGCCTGCATGACATGCTTTTTTCCCATCAAAGTCCATGTAAGTAAATGTTTTACATGCGCAACATGGAATGGAAGCATGTGAGCTTTTGCCTTTATCAATGATTTAAATCTCTCTCTCATCTGTGACAATTCATATTTTCTTGGCCTATAATGAACTGGATTTCAAATGTCCAGGAGATTGTTGATATGTCAACCAGTTGTTTCATAAGATACTTGAAGATCTTCCACTAGATGTCATTATATCCCTCTTTTCTTGTACTTCTATCACTGACTAGCAACTGTCACCTACTCTCTTGTATGTGTATACGTTGAATTTATTTTCTTTTCTTCTGGTAGGCTCTTGAAAACTCTCCTCCAAAGCAGCAGCATATTGATACGGAAGACTCCTTTTCGGATTATGAAGGAAGTTTTCTGGACGATTTTACTGATATAGACAGTGATTCTGAAAATGAGGTTGTTTGATTTTCTTTGGTTTCATGGAGTAGTTTGCTTTTTAGTCATTTTGTGAACCACGTGTCTTGTAATGTTGGGACAATTTTTTTGAGTTAAATCTTATTCCTCTGCCAGTGTTTCACGATAGTTTGGTCCATCATGTAGGGGACTGCAAAACCTGCATCTGATGTTGACAACAAAATGATGTTCTTGGTGGACATGGGGTACTCCGAAGATGAAGCTTATGCAGCAATAGAGAGATGTGGTTTGTACCTCCTTGTAGGACTTGTAAATTTATAATATCTATGCACGACTTCTCTTAATTGTTCTAAAACTACTTGTTGTGTTCTTCTAGCAAAGCGTTGATTAGAAGATCCTTCACAGATGTAGTCTCAAATAATTGCTGTGGGATAAGTAGTTTAATTCAGGCTTTGTGTTATTGATAGGGACATGTTTAAGATTTTGGTGGGAGATTTTCCTGAAAGCTCTGATTTGTTCCTTGATTGGTCAATCAAGCCTGAGTTTAAGAAACCCGTTGTTAGGAAACTTAGGTTTAAAAAAATTGTGGGTCTTGAATAGTGAGCTATTGTACCGTTCAAACTTGTTGGTTTCTCCAATTAAACCTTTGTTTGACTACTCCCCTCCAAATGTGGGCTTGGAAATCGATCCCACCCTAAACCCAACCCACGCCCTAAATGCCCCTTGAAAAGTTGTAGCACCATCAATTTACTTGTTGGGCTTATTATTTGGATTCATAATACTTGATTTTCTACAATTGTCCCTTCCCATATTTGATATTGAATACAAAATATGGATGCCTTTTTTGGCTTTGCAGGTGTGCACTCCTCATTTGCAGAGCTGACAGATTTTATATCTGCTGCTCAAATTTCAAAGGCTGCAGATGTGCTTCTCGGAGATCTCCCAGATAGGGTAACTTTTCTGTCTTATCATATTCTTGAAGTTCATGTTTGCAGGCATTATAACCGAAAAGAAATTGCTTATACCTCTCTGCTGACATTATTAGAGAACTTGTCACATTGATAATTTCACTTCAATTGAACATATTTTTGCTTGATTATCTGAACAGCCAAAGCCGAAGAATCTCAACGGCTGTAGTAAGCTAAAAAAGAGAAGGCATTATGATTACGAGGCATGGAAAAAGAAGAAACCAAAGTGCTTTGACGACGACGAGGAGACGATTCGTTTGCCAAACCCAATGATTGGGTTTGGGGTTCCCAATGAACTGTGTACTACAGTTCACAGAAAACTTCCTGAGGCAGCCATGGGACCTCCCTACTTTTACTACGAAAACGTGGCACTCGCTCCTAAAGGAGTTTGGAATACCATTTCCCGCTTCTTATATGATGTTGAACCGGAATTTGTTGATTCCAAATATTTCTGTGCTGCTGCAAGAAAAAGAGGCTATATTCATAATCTCCCAATACAGAACAGATATCCTCTTCTTCCCCTGCCTCCCCACACTATACATGAAGCATTTCCTTTAACAAGGAAGTGGTGGCCTTCATGGGATACTAGAACGCAATTAAATTGTTTACAAACTTGCATTGGTAGTGCTCGACTGACCGATAGAATTCGCAAAGCTCTTGAAGATTTTGATGGTGAACGTGATCCGCCAATGTCTGTGCAGAAGTTTGTTGTAGATCAATGTCGAAAATGGAACTTGGTTTGGGTCGGGAAAAATAAGGTCGCTCCGCTTGAGCCTGATGAAGTAGAAATGCTTCTGGGATTCCCCAAGAACCATACTAGGGGAGGTGGAATCAGTAGGACAGACAGATATAAATCTCTTGGCAATTCATTCCAGGTACCAATCTCTTTCTTCTCTTCTTTTGTCTTATCATCTAAGATCATTCTGGATTTCTTTTTGAAGATTATTGCTCACTACTTGAACTGCATCATTCTTATTATTTTTGATAATGGGGGTATTAGGAGCCGCTCCGGGCTTATGGCATTATACTCATGGCCCACCCCTTCCCCACTAATCTCGACAGGCCTCGCCCATGACGAGCCTTAAGTCTTCCATGTGGGTTAGGGTACTTCGGGTATTTTGGTTGTGATATTTTACGACATATTTGCCTACATCTTCTCGTTACTTCAGGTCGACACTGTGGCATACCATCTTTCGGTCTTGAAGGACATGTTTCCAGGAGGAATCAATCTTCTCTCTCTTTTTTCTGGCATTGGTGGTGCAGAAGTGGCACTTCATCGCCTAGGCATCCCTCTTAAAAACGTTGTCTCTGTCGATATTTCAGAAGTGAACCGAAACATCGTTCGAAGTTGGTGGGAACAAACGAACCAGAAAGGGACTTTGATTGATCTTGCTGATGTGCAAGAGCTAGATGCAGATAGGTTACAACATTTTATGAACTTATTTGGAGGTTTCGATCTCGTAGTCGGCGGGAGCCCTTGTAATAACCTTACGGGTAGCAATAGGTACACTCGAGACGGACTCGAGGGCAAAGAGTCTATCTTATTTTATGACTACTTTAGAATCTTAGACTTGGTCAAGTGTATAGCCACCAAAACTGAATGATTTGATTGTAAAGCAAGCCAGTCCCATCTTTCTGCAGTCAAAAACATGCTATATTTTATGGAACAAAGTGATCCTTTAGTTTCAGTAAATAATCAACTGATGGAAGATGAGGCTTTAATTCTATCATTATTTGGCCCTTCAGGCTTGTGTTGTTCAGTCTCTGTTGTACACTATATTTCAATCATTAGATGGATCAAGAAAACTGAGCACCAAAATAAAATTTTCTCTTCTTTTCTTTTCCTTTCATTTTATGAAGAGCTATTCCACTTCTTCTTTTTTTTTTCATTGGATTTGTTCAGGAGCAGTGTATATAATGGAGAGAATTTTCTTTTCAGAGTAATTTTTCAATGTTAAATTATATAATATGTCTTCCAACTTTGGGATAGGTTTCTATCGTTTTACAAGTTTCAAAATTATCTTAATGTTTAAAATTGTTTCGAAAATATCATTTTGTAAGCTTTTTTGTTAAAATGAAAACAAAAGTATGATGTGGTGATAAGTTGTAAAATTGGATTTTATACATTGTTTCAATTATGCTCTTAATCTTTACCACTGTTTCGCATGTGATCAAGACCGTTTGATATTTTTTTTCATGTGAGATTTTTTTTTTTTTTTCATCCCACTTTTAAATTCAAATCAGTAGCCTGAGTATTTCAATCAGATATAACCATTTAAAAAAAGGTTTAACTATACAAAATATTCCTATATTTAAAAAATACCCTTGTTATTTTTAAAATCTCAATAATACCTTTCACTTTTGCAAAAATGTTTCAAAAAATATCTTTAAAAAAATTTTGTTGGATGTTTATAGAAAGTTGATGTAGATGCTAACATATGAACCACAATATTCTGTTTGTTTGCGCTTGCACTTTTAAATGTTTATTTGGATTTTTGAAAATGATTTTTTTTATTATTATTTTAAAGCTTCAAATCAATCTTAAAAAGCTGCATCTTTGCACTTAAGCTACCATACAAGCTATTTTGTATTAATGTCATGGATATGTTAATAGACACGATAACTTTTAATCAAATTTTTCTTGAAGGGTATTTTTGAAACATTTAGCAAAGGTAGAGAGCACTATTGTAGCTTTCGAAAAAATAAGGGTATTTTTTAAACAAATTACAAAGTATAGAGGTATTTTGTATAATTAAGACTTTAAAAAATAAAACATCTAAGTTTTTGTAAAGAATTTTTGTATAACCTATGAAATCGCGAATACACTTTTATCTTATTTTTAATTCTTAATAACCAATTTAAATATAATTTAATGGTCAAAATATCTCTAGTTTGAATGTTTAAAATAATTATTATCATTAGTATATTAAAAAGTAAGAGGTTCAAAATCAAGAACTTTTCAATGGATAATAATTTTCAATATTATCACTAATGTAATTTTTTAGAATTGATCAATCAATTATATAATTTCTTATCCCAAAAAAATCGATCAACCATATAATCTATCTATTACGATTAAAATGATTAACATGAAAAACTAACATAACTTGAAAAGTTAGTGATTATTGACAATTTCATGTTTGTTGTTCATTTTTTAACTATGATGCTTGTCACGACTTGTTTTCAACTCAATAACCACGTCACTTTTTGTCAATCATTTTAATGATAAAAATATTCAAGAACATATTTGAATCAATTTTAAAGCTCAATGCTAGAGTTAAACATTTTTAAATGATAGAAATATAGTTGAAATTAAACTTAAAAGTTCATAGCAATTTTGAATAATTTAGCTAAAAAATAAATATGTATATGGGCTAACCAGAGGTGGGATTAGGTTAACCATGGTTAGGGTGAACGCGGTGGCCGCAGCAAACGTCCAGTTTCTATAAATAGCAATTGATTCCCCCATTTTTCGCTCCACCATCTCTCTCTACGCTTCTCTGGCTTCGGAAGCGTGGTTGAGAGATAACGCGTCGTTATCTCTGCGTTTTTCGATTGGTTTTCCTCCACGCGGGGCTCATTTTCCTCAGGTAACCATCCTACTTTCCCGAATCTCCTTCCTGAATTCGCAGATCTAGCGGTTTTCGTTTCCTTTTTGGTGCTGTTTTGTTGGTTTAGGGTTGCGTTTTTTCTGGGTTTCTTGTTTTGGCTGTTTATTTGTTCAGAAACTTAGGTAGAAAGGACGAATTCATGTTGCATGTGCGTTTTTGTTGTTCACTTGTAAAGGGTGCCGGAGAATTTTAGGTTTTGTATCCGTTTTGCGTTTAGTGCAATCTTCCTTTCTCTAGAATTAGGCATATGCTGTACGATTTCGTGTGATTGGGTTGCTCTTTTCAAGGCCTCAACCCGTTTTAGCGCTTGGAGGAGGCTTCGAGACAGGTTGATTTTGAATCTTTTTGGTTCTTTCGGTGTTTTCTTTCGTGCATTAGCTCGGATTAAGGATTGAGATTTTTGGTGGTTTGAACCTTTATGAGATTCTGTTTTTGAAATTATATATATGTTTACCCGGTTCAATTTCCATTGAAGGAGCGTAGATCCGGTGTTTATTGAACTAGTTTAAAAGACACTGGTTGATTGTGCAAACTTGATGGTTCTATCTTTTTGAAGCCTGGTGTTTATTGGTTAAGTGAGGATTATTCTATCTTGTAATCTTTTAATTAGTTCAAAATGTTTTCCAGTAGTTCTGCAAACAAGTTTTTTCATGAAGTCATGGTCTGGTATTATTGACCGTGCATGATTATTAAGAAAACTATTTCCGTAGTTGTTCGTATGAGGTTTGCTGTATGGTCTTCTCATCTTGTTCTTTGTTTATTTTCAGAGTCATCTGAGTTATATTTCCTGTTCCCTTGTTATGGCGGCTACTGCAACTGCTCTTTCTGTTGGACCACGGTATGCACCTGAAGATCCAACCCTCCCCAAACCATGGAGAGGGTTAGTTGATGGAAAAACAGGGTATCTTTACTTTTGGAATCCAGAAACTAATGTCACCCAATATGAGAGACCTGTGGCCGCTGCTCCACTGAATTCATCGATAGTGTCAATAAGTTCTTCAGTTCAAATTCAAAAGCCATCCTCAGGCCACTCTTATAGTAATAATTTCAATGAAAATAATGACAAGTACGGAAGAAGTGCCCATGGGGCACCCAAACATGAGGTAGAGTCGAGATCACAACTAGTAGTTTTCTGTTTCAATTTTATTAAAAGGAAAAGCACATTTTCTACACTGTAGCAACTCTACTGGAATGCTAAAACTTCTAATTGGTTAATATCTTTTTCTTCATGCATGTGCACACATGCACGCACAGATTTTTTTTATTCTTCTGTATGCGAACTTGCATTCCCGTGTTCTTGTAATAATTATATGGTTGAACTATTATTATCTAAAAGATCAAATAAAGTTTATGAATTTGAAAAACTGGAAAGTTCTGTTGAATTAAATTTTTGGAATAGTTTTGGATGTCATTTTCTGTCTCATAACATAAAATTTCAAGCATTTTGGTCTAACCTATAAGATGTGAATGTGGATTAAGTATTATGTTCCCAATCATGATCAGTGTGACCCAACTTTACATCAGGTAGCAAGGGGTGAAACCTTTCATTCACATGATACCTCAAATGGAACACCTAGTACAGGGTATGGAGGAACACTGTTGAAAGGACAGAGACCATCAGATGCAGGGAATGGTTTATCTACTGAGTCTTATCGTCAGCGGCACGAAATAACTTTTTCGGTGAGTGCTAACTGAAATTTATTTTTCTGTTTTCTTGGAGCTGATTAGTTTTTTATTTTTTATTTTTGCCTTTCTTTTTGGTATTATCTCAATCAGCTATCCTCTTGCAATTTACATCTATTATTTGAATGCAAATTTCTTGGATGTTCATTATATTCGTTCTTTGGTATAATTGATCTTTCTGTTAAATCATTTCCCAGGGTGATAATGTGCCTCCGCCATTTACGTCATTTGAAGCTACGGGTTTCCCACCTGAGATTCTTAGGGAGGTACTATTTTCCACTTTGTTCTATGCCTTTGCTGATTCAATCTTTATAGAATAGCCATAGCAGGCAATTTAGTAGGAATGCTCAGCTATATAAGACAAATGTTTTTACTCAAAGTTCAGTGGTTGCTGGGGTCATGTTAATTCTTTTTGTCACCTGTACTTTTTTGTCGCAGGTGCGATATTTGCTCCTGGGAGGAGCTAATGTCGTACGCTGTGGTGCCCTCTTTGTTTGGGGGCTTGCTTTAATTTGGAGTGCCCTTTTATGGTGGACCAGTTTCTGGGAAGGGCTTTCCGAATCACCCATATTTGCAGCCGGGACTGCCGTTGGTGATGATTCAGTCTCCCACTAAGTTTGTACGAAAGAAGAGGCCTCCTCCTTCTGCAGCTTGCAGTCAGCAAGCATTGGTCACATGCATATGGGGGATGATGCTTCTTCTGGAGTTAGCATATTCTTCTAAAAATCAAAAATGAAAACCAACCAGATATTTTGAAGCCTCCTCTGCTTAATAGGGGTGACTTTTCCCAGGTACATAATGCAGGGTTCTCTGCTCCGACTCCAATTCAGGCGCAGTCATGGCCAATTGCTCTTCAGAGTAGAGATATTGTAGCTATTGCTAAAACGGGCTCTGGGAAAACTCTTGGGTACTTAATACCGGGTTTTATTCATCTGAAGCGTAGTCATAATGATCCCAAGCTAGGCCCTACTGTTTTGGTGCTGTCACCAACAAGGGAGTTGGCTACACAGATTCAAGATGAAGCTGTGAAATTTGGAAAGTCATCGAGAATCTCTTGTGCGGTATGCTTGTTCTAATAGTCCTTTTTTTAATCTAACTTTTATTGAAGCTTTATAATTCAGTGTCTAAGTATTTGCTAGTGTCTCCACTCATATGGTTTTGAGCTCGCTAATTTTATGCCTAAAATGTATCTTAGTATTATGTAGTGAGGCTCTGCTTTAATTAACTGTTTGCTTGAATATATTTATGGTGATGGTTTAGATGAGTTTTGTGATCTATTTTGAACGACATCAGCAATACAATCTTTAATATTTGGATGACACTTGAATTTGTACATGGTGTAATTTGTTTGCTGCATTTCCTGTTGTCTTGGTTTTATTATCTAGCTAGGTGAGGTATTACTTGTTAGCTCCATGATCTGTTCTTTGTTTATCTTTAGCTTTTTTATTTTCTATCCCGATAACTTTGTAACTGAACCCTTTGATTTGTGCGCTCCTAAACATGCGAACATTGTAATAGTATTCTATCAGTTTTTTTTCCTCCAAAAGTACTCACATTCTCTTATTTGTGTTTTGAAGTGTCTATATGGAGGAGCACCGAAGGGTCCACAATTGAGGGATATAGACCGTGGAGTAGATATTGTAGTTGCAACTCCTGGTCGTTTAAATGATATTCTTGAGATGAGGAGAATCAGTCTACATCAGGTTTCTTATCTTGTACTAGATGAGGCTGACCGCATGCTGGACATGGGATTTGAACCCCAGATAAGAAAGATTGTAAAGGAGGTACCTGCTCGTCGGCAGACCTTAATGTACACGGCTACTTGGCCAAAAGAAGTTCGAAAAATTGCATCAGATCTGCTTGTTAATCCTATTCAAGTCAATATTGGCAATGTTGATGAGCTTGTTGCCAACAAGGCAATCACTCAGGTATGAACTTAACTGTGCTTGGTTTCAATGTTTGGGAACAGCTTTCAATCAGTCTACTTTATTAATAGGTTGTTTATGTGTTTGAATTGGCTGAAATTCTCAAATTCTGAAATTTGTATTTTATTGATCTGCATTGCAGCATGTTGAAGCATTAGCGCCGCTGGAGAAGCATAGACGATTGGAGCAGATATTGAGAACTCAAGAACCAGGGTCAAAAGTAATAATTTTTTGTTCTACAAAGAAAATGTGTGATCAACTTGCTCGCAACCTTACACGGCAGTTTGGAGCTGCTGCTATCCATGGAGACAAATCCCAGGGTGAGAGAGATCATGTACTTGGTCAATTTCGCAGTGGGAGGACTCCTGTGCTTGTGGCTACTGATGTTGCAGCTCGAGGATTGGACATTAAAGACATCAGGTTTGCTTTGTTGTATTTAGTTTTTATTTTAATTAATTATATATATTTATAGGCTCTCTTTGTTTTAAAAGAAGTGGAATAAATACCAGTTGTATATCAAACTTGCCTTAAATGACCAACTATGAAAATAGAATAATATCAGGCTACGAGTTTGCAACTACTCACAGATTAGAAGAAAACAATATTTTAGAAGTGCGAGGGATGTAAAAGCATTTGCACAAACAACCAGAAGAGAAAATAAGGAAGAATAAGGAAAGAGGAAAAGAACCAAAAGGAAAAAAATTTAATGGGACCATTTGACTTGTTTCTGAGGCTCAAGTTAGAACAAGAATAGGGAAGAAAAAAACAACCAAATATATATACACACAGAAAGAGAAAGAGAGAGAGAACCATCTTTGAGAGTCCTCGATTAAACTGGTTGTACAGAAACAACCATAAAAAGGATAAGTGCGGAATTGATAGCCGACACAAATAGGTATTGAAAAATGCCACATTACTTTATTTTGTTGTTGGTTTAAGTTTGGGAACTTAGCTTGTTCCAGGTTTGTTATTTGAGAATTGTTTAAAACGTTTTTAAACATTGTTTTGTTTAAATTTTAATTAAAGGGAAATAAGAAGGAAAAAATATTATCCAGCACCTTTAGGGTTCACTCGTACCGAAGACCAAAAACTTCTTTGAGTAAATTAAAATATGTATATAACTAACTCAGCTTACTATTATTTTCATTGCTCGATAGTTATCTTATTATTTCCATTACTTATTATTATTTCACACACACTGTTACACTCACATTTGATTTTTTTCATATTAAATTTACGTATTTTATCTTTTTGAAGATGAAGTTTTACTTATATCAATGTATACATGTGGTTCTCTAAAAATGTATCCCCAATGTCCTGTTCTTTTTTAGAAATTGAGGTGTTGTGTCGTCATATCCATGTCTTCTGTGTCGTGTATTTGTGTATTAGAGTACGAGTACTGCTTTGATGTGGTATATTCTCGGTTATAATATTATTACATTACAGGGTTGTTATCAACTATGATTTCCCATCCGGAGTGGAGGATTATGTCCATAGGATTGGTCGCACTGGAAGAGCAGGTGCTACTGGTCTTGCTTACACATTCTTCGGTGAGCAGGATGCCAAGTACGCTTCAGATCTGATTAAAATTTTGGAGGGAGCTAATCAGCGAGTTCCTCCAGAACTTCGTGATATGGCTTCTCGAAGTTATGGAATGGCTAAGTTTAGACGTTGGGGTCCTGCATCAGATGGTCGTGATGGGGGACGTGGAGGACGCAATGATTCGAATTCTGGTGGAAGGGGTGGTCGGGGGTTATCCTCCTTTTCTTCTGCTAAGCCAGAACGAGGTGTTGGCCGTGGATATGACTTTGAGTCACGTGAGAGGTACTAAATTGTTTTTTGAATCATTTTGCATGAAGCTGTAGAAATGCCTACGTATTTTGTTCATTTACATCTGGCGTTTCACAAGAGAAGGTAATGGTAGTTTTTTAACACCTCCATTTCTCCCTGGTTGGCAGGTATGATACTGGATACAACCGAGGTCGCAGTCGGAGTCCACCAAGGGGTGTGGGAGGTGACCGAACTAAAAGTTGGAACCGTGAACACAGCCCTCCTAGTTGCAGCCCTGACAGGTCTGCACCAGCACGCGAACGCTCTCCAGTACGGAGTTTTCACAAAGCAATGATGGAGCGAAGTGGCAGGTCATCCCCACCATTGCACCATCAGAACATTCCACCTCGGGGAACTGAAAATGTTAGTAAGAATGGTGTTGGAAGCTGGAACCAAGGTCGGAGTCGCAGTCGTAGTCGAAGCCCTAACCGTTTTAACCGGGCTCCACCAGTACGAGAACGTTCTCCAGTTTCGAGTTTTCATAAATCAATGATGGAAAAAGGAAACTTCGGAGGCACACATGACAACCCTGAGAAGAATTCGAGAAAATCGCCGAGGGATAGAATGGACGGCGGAGGATACGATAAGAGTTCTCATTCCTCGTATCCTCGAGAAGAAGATGAGGAAGGCATGATCCCGCAAGACGAAAGTGTACATGCGTAGAGGAGCAACAGAATTGATAAAATCATCCCTTAAGGCATTTCTTCTCGAAGGGAAAAGGTCAGTGAATGGAGGTTAGTTAGCTAACCTTTTTGGTGCATATTTTGGTTATTGTGGAAACTATAAAGAACCCAAGATTTTATGCTGTCTAAAACTAAGTTTCCAACTTTTGGTACAAAAAGAAAGGGTTATTATATAGGTGCCTGAAGTTAGAGCTCTAATTGAAATATTTCTTCTATTGGTTCTATTTTACAAGGTGCCTGAATCCTCTGATATTTGGTGAAACAGGCTTTTATTTTTTGAGGGGGAGTTTTTTTTTTTTTTTTTAATTTGAATACAACATGCAATGGACAGTGTTGAAGGGACTTGTAATAGAAGAAGACTATAATTGTAAATTAGGGATGTGTGTCTTGTCTCGATGAGAGATGTACATCTTAGGGAGTAGAATCAGTGCATCTTTAAACATTTTGGTGGAGAATGGGGTTGTTTTTTGTCTATTTTAATTTTTTATTCATTTTCATTTCTGTCCTGTTTCTCTTTAGCATGTTTTGTTGAACAAAGTTAGGGTGTGTTTTATTAGGGTAAAATTTTGGACATGACTTTTTGAATGGGCAAAATCACTCTCAAACACAAGATTGTGCTTATTTTTTCTTTATACTTTATAAATTCTAGTAACTTCAATTTTGTATGTTTAATGGATTTTTGTCATTAATTATGTTTGCTCTGATGGAAATAGGTACAATAGATAAAAAGGACATAGATTAGACGAGACATAAAGGTGTAAATATTATTTCTATATTTTACCAATTTGACTAATTTCACGTACCTTTTTATTTTAGAGAACACTAATACGTTGTAGGGACTTAAATTAATAATTTGTAAAGATGTTCGAGTTGGCAACCTCGTCATGAAATAGAATAGCTTTGTTAACCTATACTTAATTTAACTAAAGTGATTTTACATTGATTTTATTCTAAAATGACTTCTAGGAACTTCTCGTTCACTCTTCGATTAAAAGATCGTGAGTTTGAATCTTTGCCTCTACATGTATTATTAAATTATTGGAATAGATTTTACTTTGCATTGGTATTACATATTTTTAAGGAAAAATTCATTGATCTCTATAGATCGAGGAGCTTACTAACAATTAATAGAATGGTAAAAGACTATATATTAAGAAGTGTGCTCAATGAAAGGTGTTTGAAGTCTATTTACAGAAGATGTATGTTGTCAATATTTCATTAACGGAAACATAGTTAGGTTTAGTTGAGAAATGAGAACTAAGTTAATGGTTAAACAGATAACTTTCCCTCACATCAAGAACTTCATACCCTTCATCAATTTTATGCTTTTTTGAGTTGTTTGATATTGATATTGAACTATCATAAGCATGGGCTCCCAAGAGATAGCTTTTGGCAAGTGCTTGGAATGTTTAGAGATACTGTTGAGGTTCCAAGTTCCAAGTACTAGGTGAAAAACTTCACCATTTAAAATCATGCTGTGTCTCTTGGAGCTGAGCATGGGGTGGGTTATGAATATGATATAAGTAGTGGCCCTGAACTCTAATTTGTAAAAGAAACTTATATG
>JAOANK020000042.1:676111-690508 GCA_026257165.2 Telfairia occidentalis | reverse complement strand
AACTGTTTATTGATTGAAAAAAAATATTTTTTTTCTTTAAATTAATGGTGCTTGTTTAAAATTTTGACAAATGCTTTTAACTAATTAAGAATATTTTTAAAAATTTAGAATAATGGAAAGTGGTTTGAAAATATCTAAAAAAAGATTAAAAGTAAGTTTTTTTTTAATAAAATATTTAACTAATTTTCTTCAAAAAATGTAAGTGTTTCATTTTAAAACATTTTTTTAAAAATTTATATCAAACGCACACTAAATGTTTTTAACATTTCAATATGAACTTTTCAGGTGTCGATCGAAGTGGTGTTAATAATGTTAACAATATGTTTACGAACAATAATTCTTCCAACGATACTACTCTAAACGTTAGTATCTTTTAACCTTCATCAATTAAAATCATTGGAAAATTTAGTGTCATGAAAAATTCTTAATTTTACGCACAATCTAAAACAACTTGTTCATCATATGTTTGAAAATCAACCTCATCATTGGATCAAACCGACCTAAAGAAACAAAAGCTTAAGCTCCACTCAAATATAATGGGCTTAATATATAGTTTGGGCCTAGGTTATACCAACCCAACCTCCAATAATTGGGCCCATGGCCCAACCCATGGAGTTGACTTTTGAATCCAACTTTAGATTAATCTATTATAGAATCATTTTAATTAAAATACACTAAGCTTTGAAGTGTGACTTAAGATAGAATGTTCATTCATATTTCTATTAATCATAGTAATAGAAATTTAATGGGAACAATAAAAAATAAAGATAGAGTTAAAATTTGAACTTTGGAGACTTTTAATATGTTAATAATTAATAAATTGACCTTAATTACATTACATTATATGGTAAGATGAAAATTTTCTGTGATTAGCTTTAACTAATGACTTATAAGCCCACCTTGCTTAAGATTCTGGGCCCTTTTTTGATTCTCCAAAACAGCCCAATTTCCCAACTCGTTTTGTTACGGATAAGAGGGGCGAAGGCATAATTAACAAAACATCAGGGGAAGAAAGTAGAATTTTCTGAATTTCAAATTCTTGTTTGGTAATTTTCGTAAATCTATTTGGTTTGGTACCATCTTCGTCTCTTTTCTCTCTTTCTCTCTCTTCCTCTCGGTCTAGAATCCTGTTTGCTGTTCACAACTCCGAAGGGGGCATACCAAAGTCAGGGTTGCAGAAACCCTCACGCTCTCTCTCGCCGGACCTCCGTTGAATCGCTAAACGCCGGCGGTTTTCTAGTACCACGATCTTGTGTTTTCCGTCGGCTCTGTTCCTCTTCAAATGCCCTTCGTTTTCTTGCCGTAGCTTTGTTGCTCTTCGCCAATTCCATGGTCTGACTAATTGAAGCATTTGCAGGCGGTTTCTTGATCAGTTCTTCCTAGAATATTCGGTAACTTATTGGTTTGTCGTTTCTTTACTGTTTTGTGTTTGTTCTCGTCTTTTTTTTTTTTTGTTTTTTTTTTGTTTTCTGGTTTCTGTGACTTCGTATTTGTTGCGTACCTGGAAAATTTTGAACTGTTGTGTATCTGGTATCATTAGTTCGCTATTGAAGTGATTAATTTTTGGGATTTACGGGGTTAATTCGATGCTGTATAATTTGAAGCTTGCTGTTCAGCTGTTAACTAGTGTGCTTCGTATTTCATTAGGGAACAGATGATGAAGAAATGCGGCTGAAATTGTTTCTTTTGGTGCCCTTATTTTTAGTTCATAGCTCTATTTACTGTTCTCGGGGTTCAAAGCTAATTGGTTTTTTTCTTTCTTTGTTCCATTAGGTTACAATAACTCTATATAGTGTGATTGGAGTCCTGGATACAAGACATTAGATCCTTAGAAGCAATAAGGGATCATTCTGGTTATTGCTAGGAGTCAAATGGAACTGAAAGTTTCATATCCTAAGCCAGGCATTTCTTCCTCTGATTATGTTAGTGATCCGGAGGAAAAGGATATTAGTGATGACGAAGATGATGATCGCAACCATAAGCATCGGAGGCGGGAGACACGCTCGCAGTCTTTGGAAAGAGACACTCGTGAACATGTTTTGAGGCCATATGGGAAGCGTAGTAAGCCTTTTGAAAATGGACGTAGTTTTAGGGACAATGATTCTCAAGGGAGTGAAGGTTGGAAATCCTTCAATACTCCCACTTTCGAGAAAGACATCCCTGGGAAATTTGATAAAAGACGCCTAGGTGTAGTGCCAGGTCCTCGAATGGCTGGGGATTTTAATCAAAGAATTAGGGGCAACCAGATGTTTTCTGGTGACCTAAGTTCTGGTAGGGGAAGAGGAAGGGAGTCTGGCAATTGGAATCAGTTTGACTCAAGGTTTAGTTCTGTTGATATTGCTTCCCAAATTGTTCACCATGGGTCTTTTCCTCCAAGTCTATTTGCTGGAAGGGGGTTACCAAGTGTTTCTACTGCACAAACTGCACCATGGAATGCATTTGGATTAATACCAGGAATTCCTAATAGTGGGCTTGAGACGATGCACCCCATTGGTTTGCAGGGAACACTTAGGCCTCCAATCAACCCTCCTCTGAACATAGGCATACCTCGCCAGAGATGTAGAGATTTTGAGGAACGTGGATTCTGCCTTAGAGGAGACATGTGTCCAATGGAACATGGTATTAACCGTATTGTAGTTGAAGATGTTCAGGTATGTCTATCACACAGTTTACTACATTTGACTGAGCATGATTTTTGTTTATTATGAACGCATAAACTGTTTGACCCCCCATACAAGGGCCATGCAGGTTATATTACATCTCTTAAGGATTTTTTTTAACACCATCTTGATTATATACTTTTCTTTTCTTTTTCCTTAAATTATATAATGCACAACTTAAGGAGTTATGGCTATATCTCTCTATGGCACTGCCAATTATTAGAAGCATTGATTATGGTGTTCTTAGATTTCAAGTTTGCTTCATAAGAACGATATTATGTTTGGTCAAAACTTCAAAGATTGAATTCTTAATCTAACTCTACGTTGGGATTCCCCACCCAAATTGTAGGCTTGTCTTGATATGTAGTTTTTTCAAAGAGAAATATGTGAAGTGAATTGTTTTTAAGATTAATTTTTGGAAACTTATGTTTCTGTTTACTCTCATATAGGCACAATTTTATTTGTGTGTGTGAAAAATGTAGGCACAATTTTATTTGTTTGTGTGTGTGTGTGTGAGGAGAAGAATTGACCTTTACTCTCTTCGTTTCATTTTTCTTTTTGTTGTTGTTCATTCTTTTAATTAGTATATTCATTTAAATTTTAATAATGTAAAGAACTTGTGTAACTTTTTCCTTTAAATTAAAATTTCCTATTACTAATTTGTTTTCCTTAAAACTAGAAGTTCCTTAATAATAATGTAAAGAACTTGTGTAACTTTTTCCTTTAAATTAAAATGTCCTATTACTAATTTGTTTTCCTTAAAACTAGAAGTTCCATAAATAATTTCATTTGCTATAAATTTTTTCAAGGGAAGTAGTTTAGTTCCTTACATTTGGAACTTTGTTAGAGCTAACCAAATGTTAAATTAGATCCGGAAATTGTTTGATAGAAAATTGATAAAAAGAGAACAATATAATTTCCTTTCCATTTACATTTCTTAATTGGTAGAACCTTATTGTACATCGTGCATAAACAGTCATCTTACCAATCAACACTGCTTTTGGGTTGTTTCTGGCGTATGTTTTACTTGAAAAGAATTTCTCTTCGCTTTTGGATGTATAGCTGTATATCTTGTTCTAATGAATTGTATGGTCTTGCATTTGCAGAGTCTTTCCCAATTTAACCTACCTCTGTCGCTTCCAAATGCACACCTAATGGGGAAAGCTACTGGATCTCTGCCAGCAGTTAGCACATCTTCCACGACAGTAATGAGTGGCAAAGGATTGCTTGGGAAAAATAGCAAGCCTGGTGTAGGAGATGATTCATTGTGCTTTCCTGGTGTATATTCAGGTTCTGGTTTTGCAGCTGAAGCTGACTTGTACGATCCTGATCAACCTCTATGGAACAACAATTGTCCTGAGAAACCAAATGCACTTCCCGGCATGCATTCATCAAAGATTGATGAAGTTGAATCCTTGATGGGAGACGATCCTTCTGACCGGAATCAGGTTAGGAAATGTGACACTGCTGATAATGGATGCACAAGTAGAATTACTGCAACTAGTGGTTCACAGCTTACTAGTTCATCTGTTTGGGGTAGAGTTGGGTCAAAAAATAGACAAGATATGAAAGGGAAAGTTGATCCAGTTGTAAGTTCCTCTGGTTGTCTCGAAAATGAAGTGAGGGAACACAATGAGGTGCTTACTAGTGTTCAAGGAAATTCCCATCAACAAAAGCACATGGCTCACGATGGTGCTCACACTAAAGCAGGAGATTTATCTATCAAGGCACAGAGTGATGCCATGCGTACTATGCGGAAACCATCTCAGAAAGCAATGCGTACTCTGTTTGTCAATGGGATTCCACAGCAGAGCAACAAAACAGAGACCCTTCTTTCTCATTTCAAAAAATATGGTGAGGTCATTGACATCTATATTCCAGCCAATAGTCAACGTGCTTTTGTCCAGTTCTCAAAAAGGGAAGAGGCAGAAGCGGCTCTGAAGTCACCTGATGCTGTTATGGGCAATCGTTTTATCAAGCTTTGGTGGGCTAATCGTGACAGCATTCCTGATGGTGGTGTTAGCAGTAATAATGGTATTCATGTACCTCCACGCCATATTGCAGCCGCTTCACTTCCTTCTCTTGCTATCAAAGGAAAGAACAGTGTCCATGCTCCCCCTTCAAAGGGCAGTACTTCCCATTCATTGGATTCTTCTTTACCTGCTCTGGATCACTCTCATGCTTTTAATAGCCCCAAGGTTTCTTCTCCTTTGCAAAAGAAACTAGAGAATCTGGAACAGTTAAAGGAGGAACTCCGAAAGAAGCAAGAAATGCTAGACATGAAGCGTAATGACTTTAGGCGTCAGTTAGATAAACTTGAAAAACAGGTAGACTTTCAGCCCTTCTTAAATTTCAAGTATCGTACATGTTTGACCTGAAGGTTATTTTTGTGAAGACATCGTATCTATTGTTGGAGGAATAAGGGAAGATATTAAATAGAAGTTGGAAAAAAATCCTCGTCAGCCAATAAAATAGCACATAGAGCTTCAATCATCCATTTGTTTTTATTTTCTCATCTCGTTTTCAATGCAGGCCACAGGAACCAAAGCTGAAGCAGTCACCGGGTTTTCTGCAAAGCGACTTAAAGTGGGAATAGAAGCTGATGTCACGAAATTTGTTACCTCAAAGGCCAGCGATTCTGGTATTGCTTTGGCATCACCACATGCTGTGGTGAATGGGGAGAATGTTGAGGGCCCTTGTCCTGAGCCAACTACATCTGCTGCACAACAGGAATCCTCAAGGTCTGAGCCTGTTCATCCATTGGCACCCGAAGTTCCTTTTGACATTGATAGAGAGAAATTGGACAACTGTTCAACTGGATTTAGAATTATTCCTCCTTTACCAGCCGAATTTGCCAATGTATGTCTTACTACCCCTCTATATCAAGACCATTCACGTCAGTTTAATTAGAAAATTTCTGGAATCTTTTAGATGATGATGCTATAGACTCATAAGATTATATTGTTTTTTGAATGTTGTTGGGTAGCTCGACAATGTGATACTATTGTGATTTGATCAGAGGACAGCATTACCTTTTTTTTTTTCAACAAGAAACAAGATTTCATTGACAAATGAAAAGAGAATATATGTACAAACTTCCAAAGACTACAAAAAGTAGACTTTAGAAGGACATAACTAAAACAACATAAAGAGCATGAAGAAGAGAAATAGGACAATAAACACCAATGAGAAGCTTTAAACTTGATAAGCTCAAACTGATCCACCCATTCAAAAGTGTGCTCGAAAATTCTTTGTACTATTTTCCAACCAAAGATCTGAAAGAATAGCTTTTGAATGATTAAATTGGTTTGTTCTTTTAAGGATGTTCTGAAAGGTGAGATCATGAGTTGAGGCAGACGACGATCACACACAAAAAAAGAAAGGAACGTGATTGATATTCCGCAAAGGACTATCCAAAAATGTTCTTGTTTATCTATTTATTTTAATTTTTAAGTAGTTAGTTGTACTTCAATGGGAAAGTTATGTGAAGCTTGCGTGGGCTCTTTTAATTTGTTGGTCCTAGGTGATCAAATGTTTTTCTTCAGTTCATGTAATAATGAACTTGCAACCACTTTAACATGGCATCTCTAGAGTTCTTGGAAGATAAGTATTTGGTTGGAAGAAAGAAGAGAAATAGACGAAATCCCTCCCCTCTCCCTAGGTACCTTTGACACCCTTAAAAGCCAGCCTATCTCTTTCCAACCATATATACTACTAAGTACCAAAATAAACCTTCCCTCTGCCATTGACGCCAAACTTTTTAGGTAAAACAAAAACCTCTCCTCAAAGTACTGATGACCAAGCCCGCACCCTTCAGATTCTGAAAATCATAGAAGAAAACGATCGGTACATTAAGACCATTGTTTCTTCAAAGTATATGTGCATTCAGAATAACCTTTTGAAGTTGAACATCACAAAACTGCAGAAAAGAGAACTTTTCTTTTTCAGAGGGAGGATGAGAAGACAAATCTATCGATAAAGGAGGAATACTTTCTGGAGGAATGGAAGGAGCATTGAAATTATTGCTTAAATGAGGAATAATATCAATCTTGAAATAAAGAAACAAGGGCCTCTTCATATGATATGACTCTTCTGTAATAGCTTAATTACCATCCCCTGTAGTTGGAAAACTAAAATTTGAGTTCATGCTACTGATGCTAATTATCGAATCTATATCAGACTTTTCATTGTCAAAATTATCTTCCGAGGAGGAATGTTGTTTTGATGTATTCAATATTAAAAATGCTTTTAAGAATGACAATTTAGAAGAAGAGATAGACATAGATATTTCTCCTAGTTATGAAGAATTTTGATCCTATAAAGGTTTGGAAGCTTAAGAAGTCCCACTATATGGGACTCAAGTAGTCTCCTTGCATGGTTTAAATCCTCCGTGTCTGTGAGATCATACTTTGTTCATCAAAAGAAAATCATAAACTCAGATTGCTCTCTGAATAGTATATGTTGATGACATCATTTCTTTCATAGAATGATGAAATAGAATTGCAGATGCTGAAGAATCACATGGTCTGAGAATTTGAGATCAAAGATCTAGGGAATCTCAAATATTTTCGAGGCATGGACGTTGGTTGGTTTTATAAAGGTATAGTTGTCTTCCAAAGGAAATATGTGCTAGATCTTCTCAGAGAAATTGACATGCTTGGTTGCAAACCAACAAATTCCTCTTATGTACTCATAGAAAAAACGTGGACTTAATCATGAGAGCACTCCAGTTGGTAGGGGTAGATACCAACGCTGTGCAGGCATCCTTCCTCACACGCATCCAGATAGTTAGTTTATGCACAATCCTAATGAGGAGCATATGGAAGCTGTATATAGAATTCTCAGATATTTTAAGATGTCTCCAGGTGAGGGACTATTCCTTACAAAAATCGATAAGAAAAATGTTGAGGTATATATTTTATTGTAGACTGGTGGTTGATATTAAGAATAGAAGATCTACCTTAAGTTATTGCTCATTTGTATGGGGTAATTTTGTGAAATGGAGAAGTAGAAAACAGTATGCAGTTGTAAGTAGTGTTGCAGGAGAATGGAGGGTTTTGGCTCACGGCATGTGTGAGAGCATATGGATCGAGAGGGTCTAGGTGAATTAGGAAAGGATTGGTCATCATCAATACAGATGATGTGTGACAATCAGGCTGCAACATGTATCACAAAGGATTCATGATAGGACAAAACATGTTAAAATTGATCGACGCTTTTTCTCAAGAAGTCAATAATGAAGTGGTTCAACTCAACTATGTACCCACCAAGCAACAAATAACAGATATTCTCACCAAGCCACTATTAATATCTAACTTTGAAGATATGAATAACAAGTTGGGTTTATATGACATATACAACACATATTAAGGAGTGTTGAAAATGAGTGTCATAGGGCATTTTCCTAAATGTCTTTTGGGAAAGTTAGATTTATTATATCTTTTTTATTACATTCTCGATCCCCTAGATTAGCTTACTTTTTTAGCCTTTTCTTTTTGTATTTATCAGGGTGTAATCTTTAGTGGTAAAAATAATGTGAAAATATTTCTCCTTACAAACCAGGAACTTTTATTCAATATCGAAGAGAGTTTTAAAATCTTTAGTAGGTGCACCCAACAGTTGAGACAATGTGTGTCTTACTACGACCTCTCAATCTTTAAGATGCCTAAAGATTTTACGAAGATGCTTGAACAGATAATCAGATGTTGCTTTTGGGGGATTGTATGGATTTTGAAGGGTAATCAGCATGTTAATTGAGATTTCTTCCTTTAGAGTTGTGCAGACTTGGCTCTGGGAACTTTAGGAAAAGGACTCCTTATTAGTTTTGTGTGTGGTAGGTATGGGAGTTTCCTAAGAAGAGGGATGCTCTACGGACTTTAGATCATGTCCAGCAAGTTCGTTGAGGAGCTTTTCCTTGGATCACTTGCTGATAATATATTTTAATGAGTTTGGGTTGTCGGTGGCCTTTCTTAGAATTGCCATAATTTTTATTAAAATGAGAAACCAACTTTAAATAAAAGAATGAACAAAAACAGCCCAGCAAAAGCAGCCTCCAAAAATCTTGGAATTGTCATAATTATACTAAATACACTCTGCGGCTGCCTTTTAATCGAGGTTACCTTATGGGAAATTTGGTTGGAGAGACACAAGGGAGTCTTTCAAGGAGCTGAGAGATTTTTTTAGAGCTTTAAAAATGTTTGATGTCACCTCTGATAAGAATTACTCAGTTGAAGTTATTTTAAACTACCTCCATTTTGTTATTGTCTTGATTTTTTGGGTTGAACTTTTGCATTGGGGGGGTCATCTTAAACCCAAAGCTAATTTCATGTTATCATTTGTTGTAGGAGGATGTGATAAAGGAACATTTCTCATCATTCGGCAATGTTTGTACTGTCGAACTAGTAGTTTTGGAAGATGGCGACCGCGTTTCAAATGCATCCAACAACTGCTCAGCTAATGTCACTTTTTTAACTCGTCATTCAGCTGAAAGGGCATTTGAAGATGGAAAATGCTGGCAAGATCAGGATTTGAAACTTGTATGGCTGTCTAGTGGCAAAGACCCAGATGATGGAGCTTCTTCGGAGGCATCTCGAGATGCAGAAATGGAGCCTGAAAGCGAACCAGAAAGCGTTGTTCTTAAAGAAGCCCTAAGAGACGGTGAATTCGAGAATTCAACACGAGACGATGGTATCGAGCCTTTGGAAACAGGTAAAGTTTCACCAGTGATAGAAAGAGAGACATGATTGAAGCATTTTTATGGGTTAGGAAGCGCTTTTTTGGGAGCATTTTTCATGCCGGGTTAAAATGTAAAATTAATGGAGTTTTTTCTTTTTCTTTATTTTTATTATTTAGTGCAGGAAAACTGGTTTAGCAAATGTGAAAAAATTGTTTTTTTTTTTTTTTTTTTTAAATTTTAAAACCCTTACTGCATTCATGTATAAAGAAAAGGAGTCTCTGATTCCCGACTGCCACAACTAAGGATATTGATTGAAATAGTTTATTGAATCAAATATTTTTTTAGGTTCGTTTTTAGGATCAAAGAAATAATTTGGTTCAGATCATTTTTTAGATTAGTTTTATTACTTTTTGTATTGAATCTTCTAGCCAGTTTCAGAGTCTTGACTGTAACTCCATTACAATCATATTTTTTCTCCCCATAGTTGGAGATAAAATGCCAAAAATTGCAACTCTTTTTTTCTTAAAGATTGATATTTGATAATATTCACGAATGAATTTTATTTCTATTAATTGTAGACCCAAACCAAAGTATTACGTTTTATAAAATCCATTCATTGACATAATTCAAACTTATCCACAAATTAAAATTTTCTATTTGACAAGTTTAGCTGATATGAACTTGATTCAAAACTCTTTTTTTTTTTCCTGTTTATATAAGAATGGATGTTATAATTAGAATGCAAACAACCATGCAAGTTCAAGGACAAATCACATTCATTTTTGTACGCCTAAAATTCTATGATCTAACACTAGCAGTCAATTTCACTATTGTTTTGTTAGTCTACAATATTTGGTGACCAATTCCAAATAAAACCTGTTTGCTAAATGATGATATTCATGTTTACAAGCCTAAGCTGCTCCTCCAATGGCAAGAAGTCCTGCAAAGATACACAGGTATTATGCATCACATGTAATAGAGAAGCAGCTGTATCAATTTCACTTTCATCAATAGGTTGGGAGCTATGTATATTATCCACATTCGGAATGCGGGTGACTGAATGATAAATACGTTCAGTCGAGGCAAAGAGACAGGCAGCGATGGGCTCGGCAATGAAACCCCAGCTCGGTGTGGATAGAAGAGAATTAAGGGTGACCGGTAGATCGTTCAGGACGGCATGAGGATCTAAAATCAGTAGAGGCATGTATTTGCAGAAGCTACCTGATAGTAAACCAAGAAACTGCAATGCCTGCAGGATAAAACAGCAAAAGGTTTTGACAGCACCAAATTCAAATAATTAGATATGGCAGACAACTGAACTGTATTTTGGGATGTTCTGATCAATATTTCTGTAAAAGAAGTAGAGATGCTAAGCTCAAGAACATTAGATAAAATCTCTGTTAGCTACTTTGGGACATGAGAAAAACATTCTCTAATTTCTAAGAAAATACTACGTTACATTTTACTGCATATTTGGAAGTTGCATCTAGCTGGAAGGTTGAAAACCAAGAATTTTAAATCTGCTTTTTCCCACTTCCAGCTCACTCTAAATGACAGTTTAATGACAACCATGAATTCTCATCCGTTTCAACTTAAGGGCTGTATTTTAAAATATGGTGTTTTCTGAGGAATTACATAAAGCAGCACTAAAAACAACCATCGTTGTCAAACTAAGCATAGTTCAACTGCCTCACTGACCGAAAGGTCATAATCCCAACCCCGTGTTGAACTAAAAATAAATAAATAAAATAACACACAACAACAATAATCTTTTATCATGTTTATGAATCATACCGTAATATAGTTTCATGCCTAAATTTTAATGTATGTGTATCATCAAAGGACTGAGTCATTGCCTACCGTGGAAGGATGAACTGACACGCAGCTAATTTCCACTGCATCAACTAGCCATTGTCTCTTGACATTTCCCTCCGCAAGTTGAAGAGCTGCTACGACCTCAACTAATATATCCCACACATCTGCAAATTAACGGTTCACGTAGGTCAATGGCAATATAAAATCTCAGTATCAAATGTCTTGAAACAGTTAAGTAAATGGACATGAGATTGCGAGAGTCCCATTGTGTGTTATGATAATAACATAAAAGCTTTCTATTTTGAGCATTCTGAAACTTATAATCGTCCCTCCATTTATATACTAAATACTAATTATACAACTTTGTTCCCAAAATTTGCCTAAAGCAGAACCTTGCGATTTCAAGTTCAGCATCAGGGTTTTCATTTTTCCCAGCTCGTTCAGTGGCAGAGAACCATTCCTGGTTAGCTTGGCTTTGGCTTTCATCTTTTTAAGAACTTCAAAAGACTTCTCATCTCTTGATACGAGATCTTCTGATGAAATCTGGCACATGGCATTTCCAAGTCAGAAACACGAGATTAAATGCACAGTTGAAAATTCACGTCTACTGATAAATATGGAAGTCCACTGTATTTGATCTTAAGCAGCAATTAACAAAAAAGCTATTCGGCAAAGGTTTTACCAGCATACGATGAAACATATGAAGAGATGGAGTCATGTACCTGAAGGAAGTTGAGCAACCATGTCTGTCGTGCCTTGCCTAGGCATCTTATCGCCTCAGACCATTCTTTTGTGGACTGTACCTCATCTACTTTTATGTTGGTACTGGTGGACGATGTCGGTAACATGGTAAAAAGAACCTCCATGAAGTTTTCAATATGAGATATGCACTCTAAAGAATTGAGAGACGCCTCTTCAAGACATTGGTACAGGCCCTTCCAGCACGAGATGCTTAACAAATGCTTTTCATAATTGTACTGGAGTTGGTTTGAGTAAAAAGCAGACATGAAGCTTTTCATGTCATCGAAAAGTTTTTCAACCCTCGAATTGGAGAATACTTTCATGAGACCTGCCAGGTGATTGAGTAGACATGACTGCAGATTCAGCACAAGTGTTCTGAACCTGGAGATGTCCGAGAGCTCATCAAGAAAAATAAGTAGTTGGTCAAATTGGTTTGCATGTGCTAATGAGAACTTCAAGCATTCCTCCCTTAGAATGCCCTTTCTAAGAGCAGAACTTGGTGGCAGAAATTCAGCAACTTGATCCTCATACCTCATGCAGCGCCTGATTATTGCTCCCCAGTCCAAGGACGGCAATCTGGGAGCTTGAGAGAGGCACCGTAATGTGGTTACTAAAGTGTCGATATGTGTAGCTGTACCTGTCTGAACTTTTTAGTATTAGATTTTTCAGACTAAATTTCTCAACAAAATAAATTGTGCATGTAGCAACAAGCCCTTAGAGAGAGAGATTGCTTTAACAAAGAGTAGTAGGCATAAATAAGAATTGTGAATGTTACTAAAAGAGTATTCATGAGAACAAAGTAGACAATTCTTGTAACTCAACTGACAGTTCATTGATGCTCTTTTCACATGATAAGAAGCAATTTCATTTTTATCAAAAGGAATTGCATTCGAAACAAGGACTAACTTTCCAACCATACTAAAAAATGAAACTTGGAGAATACTAAAAAGCTGTGAATTGTTGAATCAAGGTTAAGATCAACGTGCTTTGGAACAGGATGGCAGGGATCTTATTGGAAATTTTGATCAGAGGGTAATTGCTGCAACTTTGAAGATAAATGGATCGGCACTACAAAAAAAAATTTTTTGGATAAGAAACGATTAAGAGATTTCATTGATTAAATGAAATACACAAAAAGGATAAAACCAAATTGCAAAAGGGATTTTTAATTGGTAAGAAGAGAAGTAAGGCTATAATTACAAAAGGGTGGTGATCTTTTGCACCAAGTTAAGGCCAAGTGAAGAATGGCGCAACTAACAGCATCGAAGTTGCGTTCTTTGTCTTGGAAGATGCGAGAGTTGCGTTCGTTCCAAATAATCCAAATGTAGGCCCGGTTGATATTCATCCAGAGAGTCTTCCTATGTTTGGTAAAGGGATGTTGAGTAAAAAGCATGAATAGCCAATCCGTAACTGAGGCAGGAAAAACAGAGCTCCAATTGAAAGGGGATAAGAGATGAGCCCAAATC
Source organism: Telfairia occidentalis (assembly GCA_026257165.2). Lineage (NCBI taxonomy): Eukaryota > Viridiplantae > Streptophyta > Magnoliopsida > Cucurbitales > Cucurbitaceae > Telfairia > Telfairia occidentalis. The sequence goes on along the minus strand of JAOANK020000042.1, from coordinate 677,150 downwards.
TGTGTAGAGTAGGAGCAGTGGACAAAAAGATGGGAGGCAGATTCGCCACATGTTTCGTAGAGACAACACCAATTTGGGGAGATACTAGTCTAGGGGCTTCTATGTTGTAATCTGTCATGAGTATTGACGCAGAGGTGACTTAATTCCCATAGAAGAAACTTGACTTTTTTAGGGAAAGAATCAAACCAAATGCTTTTGTAAAGGCTCTGTTTTTGGAGGTCAGTGGCAGATCCAATGTTATGAAGAAGGGATTTAGATGAAAAATGGCCATGTTTTTCCAGTTTCCATACCCAAGTATCTTCCTTGTTATTGACTAAGGACTGAGGGAGGAGGGAAAACAAAGCGATCCAATCTCTAGTTTCATCATCATTTAGGTTTCTACGGAAGTTTGGCACCCATGAGCAGTTTGTGTCATTCCAAACGTCAGCCACCGTGTCAGATTTGCTCAATGAAAGAGCATATAAGGATGGGTATGCAAATCTGAGAGGCTGTTGAGTGAGCCAAGGGTGATCCCAAAAGAGAGTATTCTTACCATCCCCCACAGAAAAATGGATATTCTCATAAATGAGCTCGCTATAGGCAGAAATATGTTTTCATAGAGCTTTGGAGGACACTTTGTTCGTAGAAACGAACGATAAATCAATGTTGTCGGTGCCATATTTGGCCTTTATTACTTTCCGCCAGAGAGCATCCATTTCGAATCGAAAACGCCAAGTCCACTTGGCCAATAAGACCTTGTTTCGTTGCTTAAGACATGTAGTCCCCAGACAGCCATCAATAAGTTGTAATTTGAGCTTGTCCCATTTGAGGAGGTGTGAACGCCTCTTATCCTTGCATCCAGACCATAGAAAGCGAGCAAATAGGCTCTCCAAAGCTTTTACAATTTTCAAGGGCAGGTGAAAGAGAGAAAGGTAGTAAATGGGGAGGTTTGAGAGGGTGGCTTGGATAAGCGTGAGGCGGCTGCCTTTGGATAAGAAATTGTGGCTCCAATTGTAGAGTCTCTTTTCCACTTTATCAATCATGGGCTGCTAGAAGGTGT
>JAOANK020000042.1:665376-676011 GCA_026257165.2 Telfairia occidentalis | reverse complement strand
GGTAATCGGTGGTATCTGGCTCCGAGGGGAGGTTAATGAGGGAGGTAGATTGCTTGGTTCCAGGAATAAATGAAGTCTTTTTGTTTTTAATGGTGAGGTTTTTGCCAAGTGATTTTAGGGAGGAGGGGCTGGGAAGGTCAATGTCTGATTTCGACTGGTGAGAAGTGGGTGGGTTAATGACTAGTGGGCAGGAGGGGAGGGTTGGGAAATTGGAGGACAAAAAGTCCAATTCATTATGGGGAAAAGTCCCAAAGGCGGGGAGAGTTAATGGTTGTGGGCTCCTCAAAACATCAGGTTCATAGGGGGTACAGGGGAGAGCAGGTAGGGAATTAGGTGGGGCTGAGACAAAAGCGTGTGCAGGAGGATGAGCAGAGGAAGGACAAAAGTCAGGCGGCAAAGGGACAGCAGGTGGGTTGGGAGAGGTATCAATAGGCTTGGGAAAAGTGTCTTCTTCAAACTCTTGGTTGTCGGTAGTCGGACTGCCATGAATGCCGACGATAAGTCCGACGAAGTGAGCAGGGTTGAAAAAAGGGTCAATTGGTGCAAAAGCGGTTGGGGAGTTGAAAGATGGGATGCAGACCCGTGCTAGGATAAAACCAGTGGCGTTACCTTCGATCTTTATGCTTGCCTCCATAAGATCCATAAGGTTAAGAGTTTTGTAGGCTATTCCTATGAATCCTCCACAAGCGTCGCCGATGTATTTAAGGGTGTGGTAGTCCCATTTATCATTGGGGAGACCTCTGATTTTTATCCAACCACCATAAGAGGGAACTTTTTCATCTTTCGTAATTTCTTCGTTGGACAATTTCTTATAAAGGACCTGGTAAGAGCCTACCTGTTGCCAACCTTTGTAATTACTTAAATCTTAGCTTGGCTAGCATCTTCGCAACTCATGATGGCTTTGTTAGCCTGGAAGGGAGCAAGGGAACAATAAGTAGTTACATTTGCTTGTAAGGCGCGCAAAAGGTTATACCAGCTGTCATGAAAGTTTTTTCTTTGAATGATAATGATCTTTTTAGGGTTGAGTGAGACATTTCTTGTTCATTGACATCCCTTTTTGTATTCTCACCCGTCTTTTTGGGTTCTGGGGCATGGGCATGAAGACTCTGATCAGATTGATGGGTGGTTGTTGCGCCTTTATTGCTTCTATTGTTGCCCGCAGCTACCTTTAAAGAGGGTTCTTTGTCTTTAATGTTCCTGTGGGTATCAGAGCTATAAAAGGAGGTAAGTTTCTTGAATGAAGACCATCCTTTCCTCTCGTGACCAATGGGCACAATGATTTTGTTCTTCCCACCATTGTTGTCCAGTCGAACAATCTCAGCAAAGTGCCCCTGCTTGTTTGTAATTTTTTGCACCCATAGGATTTGGTCATCTATCCGTTTTTCTTTGAAGAACTTATGGGTTGAAGGGGCAGATAAGAGGACAGTGAAGCAATCTGTAATCCAACGAAGCGAGCTCTAGTGGGCTGTAATGGAGAAAGTTCTATCACAGCAACCTTCTGTGATGCGGACGCTACTTCCACGACTAGCTTCATCAACTGCTATAGTGAAGAGTTTTCTATCAATGGTGACAGAAGATTGGTTTTGTGGCGAGACGTAGGAGCTTGGATCCATGAGGGTCAAAGGCAGAGGGCTTCATGGTGGGGCTTCGGGTGGGGGGTGAGGGAGGAGAGGTGTGAGAGAGAAGACGTTGGGGCAGAGAGCACCATTTTATATTGATAGTTAGAATCTGGCACTACAAAAATTATTTGGAAATTTATTTTCCTCGCCTCAATAGAGCAATCATTTTTATAATTTTACTTCTATTCTGTCACAAGCCAATTGAAACTGCCTTCTCCAATTCCTTAGCTAAGGAAAAAATGTTGTATCCTCCCCTTTCACGACCTACTTTCTTTGTTATGAATTTATTTCTTAAAAAAGAATAATAATATTTCTTATAAGGAGGGAATGGAGGCTGTTAGTTAAAAAAATAAGCTTTCCCAGGAATAATTTTTGGTTCTTTGGAATATTTAGATGTCCCTGATTTTGGTGCGCAGATGTGCTGAGATGTCCTTGGGTCTTTTTGTTGATGGTTCTGGGTTTTCTTCAATTTATACTTTTATGTGGTCTGGATGTAATGCTTCCTTGTCCAGCTTCTTCTCTTTGTTTCGTCATTTTTGTCTTTTTCTTCTCTCTCCCTCGATAGTTTGTTTGCATCCCGAGCAATTATTCCTTTTCACATTTTCAATGAAAAGTTTCTTGTTAAAAAAAAATAGGAATAATAATAAGAATAAACTAAAAGTTCTTTAAAGAAAGAATCAAAATTTTCATTGCAGAAGACTCAAAGAAGGAGATAAGGTAAGGAATGCCACCTAAGAAGCCAAAGGAGCTTAAAGAAAGCTACTTATATTTTAAATTGCAGGTTCTATTCACCATTTTGGTTTAAGCTCTTCTAGGATCATGGGGAATTTATTCCAAAACAGCTTTGTTACTGCTTGTTTAGATTTTTCCTACGGGAAAGCTTCAAAGAAATGGACCCTCTGTAACGGTAGACATTTCAGTCATTATGTAGGCCAGTTTCTTGGGGTACCAGGAATTTTGAAATTACGTTCAAAGGATTTGACCCTATGTTAGAAGAAAAAAAGAACTAGGTTTCTCAGTAGGTTTTGAATACATTCTGAGGATGAACCTTTCTTTTTTATGCAACTTAATCTTCTTGCACTTCAGTTTTAATAAAGGGCATACTGCATAATAAGTGAAAGGAATAATCCAGCTTGTACACAACTAAAATACTTAAATGTGAGATGACGCACAATGCATACATGCATGTGAATATATATAATTCATAGATTCAAACAAAAGCTAAAAAAGAAACAAAAGAAACCTACCCCTGAAAGATTCAACTGCATTAGAAAATTGCATAGCCTCGTTACTACACCATCCACCGGGAAATTTTGAGGTGATGATCTTGAACCAGATACATCTGTCTCATTTAAGTTTTGAAGGTTTGGAAATTCCTTTGACCAAATATTATGTCTAAGGAATGAAACGGCCCATGCAGCATATTGCTGCAATTGCTTGTCATCAGAATTCTGTGCAACAAGATACATCTCTTGCATCACTGACGTCAACAGTGGCTCACAAACTCGACTTGAAAGTAGCGGACCCATAAGATGAGAAGATTCCTGTTAAGGAAATACATTATATAAGGAAATCAATTTAAAAGTGAACAAAAGCATAACAGTAGGACATGTTACCTTTAGGTCATGTTCAGTTTGAACTGATGATATTGTAGGATGCACGTTAAACAAACTTCCAACACCCACTCCCATGGCATTAACTACACCAAGCATTCCACCAAAATGGATCAAAGGATTGTATGGATTAGAATAACATCTTCTAAATAACTCCAGCAACTCCTGGACAAATCCAACTTCAATAGAATGCACCCCCTCATTTAGAATGCAGGCGAGGAGGTTCCCTGCTCCTACGCAGGATGCCATCAACAAATTCTGATGGGATGTACTAGATTTTTTAACAGATAACAATTCAGAAATGATCTCCTTATAGGCACTTATTAAATAGTCTAATTCATTGCCATTCATCAACTCCAATCTATGACAAAATGTCATCACGGTTGGTAGTGCGAGACAGGATCCAACAGAGAGAATTCTAATAGATTCTTCATCAAATGAACTAGAGCATTGAAGTACAGAGTTTCCATGAGGAATCCACGAGGAAATCAAACTTTTAATCTTCAAAACAGCATTATATGCCCCAGTTTTGTATATTGCAACGATGGTGTTAGCCAGACCAAGGATTAGTCCAGCAACACCCCAGACATCTTCTTCCAAGTCACCATTCTCATGCAACAGCTGAGCATCAACACTGATATCAAGAGAGTGCACAGGAAACAACGCAAAGAGATCTTCTAACATATCTTCAGAAGATCCGGTGAGCTGACATATCATCAAAGATAAAGTCCTAACTATATTGCTAAGTAACTCTACTTCCTCTATCTTTGCTGGCTGCTTATCTTTATCCAAATTAGATTTATCAACAATTTCAACCCCGTAAATAAGATCATGGCTAGAATAGCCTAACCCAACTCCACAAGCTCCTTTAACAAGGCTACTTTTGCTAACGTTTAAAACCTGAAAAGGAGATTTCATGTTATTCAAAGGCAAGAGGATAGAAAGCTGATATTAATTATAATAAAAAAAAAACATGATCAATTAAGAACTTATCAACTTAGCAACTTCTTCATTTGCATAATGCCATACAGAAAAAAAAAAAAAAAAGGTCATTTACTTTGACAGAGCACACTCATCAAGCACCGAACAAGGATCTGCATACCTCAAGAAGTCCAGAGATGTTCCGAAATTTCAATTTATGATCAGTGACATGTAGGCATCTGGAGATTATTCCAAGGGATATTGCAGATGGCCATTGACGATGCTCATGCTCATGCTGGAACAACCAATTTAACAGAAACTTGGAAGCAGTTGATTTCACAGCATGGGCAGACTGAGGCAAGATCTGATAACAGAAAGGGAAAAGCCACAATGACAATTGTAATATTACATATCAATGGTATCATGAATGAAATATTTGTTCCCTATCCAAAGAAGAGAGAGAGAGAGAACAGAAAGGAAAGCAATATTATTAAAATAATAATAATAATAATAAAAACCTTTAATTTTCGTAAGCAATATTTACTAGAACATCCACAATGACTCTAACAAAGGCTGCTGTGGTAGGCCCACAAATCTAAAAGTGCACAAAGACTAACAAGATATTAATGTTATGGCTGGGTGGCCTGTGTTCTTTGATGTGGGACTTATGGGACGAGAGGAACAATAGGATTTTTAAGGGGTTGAGAGGTCCAAAGAAGAAATATGGCCACTTATTAGATTTCATATTTCCCTTTAAACCTCGGTTTCTAAGCGCTTTTGTAAATTACCCTTTGAACCTTATTTTGCTTGATTGAAGCCCTTCTTTAGTTTAGGTTGGCTCCGCTTGGTTTTTTTATGGGCTGTTTTCTTGTACATCCCGTGTATTCTTTTATTCCTTCAATGAAAACATAGTTTCTTACACACACACACAAAAAATAAATATATATATATATATTTTACTCCTGATGGCCATGGCAAGAAATAGACCACTTGACCTTGATATCCTAGTGGTAATAGCATTTCCATACAAATCTATACGTCAAATTAATAATCGTACTTTGTATTGAATACCAGCGACAATGATGCATGGAAATCCAAGAAACTTCAAAAAAAAGTCACTGACATTTTGACAATTCAAAGTTGCTTGAGAATCAAATTGTGAGAGAAAAAGATCGCTGAAGCAAAAATTATTACCATACAAAGTGCACCAATAGCTAGTGCCATATTTTCAGCAAATCTAGGCAAAGATTCTTCGGCAGCATGTATTATACTCTGAATGCCAGGAAAAACAAATTACTATCATGATTTCAACATTTTCTGAACTGTTGTAGATAAACGACATGAAAGTAAGGGTACAAAATCGAAAGGCAATGCAACGGGGACCTTCAAAATGTCATTTGCAGCTTTACAAGTTTTATCCGAGATAACTGCGGTGTCTCTAGAATCAAAGGATAAAATTTCAGACCTTAACCAGCGTTCCATAAATGCTTTCCATGAATCCAGGGCTAAGAGAGCCATGACAATGTTTCTTGATAGTTGAAGAGATTCAGCAATTTCACACATTGCATTCTCATAATTGGCATGTTCATCTTGTGTTCTCTGAACAAAGAACTGTCTTGTTAAGGGGAATGAGAAAACCTTTCAAAAGGATCGTTATCAATTACAACTTTCTTACTCTTGCTGGATCATTCCCTTTTCTAGAAGAAAAAGAAAGACATAGCAATCCAGCAGCAGGCAGTTCCCTGACATTACTTCTGTTCCCTGAGAACAAATTAAAGTAATTTTGCAATTTACACAAATAAACACAGAAGGAAGCAACTACTCACCTTATGAAATGCCTAAACTAATTGACCAAATTGTCAAATTGAAGACAACCCCCATCTCCTTGAGGAAAAAAGGAAAATCATAGGACGCAACCTTAAGCATAGCATTCCCTAACATTACTTACGTTTGCTAAGTTTTTTAGTGCAATTGATGCATGTCATATTTTTATCAATTCTTTTGACGATGATTGAATAACTATTACAAAGTTTCTAATATTTTCGCCAAATCGAGCCTAGCTCAATAGGTTAAGACATAATCTTCCTAACCAAAAGGTCATGGACTTGAGTCCCCACCCCCACATGATGTTTTAATACATTCAACACTTTTCCCACGAATTTGAGTAGGTGTTAGAACCTAAGTTGGTTTAAGATAAATATTTCATTTTATATTGAATACTAGTGATCATCAAATAATATATGTTATTTATGGATTTCCAATGAATCACAACTAATTTTCCTCGCATGGATCTTATTTCAATGAGCATAAAGTCATAAATTTTTTGATAGTATATCTTCCTCTGGCTCACAATTTACTAGATAGGGCAAAATATAAAATTTCAATTTAAGTAATAGATGGTAATACCAACAGTCATATATTTTTTGCCCAACAACCAACTTGAATTATTAAAATCAAAGAAAATAATTACTACAAAAAGGTTACCTTCATCCAGGACTTTCATAACTGATAAGAAAGACTGATAATATCTCAAGGGAATGCAAAAATAATAATACTAAAAGTATAATTTTCAGATGTGTGATATGTGATTTATTTAATTTGATTTCAATTAGGTCTTTCAGCTGTCTCTCTTGCTCTTCACTAAGATTTAGCTAAACTAATTTTCTCTAGTTTATCGGTACACCTTTCTGCCCGGTTTGTTGGTGTAGTTTCAATCTGATGCAAGTGGTTTTGTTTGTTCAGTCCTTTTGGTTTTTCCTGTTTTGTTATGATCCTCTTTTGTTTTACGATTCCTTGAATTGATTGTCGTAATGCCCGTTAAGTTATATAGGAGTAAATTGATAGGAAAAAGGTAGGAAGATACCCTCAAAATTGATAAAGTCAAAATCTTGCAGCCGATGCCGTAAGTGATGTTTCGAGATGTAGTTTGAATCTGATGCAAGCGGTTTTGTTTGTTTAGTCTTTTTGGTTGATGTTTTGTTATGGTCCTCCTTTATTTTATGATTTCATGTATTGTTGTGGTATATACGTAAACTGGTAGTAAAAGGGTAGCAAGAAATCACAAAATTGGATAAAGTCAAAATCTTGTGGCTAATGCCATAAGAACCATTTTATAGGAGGTTTGGTTATAAAGAACTAAAAGAGCCTCTTTGGGTGAGGAAAGAGTGGTGGAGGCTGTTTGGAGAAATGGTATTTTTGTTTCTTCCTCTTGAAGTGCTTTGCACAAGGATTTTCATAATTATGGCCTTTCTTTTGTCTGTGCCACTTGGAGAGAGTTTTGCAACATTTTGGATTTTGTAGGCACTTTCCTAACATATTTCATTTATTCAATGAAAATTTGTTTCTTATACAAAAATTATGTTTAATATATTTTTTGTATTGATCTTTTATCAAAAATTTAGTGCCGACACTATTTAAACATTTACTGAAATGCATGAGTGGTGTGGTGTGCCCACAAAATGTGTTTCCAACATCTACTCTTCATGTAGCATAGATGTATTGATGAAATATAATCGGTTGATGTCATGCAAATATAATGAAATAAGTTGTTTTCTAATTATAAACAAATCCAAGAATTGAAGAAAGATCCAGATGAGGGGTGATGAGCATCCACCCAAAACCAAGGTTTCATAAGCAAATTATTAAAGATCTCTCTAGATTGTATTAAAAAAACATTAGGAAAAGTTTCTCATTCGGCAGATAAAGGGACTGTAGCGTGAAATTCTTGTACATAATAGCTAAATCATTAATCATATAATACCTGAAGAAAAGACAAGACGAGGAAAGACATCTAGTAGCTTCTCAATCTTACTTCCTGCAACTCTCTTCTCCTTTATCAGTCGTCTCCGGTTACTGGAGCACATTGGGAAAGATTTATCAATTATTTGAACTTTTTGCCTGACAGCAATTGAAGCAGGAAGTAGATCATAATAAATGCATATTTTAACCTGTGCTCGTAAGCTATAATCTTGACCAGAAGATCTTTAATGGCACTGAGGAAGTTCACATCTGTCTCAGTAAAAAGAACTGACGTGCTTCTTTCTTTAAAATCTGGAATATTTCCCTCAAGAAGGGGTACCTGGGAAAGCATGAACACCAAAAAGAAAATGACATAAAAAAGGTGAATATATAAATTGAATGAATGTGTTGTTACCAGAATCACTATCAGAAAGTATATACATTGTCGATGTCATAAATGGCTGATAATGTTTAAGACAAGGTAAACATCATCAACCTTTAGCAAAACTTCTAAATGGTCATGCGTGCAATACAAAACAACGAACCACCCTCAATCATTGATGAAAACTCATGGGTCTCTACACACTAGAATTCAAGCATTAGCAATGAGATTCATAGGTCCCCATGAAGGAGCCATTTCACTCCAAGAGATGACCATAAGCCTCTATATTCCTTTCGCCAATCTACTATTACTGCCATTCCCCACCTTGACGAATGCACAACCACTACACAAAATTCTTTTGCTCACCATCATATTCATCAAGCAAGGCCACCACCCTTTCCGAATCTGCTACATTCGAAGGAACTTCATGAATTAAAAGACCATATTCATGAGAGAATTACCCTTTTGAACAGCTGAAGGAGCAACCTTTTTAAAAAAAAAACGAACAAAGAACCTTCCAGCAATTTCGCATGCAAGGATTGAGCAATAAATGAATTTTCCCCAAAAGACAGCAGCCTTCAACCAACTCCTCAACCTCAAAAATAATTCCTTGAACAAAAAAGGAATAACCAGCAAAAGACAACAACCTTCTCCAAATGATCATCTACAAAATATTTCTTTTTTCCCACCAACTATATTAAAGAAATTCCTTTGTCCCACCAACTTCGAAAAAAGCAGACCACATACCAAGAAAGAGAAATTAAATCAGCAACTTCACATGCAAAGATCCAGCAATAAAGGAATTTCCACCAAAAGACAGCAGCCTTCACCAGCTACACAACCTCAAAATTAATTCATTTTTCCCACCAATCACATTAAAAAGGAAATCAACATGCTGACTACAAATTATAGGGTTTTCGTATATCTATGCTAAACGTATTTGTTTTATTTCTTCCTTTTTTCCCCCACTTTATAGTGACTACAAATTGGGGGAAAATTTAACAAGAGAAGAAACAGAAAGTAGGGAGAGAAACAGAAATGGAGGAAGATGGGAAGAGAAAGATAGAAGGGAAAGACACTACCCGGAAATTGGACAGAGAGCCTATGGATTTTTTTTTAACCTTTCAGTAAATTTCTATTCCTTAATCAGTGTTTCAAACAAACCCCTTCAATAAATCCATCATAAAGATCGAATTTTTATGTTCACCAAGAGCCTACAATTTATGTTTGTTGTAAGGACGTAAAAGAAAAGAGAAATAAGATAATTATAGGGTTTTCCTCTCCCCCACCTCCAGTCTTATGATCCCATTGGTGGGTTACTGTTTGAATGTCCTTTCTTCATCCATGAAACTTGTTGATCCAACAAAAAAAAAAATACTCAACATGCAAGGCAACCAAACTCTCACAACGGCAAACCAATCTTCACGATAAAACCACAACCAAACTTCTACCGGAGAACTTAATGGATAATCAATTCCTTCTTATAATCTCCCAATCCCATAAAATTCCAAGAAATGATTTTCATTCTTTCAATTTCTTCAGTTTAGGGCAAATACTTAGTGATGAAAGATTATTGCTGAGAAGTGATGAAAGGGATTAGAGAAATTCCAACCTGATCAAAGTATTTTAAAATACCCAAATCCCTTGAAGATAAAGCATTTTCTTTTAAAGTCCTAATAGATTCTTCTGCAACATTTAAAGAGCAAATATTATTGGAACTGAGAACGGTTTGCTTTAAATTACCATCCACATATGTCAAGTTATCTTCATTGAAAAGGAGAGAACACATCTAACTGTTTAATCTAAATAGAATGTGTTCTTTGTAAATTAATAAGAGAGCATCATCAATGAAAGCTCGGTTTCTTACCCAGCAAAAAAAAGAAAATCAACCACAGTTCTACACAAGAAGAGTATGAAAGAAATTTTATAGATGATTTCACTAATGAAGGTCTAGCTTAAGATTATCCAGAGCAAGTGCGCTCCTGTGAGATTTGGTGGGAGGTTTGGACAATCAAAAAAATTCATATCTTTTAATGATAGGGAAGACAGGGAGGAGAATGGTTTAGTACGGCGTGACTCTAATAGCATCTTTTTGAGCACTCAATCCTTAATCACAACCGGTTGAAAGCATTTATGTAATTCTCAAGCCTATTCTTAGGGTCAACCCTAGTCATTAGTCACATATGCTGTAAATCAGGGTTTTCAAAACACAAGGTGGACATTAAGGTGACAAATTGTTTAGGTAAAGCGCACTTAATAAAATAATAAATAATATTATTCATAATCATCAGAGATAGAAAAGATTCACTTAAAAAAATTGGAAAAATTAAAGATACAGGTTATATATATATTATAAGAAACA
>JAOANK020000042.1:645463-656074 GCA_026257165.2 Telfairia occidentalis | reverse complement strand
ATGAAAGTTCAGTTTCTCAATATGAAAAAATGTTAAAAAAGTTGTAACATTATAGAGAACTTTTTGGCACCACAAATAATTCAAATAACATTAATGATCTTTATATACACCAGTAATTTTATGCATGTTATTCATGATATTATTTTCCTTATAAGAAACAATACTATTGATGAGATGAAAATACAAAAGAAAAAATATACTCTCCAAAAGCTTCAAGGCCGTAAGGATAGTTGAAAAACCTGTACAATTGGTTACTATATATGAAATTGTATAGCTACAAAAAGAAATTAAGAGAAAATTACATGAAGAACCTAGAAAAGTTAAGAGGTCCTAAACATGTCCCCACATTATCCAACATCCTGAAAAATCCTCATATCTAACAAACTTCTGATGCAAGAACCAGAATAGCATTCCTCCAAGTAATCTTAGCATGTCTCTTGGAACTAGGGCCACCAAGCAACGGAAGCTGCAAAGTCAAAAGGAAAACAGTCTTCCAAGTTGAAAACCTCAAACAATTCGTGCCATTCTTTGAGGACGGAAAAAACACTCAGAGAAAATATGGATGATTGATTCAGCATTGTATAACACAATAACACGAGGTGTGCCACTGAGATAGCAAAGGAACGATTTCCCATTTGAAAAAGATCATTTATAGGAATTTCATCACGGCAAAGCTACCAAATAAAAAAAGAACTTCACATTTCTTACTATCAAGAAAGAAATGTAGAAATCGCTGAAAATATCGGGGTCAAATTTTCAGAAGTGTCAATGGAAATATCAATATCAATGGGCATTTTAAATTTATTAGATAGAGAGAGAGGGATAGATCCGTTGTAAAGAGAGAGATGTCTCATGATCCAAAAACCCTAAGCTCAAAAATCCAAAAAGGGAAGTTGTTTGCTGTAAAGAAAACAAGATGGAAAAAGAGAACCCTTCAATAATAAAGAACGTGGGATTGTTCCACATAATGAGAGTCCCATCAGAAGAACCAACAGCATTAATATTCAACCATGCCACATTCCTTGAACTCAAGATTTAACCAAGGCATGATCAATAAAAACTCAACTGCTCCAAAAGGATAGCAACATTAGGATTCTGCTTCAGAATTCAAAGCCTCTCAATGGTGTTCATCTTTCAAGCATTTTAACCATCAATCTGCAAGTGTAATCTTTTCAAATTGGGAAGCCTATACTATCCCTAGTTAATTGTGTATTTTTTCTTTGTGCTCTATTTTGCTTTCATTCCCTTTGAGAGTGTGTATCTTTTGAATATTTGTTATTTTTTATTACACCAATAAGAAGTTGTTTCTTGTTATAAAAAAAAATTCTAATTAGCTTCCTTTGAGCCCTAGCTCCAAGACCCCTAATATTCCCATTAAGCACTTTCAGGAAACACCATCCTCCTTAGAAGTCACTACAGTCCTGATCCTATCACAATTCATCAACAAGTCTATGCTTTCTCATTCCACCTCTTCTCCTGGAGCCTTCTGGAATCTAGACTCAGACTTGATTTCCTAAAAGTGATAACTGCAATACACAAGTTTTGGATTCTCAACCATTCGACCAACCAAGGGTCTAGAAAACCATCCAGGGTATGAAAACTATCACCTACGTAAGACAAAGCAAATTTCTTATTTTTATTTTCTTTTATTTTTTTGGTAAGACTATTTCATAGAAAATATGAAATTACAAAAAGTAGAGGAAAACCGAGCCCGAAGCCAAGGAAGTTACAAAAAGGTATTCTAAGTGGAAATATGAGAAGTAAGTCTATACAATTTGATATGTGCATAGAATTTTGATAGAAATTGGATAGTTAAAATATATTGAAATATAAAAGATAAAAAAATTACAAGATAACTCCCAAAGTATTCAAGGTACTTTGAACCTCCCCTCTCTTGAGTACACACACTCAAGCCCTAATTCAAACTAAAACAATTGAATGCTTTCCTCTCCTCCCAGCGATTCTATTTATAACTCCTACTAACAAACTCTTTGGCTAAAAATTAATATGCCCTCAGCACGCTAATGATATTTCTAACCACCCAAATAGCTTTCCTATCAAATTTACACCAAGAAAAAGCTACAACTCATAAAGCCACAAGATCTTCTTTCCATTTTTAAAATGTTGTCATTATGTGAAAATGGAAAGTAAACTTGTCAATTTGTGAAGGAAACAGAATTACCATCTAAAATTCTGCAGTAACTGAGACCAAATAAAGCCAGCAAAAGGGCAAGAGATGAGAAACAAAGCAAAATTTCCAATCTCCCTTCCCAAATGAGCAACCACTTCGACCATACTTGTTAACCATAAGTTTATGTCACAAAGTATCAGTTTCAAGGAGGAAGCATCACAGCCACTTCGATAGCAGTTTAGACACAACCCCAATTAATGAGATCAGAGCCCTCACTCTCACTCACCCCTTTTTTATAGTTAGTCCAAAGTTTGTCTCAGGATCGATATCACAATAAAGTGGGGTCTAAATACAACATGACTCGCTTAGAACTGAATGAATAAAGGTATGCCTACCTCCCTTCGAGAAAAAAGCTTTCTTCTAAGGTGAGGACCATCTTTTAACCATTTCCATGACAAGGTTCTATAAAGCTACGATTAATAGACTGTAACCAAAAGGTTGACCGAGTATGAAGGGGGAGACCCAGTACCTTACATGCCACTAGATCCAGCCACCTAATAAGTTTTAATTAACTTCATTAGCTGAGTTTTTGTCCCTGTTGATTTCAAGTCCAAACACGATCTAAAAATTTGAGAGAATGTATAAAACGAATCTTTTCCCTTCCCACATTGAAATCTTCCACTGGACCCCTTACCATCCCTTTGGAGATAAGTATACTCAAAACATCAACCACAATAACAAAAGTAACAGGGAGAGAGAATCCTATTGTCTGAGGCCCATAGTAGTATACATCTTTCTCCTAGGTTTACCGTTAATTAATAAGAAAAAATCTAGAAATTCTCACCCAAGTTCTCTACTTATACCCGCATCCTTTTTGGAGACCTTGTCCAGAAAACTTCAATCCACATAATCGTAAAACCTTGACCAATTTGCAGGACACTTCTCCAATATGACATCTTCCACATCTTAATATTGAATTTTTTTTAATCTCTAAATTTCAATAAATTATAAATTGTAACTTAGATTAAAAATCTATAAATGTGTGACTTATTATTATTCCGCATAAATTGTAAATTCTCTCTAATAAGATAAAATGTGTCCTTCAAAAGAAAGATGCCGCAATTCAAAACCACATACAGTTCAACTACCAGTTTGCCACATCCTTCGGTCATTTGCTTCTCTCCTCTTTTGAATAGCCCCTGCCTCTTGACATAAAACCCATGTCCAAAATACAAGCTCTGATGTACAATCATCCTTTCAGGAGCTTCATTTGGAACACTTGGAGAAATAAATCAGCGTATTTTTGTCAATCTTGATTGAAATCTTTCTGTCTTACAAGATCATATTATTATTTTTACTGCTGTTACTTGGTGTAGACTCTCAAAAACATTTTGTAATTACTCAACTTCCAATAGATATGCTAAGAGGAGGGCTTTCTTGTAACTTCCTTAGCCAGATTGGAGGCTCCACCTTTTTTTTTAATATTTTATTATCTTAATGAAATATTGTTTCCTTTCCACACACGCACACTAGATAAAAAGTAAGTGTTAAAATATCAATAAAATATAAATTTACTATAACCTATCCGCTTAAACTTTTGGGTTCAATGGTGATTTAACATGGTATCAGAGCAGGATATTCTGTGTTCGAACTCTTATAATGTCAATTCCTCCTCAAATAATATTCATAATCACTTGTTGAACCTTGTGCAAATTTTCAAGCTCACAAGTGAGGGGAGAGTTAAAGCATCAATAAAATATTAAATTTATCATAACATATCGACTTAAGTTTTTGAGTTCAATAGTGATTTAGCAATAAGGTATATATATAAATTAATGAAGCATGTTATAAAAACACTCTAAACTAATTCCATTATCTATTCAATAATATTGACAGTGCAAAAATATTATTAGCTTAACTAAATGGATAATCTCTTTTAATATTGTTTTATTTGATTCAAATGATTTAGATTGATTGAAAGACTCAAAAAATTCATTGATTTATATTATTGTTAGTATTGATGTCGTTAATTTCTTTTTCTATTATTCAGGTCAAATATAATAGAAAATTCACAATTTTATTAAATAATTAATAATCTACAAAAATATATAAATATTTTATAGTTATAATTCATACTCCAGGATTTGAGGTAACTGTAATAGCTAATAGTGACTAGCATAAACTCAAATGAATATGACACATTCTCAAAAGGTAAACAAATTCATCTTTAAGATAAGATACAAGGAAGCTACATACATCACATGCAAACATGCTGAAAAACTAGTAAGACCTAAGAAAAGAAAACTCACCACCATATCCTGGCGTCTGATTTCTTTTCTTGAAAATATATTACTGTAAAAAAGAACTAAAAGCAACAATTGAAATCCAATTTTTGGATCCAAAGTTCCAATTGCAGCTAGTAACTCAATAGCATCGCTCGCCAATGAATGATGCACCACCATAACGGCAGTGATAGCACTTACTAGGAAGGGCATTTCTGCACGAGGAAATGATAAAACAATATCAATCACTTAGCCCCATCAATCCAGGGATGCTAAAATATAAAAACGGTTATCAAGACATGGTGAGTAACTCATCAAAAATGAAATGAGTGTGTTCTTTTACCTGTAGCAAATAATTCCTCAAATTGAGAGAGGGGCAAGAGCGATTTCCGTCTATCAACAATCCATAATGAGTACTCCCTTAATTTGGATGTCCAACACTTTTTGGGCGAATCATTATCATCCTTGCTATTATTCTCGCCATGAAGAGAAAAATCCAAAAAGAACCCACTGGATAGAGAAGAAAGGCCCTAAAATAAAATGGTTTGAATCTTATCAAATGCCAATCACCATTTCAAGTCATTATTCCATCTTTGTAGTTTCAGGCAACCATTTCAGGTTAAACAAAGAAAAATACAAGACGTCAGATTACAAAATTGACCTGGAACCATAGTTTGTCCAAAAGCTTAACAATAATTGACCCAGGTCTGCTAATCAATGGAAAGTGGAACGCCCTTTCCTTCCCAACTTCATCCTTTGTTGTCATCAATAGCGTGACCAACAACTTTTCTAGTATGGAAAGCAATTCAATTGCTGCTTCTTTAATAGATTTTGAAGGAGATGACATGAGGCTGATGGCAGGAAAGACAAATAAAAGTTCTTCACTTGGTACAAGTGTCGTTGCTCTGTTAGCATATTCTGAAACGCCATAAGCATCATTATACATTCAACAATAAGGCAGTAAAATGGACAATGTTGAAAGAAACTTTCTTATTACCGACTGCTAAAACAAGAAAATGTGAAAACATAAATAAGAGGTAGGAATAGGATGCATCCAACTACACAGCAAACATACCATGTTCGGTTTTCCACTGCAAGAGGGAGAGAAGAAGCTTCAATATCAACAATTGCTCGTGTTCTAGCTCTGATTTTATGAGGATTGTAAATAGTGGTGGGAAGGCTGAAGATAGCTTAGGTACATATTGCATCCTGAGGTCCTTTTGTACAGACAACAAGTATCTTGATAGTTCAATAATGCGCTCAAAGCCACTAACATGCCTGTCAAGACATGCATAGAG
The DNA here is from genome assembly GCA_026257165.2 of Telfairia occidentalis. Taxonomy (NCBI): domain Eukaryota; kingdom Viridiplantae; phylum Streptophyta; class Magnoliopsida; order Cucurbitales; family Cucurbitaceae; genus Telfairia; species Telfairia occidentalis. The sequence continues at coordinate 650,363 of JAOANK020000042.1, read as the reverse complement.
GGAGATAATTGTATTTAACAGTTCTACGCTGCATTGCTGAGCCTCCATTATGAGATGCTAAGTGGGGAAAAAAGGATAAGTCAAGACATAAAAATTAAATTTTAAAATATTGTAATTGAACTCAAGAAATGGTTAAAGCTATCAACCAACTTAACTAAACTTTCGAACTTCTAACAAGCAAGAGTTTACACAAACAAACAAACTGACAAAATTATCTATTATCTCACTGTGGTGAGAAGTGAAACAGCTGCATACCGATCCACTGGTAACTATGAGTCTTAACACTACAGTACAGGCGTCCACCAAAGACTCCATAAGATGTATGAAATTCCAGAAATCCTGCAGAATTATGAAGAAATATGAACCTTATTGGTACGAGTCGTGAAATCATTTGTATGTTGTGCTCATTGTGGGAAAATCTGAAAATGATAAATATCAAGTTTCATTATATAATAATCCAAACATACTTGAGTCAGTATTGAAAATAATCTGCCTCAATGCCAACTTACTTCTAGAGTCTTGCGTGGAACAAATTTGAGGCTTCGGATTAACAAAGCAAATATAGGCCTTGCCTCGTGTGGAAATGAGCAACAAACCGAGATAATCGATGACATCAGATTCCGTGCAAATAATGAAGATGATGAATCTGAAAACTGTGTTCTTAATATTGAATAGTTCACAAATGGGCTTAAGAATTCGCAAACGGCTTCCATTCCCAGTGACTTGTTCTGTACTATAAATAGTGGAATTTGGTGCAGGAGTTGCGCTTGGACATCAACACGACAAGACAACACCTGCCACACACCCCATACTGTCACTACTTCAAAATTTACATTAACCGGCGAGAACTAGATTGTTCGTTCAATTTCTTCAACTGATATAAGTCATAGCCATCTCATCGTATTGAATACGTAACCAGAGGATCAACTTCCAAATTTCATAATCCTGACGCTTATAAACCATAAAAGTATGCATTGGTTTCATCTAACCCAAAATAGCACAGCTCGTTTGATGCAACCAAGCGTCAAAGAAAACTGAACTCCAAGAATACACAGAGGAGTATTTTATGATTCAAAACAACATCATTTGTCAAAACAATGTATGAACTCCAGTGGAAGCTAACTAATCAAACTAAACCAACTAACTAACAACCAACTACAACAACTAAAAATCCAGATGAAAATTACAAAACTGCTACTAATAACACGCATAATATGCTACCCTTAATTATACACATAATGCTACATCATCGTTAAAACATTTCACGATTAAGATCGATTCTACACAACCAACGTCAGCCAATCTCTTCACAGAACAACTTATTCTTTTACCTTAACAAACGGATGAGTTTCCGCCGAGCTAAACAGCCATGACCCATTGTGTTTCTGGAATCCAAACTGGACGAGAAAGCCCAGTCCCTTAACGAACACGTCAACGAACCGCGATTCGGATCCTTCAAGAGCGGCTTGGAGCTCCATCAGGGCGCGAGAGACATCGATTTGAGATTCCTTGACGAAGCGGCAGAGCTCTCGAACTGATTGGTCGACGACGGCGGGAGAGGAGTGGAGTAGGCATTGGGAAATGGCGTCCCTTCCCGGGCCGGAATCGGAGTTGAGATGCTTCGGAGCAGTTCGGAGCTTGGAGAAGATTGAAGTGACGGCGAATCGCTGAAGCGACGGCTGCGGCAGCCGGAGTTTCTCCAGTAACGGACCATACGAATCCATAACTCAGTAAACTGAAAAGTGAAATCACCATCAGGGGATTTATAGTCTTCATCTGAAAAACGAAACAAAACAAACTCATTCGTTGTATTTGGGAAAATACCAATTCTTACCCTGCATTTGTGAAATTGTATCAATTTTGACCCGTACGTACAATTTCATTGCAATATTAACCTTAAATGTGAATAGTGTTATAATGTTTACAATAAAGTCTGAAAATTTTCACGTTACTTTTTTTAGTTCAACAACATATGGGGTGAAGATTCAAACTCTCGACTTTTGGTCGGGGAGCTATCTATGCTCAATTTGGCAAAAATTTCACATTCTTTAAGTTAAATTAATAGGAGAATTAACCAAAATTGGATAGAGAATTAAAATTGTAACACTTATCTAAATTTATGGTATAATTTGATGGAATCAAGAATTTGTCAAAATTGATACAACTTGACAATTTATAAGTCAAAATTAGTTTTTTCACCATTATATTTTCATTAAAAACTTTGCGTTCCTTTTTTTTTTAATTGGATTGCTATACCAAACAAAAAAATAATCCAATCAAAAAAAAAAAAATCAATATACTTGTCCTATATTTTTCTATTTAAAGAGAAGGCAAAATATATTTTTTGTCCTAAAGTTTAGGTTTTGTATCTATTTAGTACTTATTCAAAACTTGAGTAAACACTTAGTAATTAAGAGAAAACGAAAATTAGGAGAAAACCTCAACTCTTCTATTAATGAAGTCAATAGTCAATGATACACACGATGGACTATTTACATGACTAGTAGTTGAGGTGAAAAACTCCTAAAACACAAAACAAACAATACAAACAGCAACAAAGGATAAAAGCTACCCTTGTATTATTTATCCCCAAAAAAAAAAAAAACCCTAAGACTTAGTGCACAGTCTTAACCCCCAAAAAGCCAATTGAGGTAGGATCCCAAACATTGAGCTCGAGACGCAAACACTAAAAATTGGCAACAGATAAAGGTTTCGTCAAAACATCATCAATCTAATCCGTAGTAAGCAGATGGTACACAAAAAACTTCCTTTGAAGAACCAAATCACGAACAAAATATATATCAAGTTCCACATGCTTTGTTTTGGAATGAAGAACAAGATTAGCACTTTAATGAACCGCACTGAGCTGATCGCACCAAAAAATAGGGGAATGTGGTAAAGTAATATGTAAATCAAAAAACAAATACTTAATCCAATAAATCAATTGAACAACAACCATAGCAAGACACCTATACTCAGCCTCGATACTAGAACGTGAAATGATTAACTGCTTTTTGGAACCCCACGTAATCAAGTTGCCACAAAAAAATACACAATAGCTAGAGGTGGACTTGCGATCATCTGAATTGGAGATCCAATCTGCATTTGCAGAGCCAAATAGAGAAAAATTACATGGCTTAGTAAGTAAAATACCACAAGTAAGAGTACCTTTCAAGTAGTGAATAATACGCTTAACAGGTTGTCCAATGATTTGCCATGAGAAAATGCATGAATTGACACGCCTTTTCACGCTATAAGAGATCTCAGGCCATGTAAGAGTAGCATACTAAAGTGTCCAACAACGTTGCGATACAGATAAACATCATGAAACTTTGCACCGTGCGAAGCATAAAGAATGGGGTCATTGATCGTAAGAGTGTTAATTTGGTTGGCTTCAGCCATATTGGTCTTGTACAAAATATCAACAATATATATTTTTGCTAGTGGATAGGAGACTTCAATCCCCTATCAATGGTGAACAATAACAACGATGATATAAGTGAAAGTTACTAAAGAGATAATACCAATCCTTACACTTTGTGGATGAAAAATATATATTGTCCAATAAATTATTATCACGTCTATGTCTTGATTAAAGCTAATTGAAAGTTTCCACGTGGCTTAAGACGTATTTTGTTATCTTATTCTATTGGTTTTATGGGCATAATTTCCTTCATTATATTCAACTAGCCTACTATGAGTGGAAGTTGGTTGGGGTTAAGTCGAAGTAGACACAATGATACCCATAGTTAGTTGGAGAAGTAGTAAAAGTTTTTTGTTTTTCTTGTATTTCTTATATCAAATGATCTGAATGACAAACTGAGTACAACTCAAAGTTATTATCGTCGAATGACAAATCGAAGCAGGGGCGGATCTAGGAATCATATTATTGGGTCACAACTTCAATAAAATCGGTATTGATAAGGATCGAGTGCTCGACCAGGGGCACCCGCTCACTTAGTCTCAAAATTTACCGTGAGCTATCAAGTAGTTTTGATAATTTACACTAATTTGTGTATATATATATATATAAAAATCCAAGGGCATGTCCCTATGTAAATTCACCCTTGAATGGAAGATTACTATTGCGAGGGTGAGAACCAAAGCTCGAAGAAGAATATGGTTTTCGAGGAAAAAAAAAACTAACCAAAACATGGTAGTAATTAGCCATAGTACGAATATTCTTTAACTGATTGTCATTCAAAATTTGACAACTACATATTTACAATCAGATGTTCTCATGGCAGAGACATGGACGCCCATATTTGGCATGCAAATGGCGATCATCCTTGGTAGCAACTCACTACAACTTAAAACTAATTCAAAATAACTGGTTCATATATTGGCGAAGAAATGGGATTTTCACCCTCTGAGCATTGTATTTAACTGTTGCTTGGATTTCAAAGCCATTAATTTTGTTGTTAAGACAGCTTGTTTTGGAATTTCTTAGAGATTTTGCCATGAACATATCAAGTGGTTAAGGTATACGTCCCAACAAAAATGTCATAGGTTCAAATTTTTACCCCTATACTTAAAAAAACATAAGACAATAATAAAATTATTTTAGAAAAAGGGTAGAAAGCAAATCGTGAAAGAGAAAATTTGACTTCCTCCCAATCCAAAGTGATTTCTAATTAGAGAAATTTCATTCCATAACATAAAAGCTTTTCTTTTTTGTTTCAAATATAGAATTAGTTTGATTTTTTTATAATGGACTAGTCTTACAGTTTAATTATGACTTTGATTTAGATTATATTACTTTTATAAGATCATAAATTTTTGGTTGTATTCATAAATATATATTTATTTATGCTACTTATGTAAATACATCTCTTAACTATTGTGGAAATTGTCACCTAAAAATTGATGGCAATATATATAAAAAAAAATAATGTTGAAT
>JAOANK020000042.1:634945-645363 GCA_026257165.2 Telfairia occidentalis | reverse complement strand
CATTGTATTTAAGTGTTTCTTGGATTTCTAAGCCATTAATTTTGTTGTTAAGATAGATTGTTTTGGAGTTTTCTAGAGATTTTGCCATGAACATATCAAGTGGTTAAGGTATATGTCCCAACAAAAATGTCATAGGTTCAAATTTTTATCCCTATACTTTTTTTTTTTTTATAGAAATAAAAAGATAAGACAATAATAAAATTATTTTGGAAAAAGGTAGAAAGCAAATCGTGAAAGAGAAAAATTGACTTCCTCTCAATCCAAAGTGATTTCTAACTAGAGAAATTGCACTCCATAACATACAAGCTTTTCATTTTTGCTTCAAATATAGAACTAGTTTGATTTTTTTATAATAGATTGACCTTACAATTTAAGTCTGACTTTGATTTAGATTATATTACTTTGGTAAGATCATAAACTTTTTGATGTACTCATAAATATACATTTATTCATGATACTAATGTAAATACACCTCTTAACTATTGTGCAAATTGTCACCTAAAAATTGATGGCAATATATAAATAAAAAATTAATGTAGAATTCTTAGGATAACAACAAAATATTTAAAACATCATAGATTAAAATAAAATATTTAAAAATTTAAAAATAAAAACATGAAAATCAATGACTATTAATGCAATTTTTCTGTTCAAATAAAAAATTTAATTTCAAACCATACATAACTCAAAGACATATATCTCACATAACTAAAAAAAAATTAATAAATTTGAATGCCTTTCAATAATAGGCTTATAGTGGTAAAAAATAAGTAATAATTTGACATAATTGTAAACATATTTTCCTGTTGGGTCAAATCACAAATTTTCTCGGTAAAAAAAAAATAATCACAAATTTTCATTCACCTGTGTAAAAGTTGAAGATTTTATTTTATTATTAATTTTTTTTTTGTTTTTTTGTTTTTTTGAGTTCCAAAAAGTTGAAGAATTAAAATGAAATAAATAGTGAAAATAGAGAATTAAATTCGTAAGTAAACATTTGTTCCCTCTCGAAAGAAAGGGTTTGGCTTAAAACCCCAACTCGAACCTGAATCGAAGTCGGAAATCGAAGGGAAAGAAGACACAGGCAAGTCCAAACGGGGAAGTCGCAGCATTCCGCCGCGTTGAGATGGCGCTTACGGAGCTCGACGATGGCACAGTGCGCAGCATGTCAATTGGAGCCATTTTCTCCGACTTCGTGAGCTTCGTTTCCCCTTCTTTGATCCACTTGACCATCTCATTTTCCTGCTTTTTCTGTTGCTGTTTTCCAATTAAAATTTGGTCATCTGAAGCTTCTGCCATTGTACCTCAACATATGGTTGCAAAAACTCACTTTTGCGGCATTGGAACTGTTGTTTCTTAGTCTATCCCAGTGTATGCGAAGTGATCCTACTGATAAAGAGAGTCTAGATGCGGAGAATTACTGTTTAGGATTTCGTATTTTTGTAGTTGTGGGAATGTATTTTCTTCTGAAAGTTCGTATTGTCTGCTTGCAGGTTGGAAAGATAAATTCGCTTGATTTTCATCGTAAGGAAGATTTGCTGGTGACGGCGAGCGAGGATGATTCCGTGCGACTTTACGATATTGCCAGTGCCAGGTTAGATTTAACTGTAAGGCTATAACTTTGCTTGAGCATTCCTATGTTTCTCAATCATTTTGATGATATTATATGTAACCTTTTGAAATGTGAGAAAATTCCAGCTGTTCAATTCTTTCGTTTAACCCACTGGATGAGAGAAACTAATCTGTTAATTGGGATTTAGTTTAACCCAAATGTTGGAAATATCAGGCTACTCAAGACCACATTTCATAAAAAGCATGGTGCTGATCGTATATGCTTTACCCACCACCCAAGTTCTGTTATATGCTCCTCAAGATACAATTTAGATACTACTGGAGGTAGGTAAATTTCTTTGGGTTTTTGAAAATTTTGTGGCACTTCCTGACTTTGAATGATAACTGGATTTATATTATTTGTCTCTTCAGAGTCATTGCGATACCTATCAATGTATGACAACCGATGTCTTCGCTACTTCAAAGGACACAAAGAGAGGTATAACCTAATGGCTAATTGATAAATGAAGAAAGTTAATATTATATTCTATTTAATAAATTAATGTGCCAAGTCTTCGACTCCAAAAGAATTTTCCAATTTTGGGCCTTCACCTTTGGCGTCTACCTTACCTAAGACCTCTTAGATTCAATGTGATTTTATATAAGGTGGATCTTTAAAATGATTTGTTATAGTTGCATGTTCATATTCACGATCTGTCATCTGTGGCAGTATGTTATAGATTAATGTTAATCTGAAATTCTACTCTGCTTTCCCTTAGAACACCTTAATGTTCCTCCTCTACGATTTGCAGAGTGCTATTTGTACATTATAAAAAATGATTATCCTTTGTGTCATTTACCACTGATGTACTTTTTCTAACTTCTACTTTTTTCCTTTTCGATTTGCAGGGTAGTTTCACTTTGCATGTCTCCGATCAATGACAGCTTCATGTCTGGTTCTCTCGACCACAGTGTCAGGATATGGGATCTTCGTGTAAATGCTTGCCAGGTTGGTTTCAGATTCTCATGTATTTACGCTTAGCTTCCATTAAGAAGAGTTTTCTTTGACGGTGGAACTCTGTATACTGCTTGATTATTTCTGCCTTCGATTAAAGAAGCATAAATATATACAGATACCAAAGAGCCACACGGACCGAAACCCTAAAAGAATATATTACCCTAAAGGTCAAATGCACGCAAACAGATGAAAATGGGCTAACTATAGGTTTGGTTGAATGGTTTTTAGTTATTGTATGGGCTGAATCTTGTGTCTATCCCAGACCATTTAATCTCCGACTTCTTTGGTGGAATGCAAAGCTACTGTACTGACACTAATACTCATCTTTCTATTGACAAAAGGACTAGGAATAGGGCTAGAGTCAAACTTGACTGGCTCAACTTTAGGAACACCAAAGCTGACGGTTTCTTGTTTTAGTTCCAGGTAGATATAAACCACCGTCTCTAGCTCTCCTTTAGTTCTCTCTCTCTAGTTCCAGGTTAGGTATAAACCATCTGCCCCATGAGCTTGTCCCTCACAAATCACAACAAATGAATTTGAATTTGAAATTTCGCAGAAGCACTATTTTCACTTATTAGTGTAATTCAATATTGAAAGAATACTGGTTGTATTTCATATGTTGAAGAGACATGTATATAGGAGCCCTAAACTAAAAGAGTGTGAAATTATAATAAATGACAAAATATTAGATCTAAGATGGTTACACTAATACATCTTTTATTATATAACAACTAGTTCATACACACTATATTTCTTGTAATAGTAGCCAGCAGGGATATGTAGAATTTTTTTCAGTTTTAGCTTATGATCATCAATTGAGGGTAGGGAATACCTTTGAATACTAATAATTTTTAGTTAAAATCCATCACCAACTGTCAGAGTTTCCTTGCTACTATAATTAAGCTACTTGCATTGCTGTCAACAAATCATGCTGGATCATAGCAAACTGCTGGTCCGTGCCCAAACTTACCACATTTAACGTGTGAGTTTTGAATTGTTTTGTCCACCTCCTTGGAGGACATATCTACCACTTCTACAATTTGCTGGGACATATTCATCTTTCTTGGCCTTTGTTTTTTAGATTTGAGATTGAAACTGGATGGTTGGTTGTGAGTTAGGTTAATGAAAGGTGAGATTTGTTGGTGCATCGGATAGGTCTCGATTATTTGAAATGAGGTTGAACTGTAATCTCAATGGACACAAACACAAGTATAATATTTGCCTTCGTCATGATATCGCTCTAGCGTTGATATGGACAGGGAGATACTCCATACTCGGCCCTGCTAGAACTTTGAATTAAATCTCTCTCTGGGACTATATTTTACGTAATTTTCACCAATGCATTATTCTAATGCACGTGGATAGAAGAAAATGTTCAAATGCTCGTTGTGGATGAATCGGCTGTATTGTTTCTCAACTCCTCAAGACCCAAAATTAAAATTCCATTGCATTTTGCTTGCAGTTTCATCATTCGCATGAATATGATTGTGCTTACTTCCATAGTTTTCAGGGAATACTTCGCTTACGTGGTAGACCTACCGTTGCGTATGACCAACAAGGCCTCGTGTTTGCTGTGGCAATGGAGGGAGGTGCTATTAAGTTGTTTGATTCCCGTTCCTATGACAAGGTTCATACCGGAGAAACATTACCTCATTTCTTAATAGCAACACTTTTTGGCATGACTTAATGAACCATTCAAATGCAGGGACCCTTCGATACATTCTTAGTTGGTGGAGATATGGCGGAAGTTTTTGATATTAAATTTAGTAACGATGGAAAATCTATGCTCTTGACTACTACAAATAATAATATATACGTTCTTGATGCATACGGAGGAGAGAAGGTTTGCATGCTTGCAATTTTAAACGTCCATTTAGCTAATTTACAGATGTAAAAGAAACACCTTTATGTTCTTTCGTACCTGTTAATCAACCTTGTATCTTCCTCGTACAGCAATGTGGGTTCAGCTTGGAACCATCTCCTAACACAACCATAGAGGCTACCTTTACCCCAGATGGTCAGTACGTCGTATCAGGTGATAAACTTGGCACTTGCTTCTGAAAATTACATTTGTTAACGGCCGTTGCTTTTCTTCTTGTTTTCTATCCATTCTGTGGTTGCTGAGGCCTCTGGCTGCAATCGTCCCTAACTTCGCTTACAAGTGTGCTATTGGCGTAAGCAAGCATTTCTAACTTTGTTCAAAATTAAATAAGCTCTTTTCGGGTTTCAATCCGTAACAAACCTCCCTCACTCCTACATTTTTTTATTCTTATGTTTTTTGGCAAATGATCAGAATTTTGTACTAAAATAGATTTATATTTGTGCTGAAGGCTCAGGAGATGGAACCTTGCATGCATGGAACATTAACAAGCGAACTGAGGTGCCTATTCATTTTAAATGTTTATTGGCTTTCAGTTGGGGAAGGATGTAAATTTTCATGTCGATAAAAACCACCAGAGATATTTCTTAAAAAGTCATTGATAAATCCATAAAATATTATTACTTTCACTTGTATAATATTAATATCGATTTTGTTAAATAACGATTCTGGTTATCGTCGATTGTAATTGTAGGTTGCCAGCTGGAACAGTCACATAGGCGTTGCCTCTTGCTTGAAATGGGCCCCTCGCAGGGTTATGTTTGTTGCCGCATCCACTGTTCTCACATTTTGGATCCCCAACACTTCCAAGCCTGCAGGCGAATCGGGTATGGAATTCGAAGCTCATTCTCAAGCAGAACATATATCTCAATGAAAGCCATAACTACAAGCATTCTCTACTTTGGATTATTAAACAATCAAACTCTGACAAGCCTTAGTTTATGTAGGCCAGCTATAGTTTATGCATTTGAATTGTTTTTTAAGTTCAGATATAATTTTTCTTGGTTTGATTTGTCTACTTGGTGTTTGAGAGGAGAGAGAGAAGAGGTTTACTGACAAATGCAATTGTAAGAACAGAGAGAAAAACAAGCATTACACTGGAACTAGTGGAAATGCAAACCAAAGCTAGCATTCTAGAAGTAGCCCACAAGTGAACTATCCTAGGAATACTCAAAGAAACACTCCAGACCTATGATTCCGACATTGACATGGCTACAAGACTCGAACATAACTCAGCCATTTCCCTCACCTTCCTCCATTCACGTCCTCCTCCCTTGTTCTTGGGTCCTGCTCTGAATCTCCTGTCCCAGGTCCTTTGTCTTCTGCCCCACATAGCCAGCCATATCCTGCATGCGCCTCTTAGCTTGGTCGATCTGTTCCGGCATGAACCCCGTCGCCCGACGTAGGTAGTTGAAAGCCCATGTGAGAGAAGAGAGAGCCGTCAGCCCAAATGCCCCAGAGGTCAAGAAGGCAAGGACAGCCACACCAATGGTTAAGATTGCTGGCACCAGAATGGGGCTGAAGATGATGAATACCGGAGTGGATACCGCCAAGCCAAAGAGTGTGACCGCCAGCGTCAAACCGGCGAGTCCAAGCAGCGAACTGCCGAGCGGGACGAGGGTTACGACGGCGAGGATAGTGGAGGCTGAAGGGCCAGCTCGTCCCTTGACACCGGTTTCGTCGTAGCGGCGTTGGGGGTGGGCTTGGATCTGGTGTGGTTGTGGACGATCAGCCATTGCTTCGGTGAAAGGGAAAAGGAAAAAAAAATGGTTGAGAAAGAGAGAAATGTTGGATGGTGTTTATAAATGGAGGTGGGATTGGCAAAATGGTGACACGTACTTGTGAGATGGTGAGTATGGGCTTTGCATGGGGAACAAGTTTCATTTAAAACCTATGAACAATTTTTTTTTTTTTTTACATAATAATAATAATAAAAAAATAGATTTAAAGATATAATAAGTTGAAATAGATGATTGCATGAAGTAGAATTGTATAAATCCTGGTACAGAATTGGCTGTTTCTTTAGGATACAGTTAATTTATGTCAGTCAATTTTAATTTTAGGGTAATGGTTTTGATAGATATGTTGTAAATTTTAGCTGTGAGGAAAGTGACAAAAGGTTATTTGGAAGTCATTGGAATCAGCATTTAGAAATAGAATAGTATAGACTTTTGCTTATGTGATAAAATTTAGGCAAAAGTTTCTCAATTTGAGTGAATTTTAATATTAAAATTTTACTTTTATATAATTAAACTAGAAATTTGTACAAGTGGGAAGTCTCCCTTAAGTCCATCAAATAAAACATGCAAAATCTGACCAACATAAACACTAGCCAACATTAGTATAGTATGGTAGGTAAAGAATATCTACTTTTTAAGCTCGTAGGTTCGAATCTCAGAATATTTATGATGTAATTTTTCAAAATAAATAAATATGTAAAATCTAGTCACAAGAATTTCAAAGTTGTCAAACCGAGTATAGTTTAATTAGTTAAGACATATTTTTTTGATCAAAAGGTTGTAAGTTTGAATCTCCACCCTTGCATATTAAATTAAAAAAAAAACAAACACTTCAAACTCATCCACCAAACTAATAAATTAGATTGCAAATCTCTAAAAGATAACGGAGGTTAATAATTTAGGGTTCATGTTGGTAATATTCTTTAAACTCAGTAAATTATTGTCCGACTTACAATTGATCAAGATGTTATTCATATCTAAAGTTGGAGGTTCAAATTTTCCCACTCCTTATTTGAACCCAAAAAAACTCCGTGAACTGCTGATGGTTAATAGTGTAATTTTAGAGAGAGGAAAACTGAGGGCAATAAATGTCTAAAGTTTTATTGAATAGCTTCCAACTTCCGACTAAAAACACAATATAATATCTTTGTTTATTTTAATAAATTGAAGAAATAAATTCTCTGAGCCTTAAAATGACACTTGTCAGTAAGTTTGAGAGGTTCAATACTTATGCGATTGTAAATGTCAAATTGATGAGGGATTTATTAAAATTGAACAAGCAAATAAAGCTTGGTTCAAAATAATTGTTTTGAACAACAAATATTTCATGAAGTATAAAGTTGAAAAATAGTTTGGTTGCATTTTGGATAGATTATTGATTTTGATTGCTTCAATTTGGTTATGGTTGATTTGGTGGTTGATTTTTGTTAAGTAACCAATTCAGTTTTTGAAAGTTAGATTTTGACATTGACTTTCATTTTTCTTAAGTTAAGAAGTCGGTTGGGTATCAATTTTGACAAAAAATCAAATCAACTCAAATCGACTTGCTAATGCTCTTAGATCCAATATTAGTGCCTTTGATTTTCCTTTCCGTGGCTTGGTAGGTCCTTGTTTACCTTTGTATTTTATTTCATTTCTTCAATGAAAGTTCGGTTTCTTACAAAAAGAAAAAAGTAACGTCTTTGAGAAATTCAATATACATATAATACAAATTTTCGAATGAGTTTCAATATGGCCTCTAAGAACGAAGCACTCAACGTGCATATGTCTGATAACTTTATGGTCGAAATAATCATCTCTACCTTCCAAATGATCTCCATCTTCGTATCATCTTTGTCGGTCTCCAAAATGATCTCCATGAACACCTCTTCAAGTTGGGAATATCATGAAAATGAACCATTAACCCTACCTTGCCCACCAAAGTGAAGGACAATCCCATGCCCAATGCCCTAAACAACGTCCACATTTGAAACATTCATGGTGCCCTAGAGCTATATTTTCTTCTCCTTGGACCTAATTGTATCACTAATTAAATACTCTCCTTAAGCTTGGTTTTATATCACTTCCATCCATCTTGGGTTTGGCCGTATTTATCTACATACTCCACTAATTGGATTTGACTCATACAAATTCTTGTTATTTGCCATCTATTCAATAATCATCATATCACAGTGGACACCAAAGTGATAAGATGATTTTTTTTTTTTTTTTAATATCTGCGAGTGTCTATACTAGTTTACATGCACATTGACTATTCTCATGGGACAACTGTCTGACCCTACTACATTTTATTGCCAAAGAAAATTCGTAGGATATTCAATCCTAATTAGGTGGCCACTGCGGTTTAAACTCATTCTCTTGAAGTTTTTTACGATAAAGTCATAAGATGTATAAGTAGGTTGGTTTAATCATCGACATTTAAGTCACTTATAGATTTAAAAGAATTGAAAACCGACAGTAAACCATCTCTTCCAAAAATTGAACCGACATAATTAATTCTCAAATCAACAATAGCTATCTAGTCACTAAATTGATTGAACGAACTAACTAAAAGTTGATGGAAATATATGTCATTTTAGACCTATATAAAATCGAATCCAACAAATACAAATGAGTTGGTGTGTTTTTTTTTTTTTAACATGGGAGGGTAGGAGGATTCGAACACATAACCTCTTGGTCAGAGAGACATGTCTGTAACCAGTTGAGCTATGATCGGTTTAACAAATTTGATGGATTAATATAGGCAATCTTTAATTAACAAATTTATTTTTCATTTCAAATTCTTGTATTATAGATGTGAATTTATGAGAGAGAGAGAGAGTACATAATAATTGTGACACTTGAGATTTGGGAATGAGAAGCTAATATTTGTGTTGTAGTTTAGTGGGAGAAACAAACCACTTGGATTTGGCCGAATGCAAACGGGGCATTTTCTGCATAATGCTCTCTCTTTTCATCCTTTCTTCAGCCTCATGCAATGCAATGAACCCTAAACGATCCTTTCAACCAAATACATTTTTTATCGTATCCCGAGCATAGTCTAGTAGATAAAGTATTTATTATTTTCTCTACAGTTAAGAGTTCGATCTCCTACTTCCATATTTGTGGAACTAAAGAAAAAAAAAATCTCTCTTGGATTGAAAACATAAAAAAAAAAAAAAAAATAATAATAATAAAAATACATTTTTTTTTGTATCGTTTTGGTCTTAGGGTGCGTTTGGCATGACTTTTAAAAAAAATGTTTTTAAGTGAAATGCTTATTACATAAGCATTTTTGGAAGAAAACTAGTTAAAAGTTTCATCTAAAAGCACATTGAGTGATTTTTTATCTATTTTTTTTAATATTTCAAACAATTTTTAATTATTAAAAAAATTTAAAAGACAATCTTAATTAATTAAAAACACTTTTCAAAATTTTAACTAAATGCAAAATATTTTAAATATATATATATATATATATTTCATTAATAAGTAGTTTAAAAGTCATACCAAAAGCACACGTACATACCAAAAGCACACTTACACACCTTGTAACAAATTAGTTTTTTTATATTTCAAAGTGATACAATGATTTTTTTTTTTTTAAAAAAATTTAGTTCAAAAAGAGATACAATGATTGATTCCCTAATCTGAAAGACGTTGTTGAAATTAAGATACATAAAGACGTATAAATGAACCACTTTTTATTTTGGATTATAAGATGTATGTTGACTTCATTAGCTTGCTCGTTCTTTCAGGTATAACTTTTTTTAATCAAAATTTAAATGAAAATTTAACTCAAGAACTTAATTGTTACATTTTTTTTTTATAAACAAAGTAATTGAACTAAATTTTTATACATAAAAATATGAAAATGAAAAGATTATGATAGTCAAAGTATAAGTAGTAATCTAAACATGAACCAAGTTGAAGTTACAATTTTTTGCAAAAAAAAGAAAAAAAGAGTCTATTTTCTCTGTATTGTCTACCTCAAACATAGGGGTGTTCATTGGTCGGTTGGTGTCGATTTTAGGCAAAAATCGACGCCGAAAACTGACCTATCAGTTTTAGTCGGTCGGTGGTGGGCAATTTTGAAAGATTTGTGAAGCCGATCGACCAACAGACCAAACGGTTGGTTGGTCGATTTGTCGGTTTATTATGATCTGTGAAAAAAAAAAAAGAATGAAGAAACTCGATTGGTTGAGGAGGACAAAAAAAAAAGGAGGTCTAACAAGGGCCTCGTTGAGCAGTA
>JAOANK020000042.1:562492-583744 GCA_026257165.2 Telfairia occidentalis | reverse complement strand
GAAAAAATAGTTCAATACTTTATTTAAAAAAAGGTTTAAGTGTTTTTTATTGTTTTTTTGGACATTTTCAAACTACTTTCGATTATTAAAAATTATTTTTAATAAGTTAAAAATACTTTTCAAAATATTAAATAAATACAGTTAATTAAAAAAAACACACTTTTTTTTATAAATAAATAATTTAAAAATAATATCAAACACATAACGAATTTTAGAAAGTGTTATATTTTAATATAATTATTAAACTATGTTAAAAAAAACAAATAAATGAGAAATAATATTTTTTTTTTAAACAACAATTATTTTTAAGATGGTGCCGAGAAGTTGTCAAACCATCTCTGTTATATTGAAATGGACACCACAATTCCTTGCCTTTTTTTTCCTTCTTTAATTTTCTGTTTTATTTTTATTTTTATTTTTTTTGTCATTTTCTCTTTCCTTTTGAGGCAGTGATTTGTTGTACTTGTCTATTATTAATAAAAAAACAAAAAGGGAAAAAAATTATAGATTTTTCTTTATCTTTTTAAACTTGAGGCGAACAATTTACAACAAATTCCTCTACCATCCACCTATTAAAGAATATTACAAAATTAAATAGATAACTCTTTTCAACTAATGAAAACGAATGAAATAGAATATCATTATTTCTCTTCCTCGTTCATATTATTCACATTCATACATCTACATATATATGTATATGGATGGATTCCACCATTGATTAAGAAATCAAATTCATGAGCTTCAACCATACCAAATTTTTTGATAATATCAAGCGTAAGTTTTAATGACAATTTTAATATTTCGAAGTATCTATAGTGTAAAGCTAAAAAATACAATTTTAATACGTGTTGAATCACTCAAATGAGAGTTTAAACGAGGAAATTATGACCAAAATAAGATTGGAAGATGAAATCATATGGATGTGATGTCAATGTGGACGTTGATAAAAATGACCAATCAAAAAGCGGATATGTGTGGCACGCGAGTGACGTGGTAAATGATGACTGTACCCTAATGTTCAAAGTGTTGCCTGACATGGCAGGTGATGTGACACTTGTAACAGCTAAATGTTGACGATGTGGCATATTATGTGGCAAATTGCATGATGTTGATTCAACTCGATCATCGTATTAGAGTGCAACACGTCATATATTTCTAAATTTAAAAACAATAAAGACAAACGAATCTAAAAATGTTGGTTGTATCCCGTGAGCAAGGAAAAATTATTGGGGGAAACTACCACAATATGACTGGTCGTTTTACATTATTAGATGTATAACATATTTTCTATTTACATGATAATAAACTTATACTTTCTGATGTGAGCTGTTATTTGTATTATAATTTATTTACACTTTAATTAAAAAAAAGTAAATTATTAAATTTCGGATAAGGAGAACACAAGGAGTTTTAGAGAATTTGTAAGATTTGTTTTGATTAAATTATAAATATTAAATTAAAACTTTTAAAATCGAACCAATTGAAATTAAGCTCCAATTATAAGACGTAAATTGAAACGTTTCTATTAGATGCCCCGAGGGACGTCTAAATTAGTTAAATTGGTAATTTAATTAATAATATTTTCGATACTAAAAAAGAAAAAGAAAAAAAGAAACTAATAATATTTCGCACGGTTTGCTCAGCTGGCTAGTGAAAACCAATAATCTAACGCCACGTCTCACACCACTTTCAAAGGCAAAAACCAGAGATTTTACTAGGGTTCTATTCTCTTTCTTCAGGAAACTTTCTCAGCTCTGCTCGGTTGGTCAAGTTTTGGGCTCAATCTTCAATCTGAATCTCCATTTTCAAGCTTCCACTCTTTGCCATTTTTGTCGCCAGAGGTTCTTCCGAGTTCCGTTTCGAACTTCATGGTTGGTTTTACACCAGGTTTAACCGGAGATGTTGAATTTCGCTCTTGTGCTGCATGTTCTTCTCTTTATGATTGGTGGAAGCCATGGAACGACGGCTCATTTCGCCTCTGGCCCGCACATTGCCGACGTGAACATATTGTTGCCTCCCAAGATGACTAATCCAGTGGAGTATAGGCTGCAAGGGAGTGATGGTTGCTTCAAATGGTAAATCCTAATTTTCTAGTCATTTTTCGAATTGATGTTTAGGTTCTGTAATGTTGAAGTTGAGAAAGAGAGTGTAGCGAACTGTCGCGTAATTGAAATATCAACTTTGGAACTTCTGTACGAGTGAAGGAGCTGAGTGGGCAGTGATCGTAATTGATTAGTACGTTCTATGTCATGCTTCACATGGAAATGGGGTCTACCCTGCCACTGGAAGCTTTTAAGGTTAATTATATCCTGTGTGTATATTATAACAATTGGTATCTGCTAGGTTTCCTTAGAAATAGCCAATCATTTGCTAAACCGAACAATCAAGCAGACGCTTGAACTTATCTTTATACGACTCATTGTCAGCGGCTCAGTATCGAGCTATTCGTATTCTTAGTATTAATTTTAATTTTTAGAGTTAGTATCAAGTGACTTGTAGTTGAGATCAGGTAAAGGTGAAACAAATTTTAGACTGATTACATTTGAAGAAAAACGAGATTGACTTATACCCCCCTAGAAGGCAAGAAAGTAGTATAACAAATTGATAATGGTTATATGTCGCAGTTTTAAAAAGTTTTGACTGTTCGACCAGATATTTTTTGGGTGATGACGATAATCTCATTGTAATTTTTTGGTCGCTGCTAATTTATTTATTTCTAATTACAAT
The DNA here is from genome assembly GCA_026257165.2 of Telfairia occidentalis. Taxonomy (NCBI): domain Eukaryota; kingdom Viridiplantae; phylum Streptophyta; class Magnoliopsida; order Cucurbitales; family Cucurbitaceae; genus Telfairia; species Telfairia occidentalis. The sequence continues at coordinate 581,017 of JAOANK020000042.1, read as the reverse complement.
AATTGATAGGTCTTGGGATCATCATGACATTCTTTCTGTTCTACCGGAATACAATGTGAGTAGTCACTGCTCAACAAGTGCTCTGTTGAGATCCATTGCCCCTTACAGCGGTCGCAAGGAGACTGCTGTCTATGCTGCTGATGTACAGACTGGAATTGTAATTCGCTGCAAAGTTTTTATCGACAAATTTTCCAGAATCCAGATATTTCACAGTTCGATCAAACTTGACTTGGATGGACTTGCTACACTCCGAGTCCGTGCCTTTGATAGCGAAGGTAGATTTAATTCGCATAACTTTGCATTTGAAAATGTATCATTCTGCAATCTTTCATCACTCTAGTCGTGTCATGTATTGATTACTGAATGTGGAAGTGACTAAAAAGAAAAAAGATTACACAATGTGGAAATGTATAAAAAAAACCAGGGAAATGGTGCGCATGGTCAGAATGGCATCCCAGGAAAGAAAAGTATAGATCAGTAATGGGGATATAGTTTGTTTATTTATAACAATCTTATTGTAGGAGACCCAATGTAACTATTAGAATCCATTCTAAGTATTTACTATTTAGATTGAATATCTAAGTTCGTTTTAGTACTGCTGCATGTTTGGGTGCTTGCAAAATGTGATGAAACTTTATTTTTTCTCATATGTTTGTGGGATCGGCAGCTGTTTTGTCATGTCTTTTCTTTATGTTCATCTGATAGGACCCTTGCAGAGAAATTGCATCTTCAAGGTATATTCAGCTTAAACCATGGCTGGAAAGCCAAAGCTAAATTATTTCTTAAACCTTCATTATAATAATTAAATGTGAATTTAACCTGGCGGTTATAGGTTTGCATTTGCTGCCAATGTGCTAACTGAGATCTTTAATTGTGCCCATCTTGGTTACTCCAAAAAGCATGTGCTTAAGCACATATTGTGCACAGACATAGATGATGTGATTTGTCTTGTTGAATGCGTGCTTCTCAGTTTAGTCTGGCAATTTTTTTAAAACATAAACGAACTTAAACAAAAAGCCGTTGGTTCATCTCCTTTGTTCAACCCTCTCATCCAAAGCACACACTCTCTCTCCCTTAGTTGTGGAGGAACATGAATATGAGAATAAAGAGAAGGATATGGAGGGTTATAAGTCATTAGAGAAAGTGGGGATGAAACCTATTTAGTGATTAATTTTTAGGTATGCTGTAATGTGATTTTGTGGATTATGTTGCTGTTGAAAGACACATAATGCTTGAACTTTGTTTTTATTTTTAATGGCAATCCTTTATCTTCAATATCTCATGCTTCAGACTGGCTTTTGACGTTATATGTGTTAATCTGTATGTGTATAGACTTCGTGCTTCACGTTTTCATTTCCTCCCTCCTCTCCAAGACCAAGACTATTGTGGCTTAGTGCATTTCACACTTTAAAAATCATAAATTTCGATATTCATTGAGGACGCTCTAAATCAGTTCCACAGCTTCCCTTGATAGGCACATTTAAGTATTTGCATTATATATTTGTACCTTATTGGATGAAAATATGAATTGTTTTTCCTTTCATTTTGCAGAAAATGTGTTTTCATCATTGGTGGGCTTACAATTTATGTGGCATCTGATACCTGAAACTGATGGATCACCGCATCACCTAGCTCATCTTCCCTTGAAGGATTCTCCTCTTAGTGATTGTGGTGGGTTTTGTGGAGACTTGAATATTCAAATAAAACTGGAAGATAGTGTATGTATGCTGCCGATGTTAAAAATTCCACCCTTAATTCAGACCTGGTCCAAGCAAACTGAAATTTCATATTTTATAATCGTTCTATTTCTTGATTTATGATGCAGGGCGTATTTTCTGATCTGTTTGTTGTAAGAGGAATTGAAATTGGCCATGAAATTGTTTCTGTGCATTTGCTCGAACCAGATCTTAAGCACATGGCTGATAAGATTGTTCTGACTGTGGCAGAGGCAATGTCACTTGAACCTCGCTCACCTGTTTTTGTCCTCGTAGGTGCTACTGTTCGTTACAGTCTTAAAGTTATTCGTGCCAACATTCCCCAAGGTTTCCCCTTCAACTCATAATAATTGTAGTTATCTAGTATGATAACTAGTTACTACCTAAAATTAGTGACTTTTGTGCCATCTTCTCGTAGATAAATATACTTTTTCATAAGGTACCGATTTTCATTAAGAAAAATGACAGAAAAATATACAAGGGTGGCCTCCACAAAGAAAAAGAAAAGGTCAATTCGTTGGGGGCTAAACAAAACTTTAAATATGTACCCCAAATTGAACTGGACATTCAATTGTTCAGTTGTGTTTTATCCCAAAAAAAATTGTTCTGTTGTATGTTTCACGGTGACCATTATTGAATTTGCCTACAAGTTAGAGTTTTCTTGTATGCATATCCTCTCGTCTCGTACTTCTTTTGCTTTGACTTTGTTTTTTGCATATGCAGTGGTGAGTTTACCATCTCCGCATTACCTATGGTCTGCTTCAAACTCTTCCATAGCTCACGTCGATTCTGACCTGGGTTTAACAAGTGCACGAAGATTTGGTGTTACAGCTGTTACTGTTGAAGATACTAGGGTTGTTGGGCACATTCAAATGTCATCATTAAATGTTGTCATGCCAGAATCTTTACATTTGTACATTAGTCCTTTGCCCTCTGTTGGCGAACCTGTAGAAGGAATAGAAAGAACTTTATCTCTTGCCAATTGGTATATTGTTTCTGGTCGTCAATATCTCATTCAAATGAAGGTTTTCTCACGAGGACCTGATGCGCAAGAAATATACATTACGGAGGTAACCTTTATATCCTACAAATGTTGCCATTTGAGAATATATTCAACTTTAAAATACAGTTTTACTTCCAAAAATCTTGTGTCTAATCATCTCAAATATTTTCTTTGGCGTCTAAATTAGAAACAAAATTCGAAGGCAATGCTAATATGGAATGCTTAGCTTTTAGCGTCTACTCCTATTTATTACCACTATAATATCTTATCACAAGCAAACAGATTGGGATGCTTGGTTGTTGAATGATCTTTAAATTATTTGGACTGCTTTTGGGAGGAAACCCTAAGAAACTCAAATTCTGGTTCCTCTTTAGAAACCCTACAAAGGTATCAAAGATTTTTAAGGAAGAAAATGAGAATATGGAAAATAATACTAATTTTTTAGCTTTCAAAATCATCCATGCCAATAATACCAATTTTTGGAGTTACCTGAGGGTCGTGGCTGCAGCATTTACGTAAGACTCTTTCAGTTATCTAGTAAAACACCCCCTCTTGCGGAATGCTGGAATATGGAAAATAGTACCTGGAGCCTGTAGGCTTACAATCAGCAGAAGTGTAGAACATTGTATGATAGGGAATTAGATTAGAAGGTTTCATGTTGCTGCTATTGACAGGCCTTACGTAGCTAGTGAATAGATTAATATGGCAACTGGATAGCAGTAGTTTCACTGGTGTCTTTCTTCTCTAGCTTACCAATAGTTTCTTCAGACAATTACTCACCTTGACTGGGACTCTAAACAGAGAGAGAAAATACGAAGGGGTATAATGAATATAATTCAAAGAAGAATTCCTCAATGTCTTATCCATCTTAGCTGGTATCGTTTATGTCCATAAGGATTAGCAACTCCTACATTGCCCATTTAACCGTAACCTTTATAGACATGAAAGCTACTCGAGAAACTCTATTTTGACTGGTCTTTCCCGTTCTCTGTACTGCAAGCTTATTATTGTGGGGCTTCTTATAGAGCATCCTTTCAAGCATAAAGCTTAGTACTGTGGGAAATATTGAAGGCATTTTGGGAGGGTTCGCTTAAAGGAATCATACAATGTTTCATGATTTGGATAAAAGATAAGTTTGGGAGGTCATCCAATGGAAGGCATGTTTATGAATTTCTTTATATCTCGTTACATTTTTTTTGGAAATCTTTTCTTGTTAATGAAATCTTTTCTGTTTTCTATTAAAAAAAAGATGAAATACACTTTTGATCTCTCAAGTTTGAATTTGGTATCTATTTGGCCCTTGAAGTTTCAAAAAAGTCACTTTAGTATTTGAGATGTGGAAAATGGTTTCTAAATGGTTCCTAGATTGTTAATTGACTAACGGAAAGATGATGTGACTGTTAAGTTGCTGATTGTATGCCGACTTGGCAAAATTTATTAATTTAATGTACTTTATTTTGTGAGGTGGCCTTCCTTTCTCCTCTTCTCTCTTTTCCTTCTTCTCTCCTCTAGCAAACCTCACCATCATTGCCCTCCTTGCTGCTTTTCTCATTAGCCACGGTTGCCGTTGCCCTTCTCCCTCTAGTCACTGTCATCAAAGGTTTTTTTCCTTGTTTCAAATATGGAATGAGCAATGATAATCATTCCTTGGGTTCCTTTGTTCCAGATTTGGAACCAAAACCAAAATTCCTTCTTTTTGGAGGTTTGTAACAAGACCTTTGAAGCGAAGGAGCCTTCTTCAAGAATGAAGAACAAGGTTCTTTAGTCCATCTGAAAGGAAGGTCCTTTGTTTTATCTGGGCAAGATACACTTTTGGTAGGTAAGGTTTAGAAAATGGTTCTAAATGGTTTGTGGACCATGAGTTAACTAACAGAAAGATGCTGTTCATTGTCTTTTGCCAAATCTAGTAATTTAATATATTTATTTTTGCTGAAATGGCCTTCCTCTCTCTTCGCCTGCCTCTCCTCTGATGAACTTCACCGTTGTTGCCCTTCTCGCTGGCCATTGTAACCCTTCACCTTGTCTTCAGATTTTGAAAATGAAAGGAAAGGTCTCCCTATGAGAATTTGTATCTCTTGAACATTTTCCTTTTTATGATATCGATGAGAAGTTGTTTCTTGTTAAAAAAAAATGAGAATGAAAGGAACGGAAGCATCAAATCTCTTAGAACGAAAGAGGACATTCGCTTAAGAGATTTGATGGTTCCTTTTCTTTCATTCTCAAAAGTGTATTTTGCCTTTCCAAACAATAAAAAAAGGACTTGCAGGTCTAATGCAAGTGTGTCGAATTTTAATTGCTTCCATGTTTGTTTTGTTTTGTTTTTTTGTTTTTTCGAACAAGCGACAAACATTTTATTGATATGATGGAAAGGAAATAATGGTTCAAAAAGATACAAACTCCCAAAGGAGTGAAAAAAAAAACAAATAGATTAAAAAGGATGAATAAAAGCATCCCAATTATTACAAACATCAATAGGAGAATAAGACACAAAAGGTTTGAATAGGGAACACCATTGAGATGCCTTGAACTAGGTAATACCAAAACATTCAGACCATGACTTGCCCTTGTCTTAAAAAATTCTTTGATTTTGTTCAAACTATAATTCTGATGATGAGGCTTTGATAGCATTAATCCACAAAAGATGACTTTTAGAATTCAAAGGACCACAAAGTAAATTCAACTGCTTCCATGTTAAGCTAGCTCCACAATGATTTTGGAATAGAATGATAACTCCAGTAACTCTGTGCCCTACACTAATTTTGTTACCAAGATATATTTGATTTTTAAGCAGTTGGTCATGCTTCACTGCCATCATAAAACTAACAAATCCAAGTCTTCAAATTAAGAGAAAATGAAAAAAGTAGACATGTAAATAATTATTTGTTGAAAAATCATTTGGTTCTGGCTTAATGCATAAGAATTTCAAATATAATTTTAGATGGTACTGTTGCAGCCAATCACATTCTACTATTTAATATTAGCTGCTTGAAACGGTACATGGTACTATTGCAGCTAATCACATTTGTTTCTTGTTTCTCGCTTATATATATATATATTTTTGTGGGTCTCTCTTTGTTTTCTCATCTTCTTTATTTTTTTTAACAAGAAACAAAATTCTCTCATCTTCTTACCGTAAGTTCGTTTCTACAGAAGATTTTTTTTTTTTTTTTTCAAAAATCAGGAAGTTAACTTTTGGCATTCTACTCTGATTTCTATCTGCCATCTGCTTTATACATTTTTTTTTCTCTAATTTATTGGAGCTCTCTCCTGCAGCTGAGTGGATTCATACATTTTCTTTTCTCTAATTTATGGAGCTCTCTCCTGCAGCTGAGTGGATTTATTGTGATTCTTGTGAATAACTTGGATTTGTGCTTCCGTTGTCAAATTAACTTATACAAATCATCTTTTTTCATACTAGTTGATTTTCCTCCTCTATTCTTATATCTGGTACAAACTCTCTTGGTTATCTTCAACTCTTAATTTCCTTCCCACAAATGCAGAGTGATGATGTGCAGTTGCATGATAACCAAACCGAGTGCTTGAGAACTTACCTTTTAACCAATGATGTTGTACCCAAACACAAATGGCGAACTTCTAGAATTTTGCAAGCAATTACGAAGGGACAAGGAAAGTTGACTGCTTCACTGGCTTACTACGGCAGTAATTATGAAACAAAGGAGGTAATACTCAATCATATACATTTCATTCTTCACCACAACTCTTTGTACTTGACTTGTGCCTGAATCTTTTAAACTTCTGTTATAACATGCGCTATGATTACCTTTTCTTTTCCATGATCCATCTTGTGAGTATGGAGGAGGCCATCTTGATTATTGTGGTCATAATTCACATTGATCAGATTGGTTATTCTAATTTGGCTATCCAATTAGAAAAGTTCTTCCATTTTTGATCGTTTTCATCCTAATTTAGGTTCTCAAGATCATACAAGAAGTTGTCATATGTGAACGAGTAAAATTCAGCTTGGAGAACAGAAGTGGCATATCTAGAAGCATCTTCCTACCTTGGACCCCTTCTGTTTATCAGGAGGTGCTGCTTGAAGCTACTGGTGGTATGTAGCATTTTAGCTGCTTGAGTTTTTTAATCGCTCTTGCAAAATTACTTCCACATTTTAATTCTCAACATAGGTTGTGCTAAGACATCGAGTGACTACAAATGGTTTTCCTCGGACATAAGTGTTGTTACGGTATCTGCTTCTGGAGTTGTTCTGGCAAAGAAGTCTGGGAAAGCAACTGTTAAAGTGCTATCTATTTTTGACTCATCAAATTATGATGAGGTAAGATTTAAGAATTATTAGGAACATTCTGCTTAGCTATTTTGACTAAATTCTTGTCTGTAGTTACTTGAACTTCCATCTGCAAATTTCTTCATTTATTTTTTTAGATTTTAAGTTTCTTTCACACTTTTAATCCATATTGTCTGTCTGTCATATTTGTTTTTTTCCCATTTATAAGAAACAATCCTTTAGATAAATGAAAAGTACATGGATAGGGGTCCCCTTTCTTTCGTAATTTCATACATCAATTAAATTGTTTCTCAGAAAAAAGATAAGTGAAAAGTACAAAAAAAAAAAGGGAGGGGGCAACATTCAAAGGAAGGAATTTTTGCAAATAACTATTCCAATTCATTGATTAAGAAGAATCAATAACTGCAAAAGGAATTGGAGAGAGTAACAAAGGAGGCCATCAACTTGGGGGCTACTTCTTTCGGATTTTTTTTCCCTGTTTTCGATTTCAATGCTATTTTTGAAATTTGTGATGAAATGACTTATTTAATGTTATGCAATCATATGATTGTGCACATTGAAACCACTATCTACTACAGGAATATCCTTCTATCTAGATGCATTATTTGTAAACAGCATACAAAGAGCTGGATCATGTCTTCATTCATTGCCCATTTGCCAAACACTTTTGGTTTTTGGAATTATATGTTGTCTTCTTTCAGATGGCAAGCTATCACCAGATCCATACGGGGCCTTTTGGAATCTTACCTAAATGGGACCCCTTCTACAAGGCCTATTTGGTAGGAAAGAAACAATAAAACTTTTAATTTCAAGGAAACAAACATAGACACAGACAATGTTTTTTATGTAGTTCTCACAAGGTTTTAAATATACCCTCCTTTCAATAGCTCTGACTTAGTTGATGTTTGTGCCAATTGGAAGGAGAGTTTTATGTGATCTTCCATGATCTGGAGATTGGCTTTCCTTCCTCACCTTTTGGTGGAATGAATTCAAAGTGAAGTGACAGGTTGTCTCGGCTTTAAATTCATGGAAATTCTTAAACTCTTAACGGCAGTTTTATAAGTTGGAGCAAAAATGAGCTTGGCAACATTTTTCTTTGAAAAGATAGGCTATTAGATTGACGAAGCTGAGGAACAACATGATATGTGTGACGAGCAGAGATTGACTAGAAAGCTCTGTCAAACAATTGTAGCATAGCCTCGAATTCTTGCACATACAAACAAAGGTCTTTAGATGGCTTCTGGGATATTACAGCTTACAGTCTCAAATTGAAGCATACCCTTCACAATCCTTTCCATAATTTGAATAGTTTTTTGATAAACCTTGATTGGAGTTGTTTTTTGTAATCTCTTTTGGCAAAAAAACCTCTCCTCCTCTGGCCTCAAGGATTTTTTTTTGTTTTTTTTTTTGAAGGGGAAACAAATTTCATTGATGAATGAAATATCCAAAAAGAAGGGTGTGCAACCCAAAACCACCTAAGGTGGATTACAGAAAAGTATAGTAAGACTTATATGCATTAAATGAAGGTATCTGTTCACATGAATAAGGAGTTTTTTTTTTTAACAAGAAACAAACTTTTCATTATAGATGAAAAGAAAGGAAAAAGTTCAAAGAAACGAACTCCCAACGAGGGTGAAATAACCAAACAATTAAAGAAACGTTGTACAAGAATTACGAGAGCCAAAAGACAATAAGAACTCAAATAAAAGAACAAGTCATGGATATCACTAGGCAAAGGATCATTCCATCCAAAACATCCAAAATGAAATCCTAGTAACTGCGAGCAAAAGCACATGAGGTGAAAAGGTAAATTTGAGATTCAGTTTCATTTTTGCACATTACACACCAATTTGGAAAAAAAAGGCAGTAGGTAGGCATTCCCTTTTAGAGGTGATTGCCCGTGTTAATGCTCTTGTGACTAAGCTCCCAAAGAAAGAATTTGATCTTTTTTGGCCAAAACCCTTTCCCCTTATAGAGTGGTTTTTTGTTGGAACCATGGCTTCCCACATGGTCGATGGTTAAGGATTTAACTGTGAATTTATTGATTGTATCCAATGGCTAATCCGTGAATTCGACTAATTTTTCAGATGAAACAAGGATAATCGGTGTGAAAGAGATGCCTGTTAAGTTATCTCATCATCCTTTAGGTTTCTTCTAAAGCCTAAATCCCAAGCTGATTGGATTTCATTCCATACCTTTGAAATAGATGAGAAAGTATGGTTTGCAAGCATGTAAAGCTTTAGAAAGGAAGAGGCAAAGGGCCCCTTCATCTAAGTATCATGCCAAAAAGAGGTGTCCATACCATTACTGTATATTTTCTAGATACGGTCCTTAATGATGTTGCTTTGGGTAGAGATGAAGTGCTAAGGTGCGTTAGTGGAGCTTTTGGTTGCTAGGTGAGGCCAGGAGAGATCTGGTAAAGAAGGATAGTGTTTTGCTTTGAGGATCCACTTTCTCCACAAATCTCCAAATCAACCTTATTGAAAGGTTTCTTTAGATTAAGCTTGAAGATGAGGCCTCTTTTCTTATTTGAGCTCCAATCCTTAATAATCTCATTAGCTATGAGAGAGGCATCTAATATTTTCCTACAAGAGGAAGATGAGCTGATTTTTAGCGATGATAGATGAGAGGACCTTTTTGAGCCGATTTGATAAGACACGGACAATGATCTTATAAACACATGAGATTACACCAATCAGTTTGAAGTCATGGACTATTCTGGCATGTATTTTCTTTTGAATGGGGCAAATATAAGGTTCATTTAGGGATGCATTAATAGTACCGCTCCTGAAAAAAATCCTAAAACATCGTCAAGATATCTGATTTGATGGTGTTCCAAGAGTTTGAAGAATTCCGCGGTGTCTCCATCCAGTCTAAGTGACTTGTTGGTGCCCAATGAGGATAGTGAGTTGAAGATCTTCTCCTCTGAAAAGTGGCCTCCAAAGAGAGAGTTTGATCTATACTTATTGGTGACCAATCAATATTGTTGGGAACAAATCTGGTATTATTGTCTTTGGTGTAGAGCTTCTAGAAAAAGTCCTGAATTCCTTTTCGATATCCTCAACAACCAAAAGACTATTCCCTTCCCTCAATAGAATTTCTATAATGGAGATTTTCCTTTTTGTGGCGGATACAATTCTATGGAAAAAAATTATGTTGTCATCTCACTCATTTAGCCACAGTTTCTTGCATCTTCGTCCTTCTTTTGATATGTGTTATTCTTGAATTTCTTAGCTTAGGAAAGAATGAGAAATTAGCCCTTGTTCTTACAGACCTTTTAGATCTTCTCTTGTATTGGACAAGTATCTTTCCTACTGAACGGATACAACCCACATTTTATGTCTCTTAATTGCGTATAGCACTAGTCCTCTTCTCACTACTTTTTTTCTATTTTACGTCCCTAATCAATTGACTTGGTATTGGTAGTGCAACCAGTTGAGGTGATAAGCTTATGGTCTAAATACTTAGAGCTTTACTGAAAAACCGCTACTCATTTTATGGCTGAGCAACAACTTTGGTGTTGTTCGACACCATTAACTAGCAATTCCTTAATTTCACGTGGAGGATAAGGCATGTGCTTGGTTGAGGGTTAATGCTAGGAAGCCACTTTTACAATTTACTCATTCTGATTCGAGGTGTCAGACGAATGTGAAGAGAATGAAGTATATCAGAAGATGGAGCAGATTCTTGAAATGAAACCCAATTGGCTTGGGGTTTAGGCTTTTGAAGGGATCTAAATGATGATGAGATTTTGGAATGAGCATCCCTCTCCCATCTATTATCCTTAGTTTTCCTCAAAGATGATGTGGATTCTTGGGTTTGGTCATTGGATCCCTAAAAAATATTCACAGTCAAATCTTTAAAATTTGATTTAATGGGCAGCAATAGGCATGGCAAGAATCCTCTCTAAAATGTTATTTGGAAAGGTCTTTCCCCCCAAAATAACTTTTTCTATGAGAGCTTAACCATGAAAGTATTCATACGGGTGATTATCCCTCAAGAGAATGCCTACAGTCTATTTATCTCCAAATTGGTGAGTTATGTGCAAAAAAGATTCGGAATCTCACAACCATCTCTTTTCTCTCTTTGTACTTTTGCCCACCACAACTATTGGGTTATCCTTGGAAATGTCCATGACTTGCTGGCTTTTATTTTCTTAGGACATCCTTTGGGAGATGAAAAGAAGACCCTTTGGCTAGCCATCAATACGACCTTCTTTTGGAACTTTAGCTGAGAGAAGAACAACTGTATATTCAACAACTCTTCGACTTCTGTCAACACTTTCATTGATTTGGTTCCTTTTAATGCTGTATAATGGTGTAAATATTTGCTTTCTCTTAAAGACTAGTCAATTCTCACTAGGTGAACATGTTTTTTGTAATCCACCATTGGTGGCTCGAGAGGGACCTCACCCTCCTTCTTGTATTTCATCAATCAATGAAATTATTATTTCTCTTTCTAAAAAAAGTATTGGATGAAACTATTCTCAAATAAGACTTTAAAAAACAAACGAACGACGATCACTATTATGCTCCAAGAAAATCCCAAAAGACTTTAAAAAACAGTTCTAAAGAGACTAGGGAAACTGACATCTTCACAAACTATGGTTGAGATCCTCAGATGCCTGTCTAAACAAATAAAATAAATAAGAAATGAAAGCCAACTCTAAACAATAAAGCTTGCATTTTTAGGGTATCACCCTCCTGGTGCTCATAAAACGAAGCCCAAAAATGGGTGAATCCCACTATAAAATACAGATCTGACTCAAATATAACAAATCACATCTATTCTTTGTTTGTTCATTTGCTGCTCATTGTTCGTTCTCTTTGTTTCAAATCTTCAATATTTGCTGGGTTTTTTACCATGATTCAAATAGCAATAATATTCTTCGGCATCTTTTTTATATGGGCCAATTTTATCCCCTAAGGGAATTGTTTTTTTTTTAAAGAACCAATTTCATTGATGATTTGAAATTATAAAAGAGGGGAGAGTCCCCCATCCAAGAAAGTTACAAAAAATCTCTCCAATTAGATAAAATAATAGAAAATTATAGTATTGGAAAATGGGAGCACATTTCCAAAAGGGGTAATTATTATGGGTTAATGCAGCCATGGAAATCATCTCGAACTTATGGTTCAATTTTGAAGAATAATCAAAGATGTTGGGAAAGTTGTTTTGATTTAGCTGAGTTCAAGGCTTTCCAATAGCGATCAATTTCAAGTTTATTTACAGTTACGCTTCAAAAATTACAAGAGCCAAAATATGAAAAACACCAAGAAAAGATCTAGCATCTTTGAGAAGAAAAACTTGAGAAACCAACGAGCCAAACCACTCCTGCCAAGCTTCAAAAACTGCATCATGCTTCAGCCAAAAAGAAAAGATCAATTGGAAAGTTTTATAATCAAAGCAATTGCCCAGCAACGTTAAACAAGGTCTGTCACATAAACAATCAAAAGGTCTTCAAGGCTCAAGCACACTTCCATATTCAAGTCGAAACACACAAATACCCCATTAATAATGAATCAACCAAGTGCACTCCAACCTTTGCAGCTATTCAAGTTTCTCATCAAAGATCATGTTCAAGCTCCTTCCAATAATGCTTTCTTCATATGGAGAAATTGAACAGCCATGCTTCCTTTGCGAAAAAGATAGCATTAAAAAGCCTTCTTGGAATAGAGAAGAAATGACTGTTGGAGTTCTTGGAGATAAATATTCAAGCCTTCTTGGAGCCGAATCAATTCTAAACAATAAAACATGGGGGGTTGCCACCACCACAAATCTTACAAATCTTTTCTTTATACACCCTCATTGCCCCATTATCTTTTTCATTTTTTTAGATGAAGAAACCAACTTTCATTGAGATAAGATGAAAGAAACCAACTCTCATGGTCCCTATTATCAAGTATAGTTCATGCTTAGCTTCTTCTCTGCTTAAGTAACCTAAATCTGAGTATCTTACTTGAAATACTGGTAGGTGGTAATTGAAGTTGCTCTGCCTGCATCCATGATGATACTTCCTAGTTTCCCTGTAGAGACTGTTGTGGGATCATATCTTCAAGCGGCTGTCACAATGGAGTCATCAAATGGTGATTGATTTCCAAGACATATTCAGACGTCTAAGTTTCATGTTTCCTTTTTATTTTTAATTTTTTGACATTTTCTTTAACGTTGATTTCTCATTTGCAGGCGTACATTTCTATCGATGCGATGCTTTTAATTCCCATGTAAAGTGGAAAGTTGAGAGTGAGTCTTTCAAAATTCAAAATAAAACGTGGGAGATGCCTGTGCTGGACGTGCTAGAAAATGTTGAGCTACGTGGTTCTTCCTATGGCCCCCCTTGTTCATGGACTTCTGTCTATACTTCTGGTTCTGGTCATACTATGCTGCAAGCAGCACTATATCAAGAGTATCAGCATTTTGATCTCTCTTTGCACGGGCCTATTATATTAAAAGCTTCTTTACAAATTTCTGCTTATCCACCGCTCCTTGTTGAGCACATGGGTGATGGTAGTCCGTTTGGTGGTTTCTGGGTTGATTGGGCTCAAACAGAAGCTGATAGTTTGGAAAGTATGGATAAGTTACATCTTGTTCCTGGAACACGTTCTAATGTCATGCTTCGTGGTGGTCCTGAAAGATGGGGTCAAGGTGTTGACTTTATTGAAACTGTTGAAATTTTGGATGAAGAACCTGATTTTGGCAAGGGTGGAATTTTTGTGCATCAAGTATCTGAAGGTTATGGTTCATATCAAATTCGATGTCAAAGACTAGGAACATATGTACTTCTCTTTGTTCTACTGTCATTCAATAGTAATATTGTTATTATTCTCCTTGATTAAGGAAGATTCGTGATATATGCTAATTCTGATTTAAATGACTCAGAAACTTCGATTTAAACGTGGTAATTTGGTTGGAGATGGGCATCCAACACCTGCAGTCGCAGAAGTTCTCGTTTCAGTCACGTGTACACTACCTTCCTCGATTGTTTTAATTGCTGATGAACCTGGTATTAATTGTTTCTTTTTATCATGTGTAGACTCCCTCAGTCGATTGTTTTGGTTGCTGATTTACTTTTTCATTCTAAAGTTTTATCTTTTTGAATATTTGGGTAAATTGATGGTACTATTCAGTGAATAAAATTAACATCATACGAACTGCAATTCGAGCTGATCGGGGTCCAATAAGAACTCGTGCTGCGCCTGTTACTGTGGCCAATGGTCGCACTATACGAATAGCTGCAGTTGGCGTTAGTGATTTAGGAGAACCTTTTGCGAACTCATCTTCTCTTCATTTGAGGTGGGAACTTAGCCGCTGTGGTAATTTAGCTTACTGGGATGAGCTGTATGGTTCAAAGAGGTCTAAGTATGGCTGGGAGAGATTTTTGAGCTTGCAAAATGAATCAGGAGAGGTAAAATCTTGAGATCTTACTTTTCAATTCAATTTATAGTTATGTTGCTTGAAGATTTTGTTGTTAAGTACTTCTTGCTGATTATTATAATATTTATTCCTAGCATTATGAACACATATACTGTTGTTATTTATTTGGTGTGGGTTATACTGGTGAAATGCATGTTGTAATGCAGATAACTGTTGTAATGGTGTTGAGATCTTCGTTCTTGTGTGATTGAAATCCCTCCTCCCCCCTAAACCTTCAATGTTTTACTGCTGCTCTGAGTTGAAAAAACATCTTTGCTCTTCAAGTGCATTGTTCGTGCAACTGTCACCAGCTTCAGTGATGCTGTGAGAGATGCTAATTTTGCCCAGTTGCTTGATAGCTCAGATAAACTTCTGACAGATGCAATAGGTTTACAGGTATGGTCCTGATGAATGCCCTGTTTATTCTTTATTATTTCTAAGTATAGGGGGGAACTTGGTTCTTACTACTGGATCTGTTTATCCATGCAGCTTGTTTCTACCCTGAGAGTCCACCCAGAGTTCAATTTGCTGTTTTTCAATCCAGATCTCAAGGTGGAATCCTACTTCTCAGACTCTTTTGTGATCAGTTGGCATAACTTCAAATATGAATATATTGATTTACTACCTTTCATATTGCAACTTCGGTCTCGGTGTCTTTATATCTGATGTAGCCTAACATCTATAATTTTCCAAGATTACTCTAAAGAAATCTTTATTCAATTCAAAATTTGCAATTATGAGGTCGTAATTCAGGCTGTCAACTAACAAGCTATTTAACTAACACAAGAAACTACATAACAATTGAGTAAACAGACTAAAATGAATGGACGAAGTCACCAACCAAGTCAACAAAATAGAAATAGGAAGTTCATGTACATAAAATTCTCAATAGGAACTAACATGATAGCAAAACTGAGCTAAATTTGCCCATTTGTACTACCTGTTCCTTCCCTCTTTTTGAGGACTTCTGGATTCCAAGCCAGTACCTAGGGGGCATTGAGAGCCCTTTTCCTTCCCTTTTTTTGGTAAGAGATCAAGAAAGAACAAGAGCATACAAAAAACAAGCCCAAAGAAGAGGTGACCGACTACCTACAGAAATGGGCGTCAATCCAAGAGAATCAAACTAAGAGCATAATTACAAAAATGGTTAGTGATAGATGCCCAAAGAGAGGTGTTAAGCCTCGGCGCGTGGACCTTGGAAGGGCATTCTTAGATTCCAGCCTACTGTCCAAAATAGAATGTCGGCTAAGGTAAAAAATGGTAAATCTATACTTTTTTGGACTGATAAATGGATTATACAAACAGCTCTTTGTGACAGATATCCACAGATTTACAGTTTAACAACCACAAAGGAGGCTGCTGTCTCCGATTTACGGAAGGAAGAATCCAAAAATTGGGACTTAAATTTGAGAAGAAACCTAAAGGACAGGGAAATCAACGACTGGCCCTCTTTAATCCACTTCCTCTCCTCCATTAATGGTGAGTGGTAGACGTTTGGGTTTGGAACAACGACCCTAACGGTATTTTCTCCACAAAATCTCTCCTTACTGAATTGGCTCCTAAAAACTTCCTCATCAACCCACTCTTGGCTACTACCAGTTGGAAAGGTTGCTCACCTCCGAAGGTCAAATTCTTTCTTTGGGAAGTTGCCCACGAGGCCATCAACACTAATGAAATCCTTCAGAGAAGGATGCCTTATATTCAATTGTCCCCCAATGGTGCTGCCTTTGCAAAAAGAATATGGAGACAAGCTCCCACCTGTTCCATACCTGCCCCTTCATAACACAATTCTGGAAGGACATTCAGCTTGCTTTTAATTGGTCTACGGCCCTCCCAAAAGACCCACACGATCTCCTAGCTCACACCTTACGGGTCATCCTTTCAAAGGAGAAGCCCAAACTCTTTGGTCTAGCATTATTAGGGCTTTGTTTTGGGCTACATGGAGCGAGAGAAACAATTGGCTTTTCAATGGCAAGGAGCATAAACAGAAACATCTACCACATTATATTTTTGGCTATCCATGGTGTAAATGTGCCAACCATTTTCAATCTTATAGCTTTGATACGCTTTTGACCAACTGGAGAAGTATTCTGTAACTCCTTTGGCTTGGAGTTTTTCCTCTTCTTTGTTGTAAATTTCATACATTAATGAAATTGTTTCTTATAAAAAAAAAGTGTTAAGCTTGAACACCTCCCAGATTTCCTCACAAGGTCTCTCAAAATCTCTACAAATCCTATTGTTCATTTCAAACCAAATACCCCAAAGTAAAGCAAATAAACAAGTTTGTCACAATACTTTTCCCTTATCACCAAAGGGAGGATTCAAAACCACCTTCTCAATCGAAGAACACAACCCCTACAACAAGGCAGATTCACACCAAAGGAAGTTAGCCGGCAGTTTCAAAGGTCCTGAGCAAACTGCCATCCCCACGAAAGGTGGTTCAAGTCCTTTTCGTTCCCTCTTAAAAGGAACTAATCCTGAAGCAAAATACAAATAGCCTTCAAAAGTAGATTTCCACTTCATCTTATGACGTAGGAATATTCTAATAGGAAATGTTGCTTTTAGCTCATCAAAACACCAACATGATACGGTTGGTTTCTTTCAAACAGAGAAAATTCATAACATTGATGTTGGGGCTTGTAGTTGCTGGAAAAATCCGATATGCAAGCTTCAAAAGCCCAGCACACTCACTGATTAAATATTCTGTTAAGAATATATGAAAAATTTTAAATATACCTTCACCTATCAATTGAAGATTGTGTTGTAAAGAAGCTACCATCGCTGACCTATGGGACCAACATAATCTCTCTTGGAAGCCTAATTTCAGAAGAAACCTTAAAGATGATGAGATTCAAAGCTGGACAGACCTCATTGGTTTGATTGCTGATTACAGACCAACCAACAGTATGGACAAATGGGTGTGGAACTTGGACAAATCTGGAATTTTCACTACAAAGTCTCTGGCATCCTTCTCCACACCACTCATCCTTCTCTCTATGAACAGTTGTTTATCAATATTTGGAAAGATCCTTATCCCAAAAAGGTTAAATTCCTCATTTGGGAGGCCATCCATCAATGTATTAACACAAATGACAGAGTGCAGAAAAGATGCCCTTGGATTTCATTGTCCCCAAACTGGTGTCCTCTTTGCAACCTAGACAACGAATCTGCAGAACACATTTCTTTTAGATGCCCAATGGCTTTGAGAATCTGGTCCCATTTTACATCATCTTTCGGGTGGGAGGCTGCCTTTCCAGAATCAGTCTTGGGATGCTTAAGTCATATCTTTGTCCATCACCCCTTCAACAAAGTCATGGGTTATTTGTAGACCAACATCAACCGTGCCTATATTTGGATCATCTGGAACGAAAGGAATGGGCTCGTTTTCAAAGAAAAGGGAAGATCTCCTACTGAGCTTATTGATTGTACCCTTTTTTGGCTTTACAATGATGTAAAAGAATTGCGCCTTTCAGCTCCTATAGTCTTTTCCCGCTCATGTCTTGTAAAGTAAAATCAGAAAAAAAGACTTTCATTAAGAACACCAAAAGCTTTAAGCTTGGCTGAATTGAAGCAATCAATCCTCAATGAAGATTTATTCCTAAAAATTTTGAAGTTGCACTCCAGCTAAGTTTTTAAAGTATTAGCTTTGACTGCATTTGCCCATAACAAGTGAGGTCTAGATTGTAAGCGTTTGAAAAAATCCAGCTTAGATTGAATGTCCCAAAAAAATTCTACCAACATCCCAATGCAAAATTACATTCATAGAAAACATGATTTTGAGTCTCAAAGCGCCTCATACACAAAAGACACATACTGATGGCATAAGTTAAAGAGAGGGGCATTTCCTTTGAAGAACTTCTGCAGTATTTAAACTACTATAAAGCATAATCCACTCTAGGATATTAATTCTTTTCGGACTCTTTGATATTCGGATACTTAAGCATAATATCTTGTCAATTGGAGAAGAAGAGAAATCTCCAGAAAGAGAATGAACTGAAAAAAATACCTGGAGAATTAAGGCTCCAAACCCTTGTATCACTGAAATTGGATGGCTGGACAGGATTAAGAATACCAATTTATGTGCTAAATTCCAAGATTTCTTCTTCCTTTAACAATCTTCTACATGCAAT
>JAOANK020000042.1:550562-562392 GCA_026257165.2 Telfairia occidentalis | reverse complement strand
TGGACAGGATTAAGAATACCAATTTATGTGCTAAATTCCAAGATTTCTTCTTCCTTTAACAATCTTCTACATGCAATCTTCCAAGAAAAATAAATTGGATCCCCAAACTCTCCCACCAAAATATTGGAAAGAAAGGATAAATTAAAGATGAGCAGGAATTGAGCCACTAAGGGAAGAGTCCCAAGCCAATTATCGTGCCAAAAATGGAATAATTTTTTGGGTAACAAGTCTTGATTCTTGTTTTCAACCTCTTACTGCTGTGCGCATTTGCCAGTGTAAATAATTTTCTGGGTAAAAGAATTGAAGAAATTGAATATTTATGATCTGCCTCCTCGGAATTTACTTGTAATTTATTGACTTTATTATTCAAAAGTTTGAGTGAAATCAATCTTGTCACCTTCATGCAGTGTTTTCAAGGCGACCCTAGGCGTGCGCTTAAGGCGAGAGGCAAGACGTAGGACACTTGTGCCTTGAAAGTGTCCACGGCGAGCACCTTCAACAAGGTGCTCGCCATGGTGTGCCATGGCTCGCCTTGCGGCGGTATCGCCTTTTTGCAAGGCAAGCGTTTGGGTGAAGTCTCACGCACACCCTAATATGTTGCTTGTCGTTCTTCGTCATTGGGTTCGCTTTCGACAAGCTGCTCTTTTTCTTCGCGTACGATTTGGTCGCGTTCTTTTAATTTTTTATTCTGTTTTTACTTCTTTTTTTTTCATTCTGTTTTCATTTATTTATTTATTACCTTCTTTTGGGGGCTCTCTCCACCCTGCCCCTAGGATGTATTTTCTTTTTTTTTTTTAATATACTTCTACGTTTTTATTAAAAAAAAAACATTTATTTTTAATTCTGTTTTTATTTATATTTTTATTCTGTTTTCTTTTTCTTTTCAATGCCATTTTCATTTATTTATTTTTGTAAATAGTTCCATTTTTCTTCGCGTACGATTTGGTCGCGTTCTTTTAATTTTTTATTCTGTTTTTACTTCTTTTTTTTTTCATTCTGTTTTCATTTATTTATTTATTACCTTCTTTTGGGGGGCTCTCTCCACCCTGCCCCTAGGATGTATTTTCTTTTTTTTTTGAATATACTTCTACGTTTTTATTAAAAAAAAAAACATTTATTTTTAATTCTGTTTTTATTTATATTTTTATTCTGTTTTCTTTTTCTTTTCAATGCCATTTTCATTTATTTATTTTTGTAAATAGTTCCATTTTCATTTATTTTTTTAAATTATGTTTTCATTTATTTTTTAGAATTCAGTTTTCATTTCTTTCTTTTTTTTTTTTTAAATCCTGTTGTAATGATGATAATTTTGGCTTTTTAATGTTTTATTTTTCATTATTAATGTCTTTTAACTTGATTATTATTGAATGTTTTTAACATTTTGATGGATTTCTTATTTAGAATTTTGATATTTAAGGGTTTAACATTTTATGACTTATACACCTCGTTTCTTATTAAAATTTTTTTTTTATGACTATATATATATTCATTTATCTATCAAATTGCGCCTCGCTCCACTTAGGCCTTGCCTTTTTATCGCATCTCGCCTTAAGGCGATGAAATGACTTGTTGCCTTGAGATCCGCCTTGCGCTTTGAAATCATTGCCTTCATGATGGTTCTTTAGCAACTTCTTGTGGAGTTCTTGTAAGGAAGAATGTGTGCATGTGTGTTCTTTAACAGGATAGCCTAGATTTAAAAGAATATAAAAGGGGCCTATAAAACATTAGTCCAACATGAAGAGTGAACCAAAACCGAGACTAAAGTTATAAACAAAGTCTCCAATTCAAAAGTATTAGTCTTAAAGAATAATTACAGAATTCCTTAGAAGTGGACACCCAAAGAGATGCATTAATTACAATGCAAGTCCAAACCTCTCTCCATGGCCTTTAAACTCCTCTAATTCTTCTATTTATTTGGAGCCAAAGCCCCATATGCCAGCAAAGAAAACAACATGGCAAAAGAAGTGGGGTTGAAAGTAGAACATTCTTGTTAGGAAGATGCTCAAGACCGAAAACCCAAAGTTTCTTCTCTGTTTTTATTTGTTGGCTTTTTTATGAGTGTTTCTTGGACGTTAAAAACTATAAGACCATTAAAATTTTGTATGTTCATTAGAACCAAGAAAGTAGGGTTCTGTTCTTCTTGTTCTTTTGAAGCTCATTTACTCGGCTAATATTTCTCAACAGATTTCAAACATATTTTCTCTTTAATCAAGTTGTCTTGAAATTTCAATGTTTTCTTAATATGTTCTTTATTGTTAGATGCTAGACTTTTCTTCACTACTCTGTTTGGGTGTACAATGCTGGAAGTCTTGAAAAGGAGCGATTTGCTACAGACTCACACCTGTATGCATATATTCGAGAGAGCCCTATCTAATAAAAGTAAAATTGCAATAAATGATACTTCACTAATTGGGACCTAAACAGAACCTATAACTTTATGATTATATCCATGATATTTACGATAATACACAACTAATATAAATGCTATAACACAGGCAAATATGTTGATCACTGGAGGGAGCTGTTTCTTGGATGCTGTTGTAAATGATTCTCGTATTGTTGAAGCTATTCAACCTGCTCCAGGTATACAATGCCGAGAGTTAGTGTTGTCACCTAAAGGATTGGGGACTGCACTTGTGACGGTTTATGACATTGGGCTCAATCCTCCACTATCATGTTCAGCAGTGGTAATTTATCTTTCCCAAGCATTATTTTTGCAAGTATTGGTAATTGTCTGGATGTTGATTGTATTTATATAATTTCCTTTTGTACATGTACTCTTTTCCACGTCCATGCTATGGGCTACGGAGGATATATTAGGTTGATTTCAAATTTTTTTTTTTTCACAAAATACAATGTTTTTTATTGATATATGAAATGAAATAAAATAAATTCAAGGATACGTTCTCCGATGAGGGTGAGAAAGAAAGAAGGTAAAAACACTAGCAAGGGAGAATAAAAGCTTCCCAATGATGACAAATATTGTTAAAACACAATAATTATCAAATAAAGAGGACAAAGAACAACAATGAGAAGATTTACCCTTGGTCAAATCAAACCGCTGATAACTTGTCTTGAAAAATCTTTTGATTATGTTCCAACCATAGTTTTGAAATAATAACTCTGACTGCGTTAATCTTCTGCCTTGATTCTAATTAGGATTCCTTTTCTTAAAGTATTATTTGACTTGCTGGAAAATTATTTTTTAATGAAAAATTTGCAAGCAAGTAATATTTTTGGTTGATATAGTTACTGAAAACCTCATTCTTAACGAATGTTCTGCTTTCTCTTAAGTTCCCAATTGTACTGACAGAGTCTCCAGTTTTCATCTCCATGTTTTCTTAAGGTTAAATAATTTTTACAGGTTCATGTTGCCGATGTAGACTGGATCAAGATTAGCTCTCTAGAAGAAATAAGCCTTCTGGTATGTATTATTTGACTATTAATACCTCATATTAACTACATTCACCATGTGAATCTTACAATATCAGGAAGAAGGCTCTCAAGCTGTTGATTTAGCCGCTGGGATTAGTGATGGAAGTACTTTTGACTCCTCTCAGGTTTCAATTCTAATTCATTTATTTTATGGGCAGTTCTGCGCCATATCATGCCTTGTTACGTGTTAAACAACTGAAAACTCAATGATAATTCGGTTCTTTTAAAAGACAAGTCCAATTTTAATAAGATGGAGGGAGAGAAATATTAGGATCAATGAGGATAAGAAGGCATTTTTGGATTCTTTTTGTGATAGTGTATGGCATACTTTTTCTTTATGGTGTTCCAACCACAAAAAGTTTCTCCACCTTGGCCCCTAGGTTGTTCCCTTTTCCCTTTTGGTCTAATATACATAGTTTCTTATTGCCAACCTAAACATAGCTCAACTGTTTAAGGTATATATCTTTGACTAAAAGGTCCAAGGTTCGAATCCCACCCCCACATGTTGTATTTTTAAAAATACACAATTTCTTATTAAAAAAAAATAAAAAAGGCTTTATGGGGGAGGATCATTGATGCAAAATTTGGACCTTGGCTTTGAATAACCAACCTGGAACCATGAGCCCATTAACCTTGGAGGAAGACCATCCTGAAGCACCAAAACCTTGTCCTTGATCGTGTGACTTCACAAGTTAATAATGGTGCCTCAACTTCGTTTTTGCATGACCGCTGCTGGTGAAGACCAAAACATAGAAAAATGAAATTTTATTAGGTCTGATTAATCAATCTTCTTTACAGCATTATGCTAGCTATTTATAGAAATTTTAACAGTCTCCAACACTAACAATTTTAACTAACCAGCTCGCGCCCGACTACCTAACAAGTAACAAACCTTACTAGCCGTTACCCACCCAACTAGTTAACTAGCCATTGGGATTGAGTGTTCGACTTACATCAGCTGGCTTGAAGGCTCTCTCTAGTAACTTGTTTCCCCCACCTTTTCTCTGTCTCAAATTAAAGAAACGCTACTCTAAAAGACATTTAGAAACTTGACCATGATTTTTGGGACTTAGATCTCAGAAGGAACTTAAAGGAAGAGGAAATTATGGAATGGGTAGGACTTCCTCCTGTCAACTGTTCATTTATCACAATCTGAAGACTTTTGGGGTTGGACTTTGGAAAAAATGACGCCTTCTCCTCCAAATTGTTACTGCTGGATATTAGCCAAAGAGAGACGGAGACCATCTCTTGTATTCAGAGGCTGTTTGGGTGACAATTACCCAAAAAAAAGAAGAGAAAATCCAATTCTTTCTTCAGGAGCTTTCTCACCATGCCATCAATACTCACGATAGGCTGCAAAGATGATTATCATACATGGCATTATCCTCCAATTAGGGCGTCCTTTGCAAAAATGATGTTGAATCTCAAAACCATAGATTTTCCTAGTCGCTTTGCGTCAAGATTTTGGATCAATATGCTATCATCTTTTGGATTGCTTTATCTCCCAATATGTGTATTTTGTGTAAAGTCGACCATGAGTCACTGAGAAATATTTCATTCACTGCCCCTTTACTTTGAAGACATGGTCGCAAATTCTTGCTGCCTTTATTTGGTCCTTGGTCCTCCCAACAATATTTCTGATTGGATGACTGGATGACTTTAATATTGAAAGATCATCCCTTCAAACAATTGAAGGAGCTGCAAATGAATAGAGCTTTCATTTGGATTCTTTGGAATGAAAGAAATGGAAAAAAAATCATAACAAAAAAAAGTCTTCAAAAGCTTTGCTTGATCTTATGACTTTATTTTGATGCAAAAATGATCCTCCCTTTTGCAATTATATTATGAATTCTCTTATATGCAATTGGAGAAGTCTTTTGTAACTTCAATGGATGAGTTTTTATCTCTTTCCTAACATTTCATATCATCAATGAAATTTTTTACTATAAAAAAAAAATCGTATCTCTTTCCACGTTTTCATCTAATAGGGGCTTCCAAATGAAGTTCAATCCCTTTCACATTTTGAGGCACGTATAATTGTATTGGAATTAGATTTTTCATTTATGTGATGAAATATTTAAAAGAAAAAAGGGGGTTCGACCTTACTTTTGTGGGTGCAAATTGAAAAGATTGAGAAATAGAACCATTTGATTTGATTTGCTCTCAATAGTCTCGCTCGACGCCTAAATCATGAAAACGGGATTGTGGGAGAGCAATATTAGCATTGTGCTGCCACGCGAAGTAGTGGAGTGCTGCACCCTAGATGATGAGAGTCTAGTAATTGAAAGTATCACTAGCTTACGATTGAGGCAAAAAAAATCTCTTCATAGACAATATTTAATAAGTGAGAAAGCACATCCAAACCAAATAGTAACAACCTTGTTAGGTTGGGTAATGACTCGCAGCTCCCAGGTTTGTTTGGTTTGGGAATCCATGAGCGGTACATCGAAGAAAACTGAAAGGTAAAGTGAAAGAGTATCATTTTCATTCTTTGCAATGTCCCATCATCTTAGGGCAATCCCTTTGTCAATGGATGCTCCTATTACATTGGTAGTCTTTGAAGGATGAGAACCAACTATGTAGCATTTACATCGAGAATTTAAAATTGTATACGTCATTAGTCGATCCTTTGTAGGACGTACTCATAATAATGAACTTACAAAATGAATCATTTTATCAGAGATTCGTTGTTCTTGACCTTGCTCCTCATAGCTAATGGAAGTTACATACAAGTCTTTAAATTAGTCAAATTATCATTTAAGTTATAATTTTTGTTTTAAGAAAAAAGAATTTCATTAATAAATGAAATTTTAAAAGAAAAAAAGCCCAAGCCAAATGATTACAAAAACACCTCCCAATTGGACAGAAGAATGCTAAGGTTGTAATTTAAGATGGGAGGGAGCATAGTGCTTGAGTAATTACAGAGGAAAGGGGAAAAAAACATTTAGACCAAGTAAAAGCCTGAATCCCTTGTTTTTTCTTGGGAAGAGGGGTGGGATAGGTGATAGAAAAACTCTTGTATTAGTGGCTAATGGGGTCGGCCATCGGAGTGAAGATAGAAGCATATTTCAGAACTTAATGGGAAAGTCACAAGATACAAACTGGATGGCCTTTTGAAAACATTTGGCTTTCTTATCCTGGTTTTCGAAGTTGATGGAGGAAAAGTTTAACATTACAGTTGTGCAAGGGTGGCCTGGCTTTGTTTTTCATCAATAAATACGTGTTTTGCTACATCACATTCATCAATTTGGGGGCTTGCCCCTTTGTGGCTTCTTGCTGGTATGATCTATTTAGCATCTTGAAGGTTAGCTGGTGTTTCCCAAAAAGTGCCTCAGATGCCTTCTTTCAACCTATGATTAGGAAAAACTTACTTCAGCGATCAAACTCTTTGGTTGGATAATAGCCCTCTTGTGGAGTTTGTGGTTCAAAAGAAAATAATATTGTAAGGGGAGGATGCTAGCTGGGATATCTTTTGAGATGTTGTGAGATCTTTAGTTCTTTCTTGGTGTTAATTTCTGAAGTTTTTTTGTAATTATGGCTTGATGTAGATCTTTACAGTTTTTTTTTTTTGAACAAGAAACAATTTCTCATTGAAATAATGAAAACATACAAATGTTCAAAAGATAACAAGGAAACAACTCCCAAGGGGAGGAAATAAGAAAGAAAAATTAAACAGGAAAAGTAAATGCACTCTAATTAGAACAAATATCAGAAGGAGAGAACTAATCAAAAGCTTTGGAAAGAGAACACCAAACAGAAACTTTAAACTTGGCAAGCTCAAAACATTCCTCTTGACGCCTGAACCT
The DNA here is from genome assembly GCA_026257165.2 of Telfairia occidentalis. NCBI lineage: Eukaryota > Viridiplantae > Streptophyta > Magnoliopsida > Cucurbitales > Cucurbitaceae > Telfairia > Telfairia occidentalis. Next base: position 555,151 of record JAOANK020000042.1, on the reverse strand, counting down.
ATCTTCAAAAGTTCTCTGATTGCACTCAAGCCAAATCTCATATGTAATAACTTTAATAGAATTAATCCATAAAAGAGAACGACAATTCTGAAATTTGGGGCCACACAACAGCGGCTGGAAGATCTCCTTAGAATCTAAGGAGAAAACCCAACTCAAATTAAAAGCCCGGAACGAAGAATACCAGCAAAATCTTGCAAACTTGCATTGAAACAAGATATGAACTTGACTTTTCGAATCCTCAAAGCAAAGAAGACATATTGAGGGCAACAAAGCCAAATTAGGAAGCTTTTGCTGAATATAATCCGTTGTATTTAGGTGGCCAAAAGATAAAATCTAAGAGAAAACAGAAACTTTTCTTGGACTTTTAGACTTCCATAACCCAGAAAAAAGCTCCTTTGAAATACTTTGAGAAGAAACCAAGGAAACCACCAATGATTTAACCGAAAAAGATCTTTACAGATTAGAAGTCCATTTTCTTATGTATCTCCTCTTTTGACCATGAAATGTTTGTTTCATTTTTTAAAAAATCGGGTGGTCTTTTTGTGATGCCTTGGCTTAGAACTTGGGAGGATCCTTGTCCCTCTTCTTTTTTCGTTCTTCAATTATTAATAAAATGTTCTGTTTCTATTGAAATGCAGTTTGCGTTCATGCATATTCTCGTACATATTGAAGATCAAATAGTTGAGCTTGTAGACACTGATGATTCAATGATTACTGGTTATGGGATGGTTAAAGCTTCAAGTTTCAAAATTAAAGCTGTATCACTTGGGACGACAACTCTTTATGTAAGTTTACTGTTGCCTTAGTGCTTATCTGCATTATTGTATATTTGCACTTGTCAATTTCTATAGAGGAATTTCTATAGAGGAAGTGTTCAAATTTTCAAGTGAAATTTATTCTTGAAAATAGGTGAGTATTCTACAACAATCTGGACGTGAAATATTAAGTGAACCAATAAAGATTGAAGTCTATGCACCACCAAGAGTCCACCCCCATGACATTTTTCTTCTTCCAGGTGCATCTTATACGGTAAGTCACTGACTTATGGATCCTGCATCAGAGCAAAATAAGTATAAAATAGAGAATATTAAGATAAAAGGTCTATTTCTTTCCGAGTATGCTGTTTATATTTCAATGTGCCTTCTCTCTCTCTCTCCCTCCAGAAAATAATTTTTTTTTAATATAGATATATATATATATATATATATATTTTTTTTTTTTTTTTGTGTAAGCTCAGCTCACAGTTAAAGGTGGTCCAACAGTCGGGACGTATGTTGAGTATGCTAGTTTGGATAATGCGATAGTGAGTGTTCACAAGTCTTCTGGACTACTTTCAGCAGTTTCATCTGGGAAATGTGTAAGAGACTTTATCAACTTATTTTCATATAGCGTTATCCTTTTAATTTTTTTTCTTGCAGTAGGCAATGGAATGTCAATGTATGAAATGAAATATATATAGTCAACAAAAGCCAAACGGTTCCAAAAAGCTTACACAATTTGCAAAAATCACGGAAATCCTGTAATTATAATGACTTAGGGGTGAAACTCCAAGAAAAAAAATCTAATCAGGAGAACTTTTTACTTTTTGAAATAATCATCTATTCTTCGCCAACAATATTTTCCAAGATGAAATCTCTTTTGCTATTGAGCCAAAGGATCTTTACTTCAGGAACGCCAAGGACCATTTCATCGTTTGGAGAAGGTTACATGTTTTATGAAAGCCAAGGATATTGGACATGTGAGAAAGATATGATCAATCGACTCATTCTTTTTGCACAAGTAACACCAACTCAGAGATAAGAACATATAAAAGAATGTGAATTGTCTAGTGTATTGATGTGTTTGACAATCAAAGAGACAAATACCGTGAAAAGATTTTTATATTTCTTGGGCATTTTGCTATCAAGTTGGCTTATAGAGTCTGATGAAACAGGCCTGTGTTCTTAGTGTAGGACAAGAGATTTACAAGAGTGTCTTAGCTATCATAAATCTACTATCTAGCCTATTGAATCAGGGTCAGACCATTCATTCCAGCTCTCAAAAATAGACTTTGGCATTATTCTTAAAGACAATGTAGTATATGTAGAAAGTGTTGCTCTTTTTAGGGATCTTAGAGATCTTTTCAGTATTTCAGGTCGTCTCTGTTACCCACTAAAAAAGTAATATGATCAGCTATAATGCTCCTAAGTTTGGACATATCCTTCCACAGGCTTCTGAGCTTGGTTTTCTCTTTTATTTAGCTAGCGAGTCTCTATGTTAAACTCCGTTTTCAAGTGAATTTCTATTGTGCAATCTTATTCAACATATTTAAGGAAAAAGAAAGGCAAAAAAAAAAAAAACTTCATTTTGTATTTTTCAGCCACTCGTTCTTTTATTACTTCTTTATTTATTATTATTGTTTGCATACAAGTTTATGACTATTCCAAGTTTCGAATCATATCTGTTTGACTGTTTCAGTATCCTCTTAGCTGATGATTGATACAGCTTTGAGCATGTATATCAGTATCGTGAATAAATCTGATCATTCTATTTTATTATTTGGACTACTTGATTAGCAATGTTGCTACTATTGTACTTGAAATCATGTAATCATGTAAAAAACGTGATAATCTTCCAACATGATTGATTGTATTTTTGTTTATCATTAATTTTGCACTCACCATTTTCTAATGTAGTTTCTTTTTTCTTAAAAAAATTATCCCAGAATATCAGTGCCACCTTTTATCGCTATGGAGGTTCTGTAATTTGTCGAGCATATGGAAACATAAAAGTAGGAATTCCATCCAATGTGGTGTTGAATGTACAAAACGAACAACTAGGTGTTGGAAACGAGATGCCTATTTACCCCTTGTTTCCAGAGGTAACAATTATGAACCGAAGCAAAATACATTGGATTGCCAACATGGTGATGGACTGACTTTTAGTCTGTTGTCAGGGTGATGTGTTTTCTTTTTATCAATTGTGCAAAGGTTATAATTGGATTATTGAAGATGAAAAGGTGAGACTGTATATACCTCTGAAATTACTAAAAACGAGGTATTGGTATCCATTGAATAGAAGTATGACATATGTTGCTTAGGTGTTGAGTTATAGTTTGTCGGAGCAATTCAGTGGTAGAGAGTACAAGCCTGCTTCAACTGCTTTAGAGGATGCTCAGTTCACGAGTTATATGAACGAGAAGGAGCTTGGCTTTATCAATATGGTATATGGAAGGTATCCACTAAATTTTTCCTTAGCAAACTATACTTTTGCTTCCATGCCTTGATTTGACATTTCAAGGAGCATAATAACATTAACATAACGAGTCATGGCAGCTACCTACCTATAATTTAATATAGTCTCTTTGGCTACTAAATGTAGTAAGGTCAGCGGGTTTCCATAAGAATAGTGTATGTGTGGGGGCGTGCCTATTTTCATTTAACTTTTAAGAAATGCTTGTGGTTACTTTGAAGTTAGGAGTAAAATTTTATTTTAACTAATTGGACCGAATTTTTATTGTTTTACTGAAAATGGAAAAAAAAGCATAAAGATTCAAAATCTAAATTATATAATCATAAATAGGAATGGAGAAACAATATAAAGATTTAGACTCTAGATCTTCTATTCAAATATCATGTTACTACTACTCTAAAAGAAATTAAGCTATTAAGTATTATCAATTTAGTTGTTCACATCAGACCTTTTTTTTTTCTTTCTTTTTTTTTTAAAGAAGAAACAAAAATTTCATTGAATAAATGACATCTACAAAACGAGAGGTAAAGAGCCTCCCAGACCATTAAGGATGGACTACAAAAAAACTTCACCATCTAGCAATCAAGTTTGTGATACTATAGCTATTGAAAGGATGACAGCATGACACCAGAAAAAAACATTAAAAAGGACCAGGTTGAACTATTGGAAATGAGGCCGTGATCCATTTTTGGGAGGATTGCTGGGTGTAGAATGACCCCTTTTCATTCATAGATCATTTTCTTGCTTTCACCTGTCCTGCCTTTCTTTACCTGGGTTTCTCTATTTTTTTCCCCAGATCTGCAGGCACAACAAATATTGCAGTTTCTTTCCTATGTGAATTCACTTCTGGTTCCAATATCAAAGCAAAGTTTTTCAATGCTTCGGCATCTTTATCAGTGATTCCTAATCTTCCCCTTGCTCTTGGAGTTCCAATCACCTGGATTCTTCCTCCCTACTACACTACAAGCAAAGCTTTGCCATTATCCATAGGCTCATATGGCCACTGGGATAGTCAGAGCCGTAAAAGAACAATAACATATTCCCTATTAAGATGTTGTGGTGAAAAGGATGAAGATGTCTGGAAGGATGCCATCTCCATTCATGGGGATAGAATAAAAACTTCAGAGAGTAACAATATTGCATGCATTCAGGCAAAGGATCGCTCGTCTGGAAGAATGGAGATTGCTGCTTGTGTCAGGGTGGCAGAGGTATAAATTTTATTTTCTTTTGTGTCATGGCTTAAATATTAGAGTGCCATGGGCTTAAAACGTCCATGGGTATATATTTTCTGTTCAATGTCCTGCTAGACAACTAAATTGTATGACCATTAACTGTCAAGCCTACATAACTATTTGAGA
>JAOANK020000042.1:506508-519143 GCA_026257165.2 Telfairia occidentalis | reverse complement strand
AGATTGAAAGTTCAAATACTCACAAGATTTGTCTTTTTGAAAAAAAAAATTGTTTAAGAACTTTTTAGACACAAATATAAAAGAAAAAAAAAACAATAAATAAAAAGACGACTTTGCCCTTTGGAAGTGGGACCCCTTAAAACAGTAAATAATGCAAGAAATTAGACTGAGGAAAAAATATTTATTTATTATGACGCGGCCGCTTTTATTCAGAGTTTATATTGTTAACGGTGAAACGCGCCGTATTGGAGTACAGCCGTCCACGTGCTTAATGGTTCTGTTCACGTGCGTGCATGTGACTTCTCGCCAAGGAGTTAATGATTATTATTAATTTTAATTACTTTCCCTTCCCCTGTCCCCATGTGATTAACATTAATATTAACATTAATTTGTAAGTTTTTGTTTTTTATTTAAATATAATTGGAAATGATAAGTTTTGTATTGAAATTAGTATTTATGTTGGTTGGACCATAATGTCCTTCAATAAATTTCTATTGTTTTAAAATTTTCTTGATTTTTACTTACAGAAATTTTTTTATTTTAAACTGTATGAAGTATATTTTTGGTTTAAAAAAATTATTAGTCAATGAACTTTTGAATTTTTTTTTTTTAATGTTTTTGTTTGTGACGATATAATCTTATTTTGATAAATTTGATGATTATGTTTTTGAGAATGAATAATCAATTTTTATGATCGATAAGTTTAAATTTTCACTTTGAATTGTAAGATAAAAAAGAAAAAATATTTTGAATCAATTTTTTCAGAATGAAAAACAATGGTGATTCAATTATATGACTCGATTCTAACCAACTTTTTAATGTACGAGATTCTCATAATGAAAAACTAATTCATCATAAAAGGAAGTATTAGGATCAAAATATCATGAACAAAGTTTTGAAATTTTAATTGAATCACTTTTCTTATTGTTCAATGATTGTTGAAATGAGAAATGAAATTACTTTGCATAGTTGAAACCAATAATGAGACATTAAAAAACAAGCAACAATAATAGTCGTAAAAATTTGATGCAAATTAATAAAGGTCTTGAATTATTCATTGAATTATTAATGTTTTCTGTTAAAATCATAAGTTTTATATATATGCGACATTTATTTATCTTTTAAGAATAAGAAGTGTAATAAATGTTAGGCCAAAAACATGGTGAAACCCATAAATTTGACCTCTTTAATTTATTCTTAGTTCAATATCATTTGAAGGTGTGAAATTTGAACCCACAACGAGGAAATATATCTTAACAAGTTGAGCTATAGTGCTGATGAATTTGGTTGTCCATAAACGCTAAAATTTATAGTTACAATCACATATTCTATTTTGGTTATATATATTTTTATAAATATAAATATATCAATTAAATTTAGTTAAATTATGAGTTTATCTTTAACTTTTACAGGATTGGAGTTGTCTATTTAATTTTTTCACTTTAAAAAATTTCTAATAGATATTTGAAGTAATTTCAAGAGAGTGTATCCATCTAAGTATTAAAAAGTTTATAATATATATATATATATATATATTATTATTATTATTTATTTTTTTTTACTTCAACAACATGTGGGGTGGAGGGGATTCGAACTCATGACCTATCGATCATGATATATGCTTTTACCCAATTGAACTATGCTCGGTTTGACTTATAATATATATTCTTGACTATGCAATTTTGTGTCTAATCAATAATTGGTTCGCTAATTTTGTTAGTTTAACATTTACGTGACATGTTGATTATATTGTTTAAGAATTACGTGATAGACTAGTTTTAGGTTGGTTTGAACATTTGGTAGCATAAGTCATGTTAAACAAAACTAATGACTTCGATATATTAGATACAAAATTGAAAGTTTGATGACATATTTTAAAAATTCATAGACTTGTTAGAAACTAATAGACACAACTTTAAAAGTTCAAGAAGCAGACTTATAATTTAACCGTTTAATTTCATATTTTTATAACATATGAAATGTAATAGTACTTGAACACTAATTATACTATTTAGTAGTAACAAAAAAAAAATACCACTTAAAATTTTAGCATCACAATCTTAATGTATTGTATGGTTTCATATATATATACATAGAAAACAAATCCACTTCAACATTAGCTTTTTGTGAATACTTAATTGGGCATAGTTAACCTCCCTAATTTAAGTTTATTAATATTGAATGAACCTACCAAATTAAATGTTTGAGTTTCATAACTTAAAAAAAAATGTTTTATTTCATAAATATTATATTTATAAAAGTGATTCGAAAAATAAAGTAACTCTAAAATTTATTAGATGGTCGTAATTTGAATGAAATAATTTTTTGAAGAGACAGTGTCATTATTTAGATCGTATAGGTAGTTTGTAAGAAATTATTTTTTAAATATAGATGATTTTAAGAGATGGTTTTAAAATTGAAAAAAAAAGAATAACAATTAGTGCTAAAAAATTATTTCTAATGTCCTATGATGACTAGGTATATATAACTTTAAAGCCACGAGCTTTTAAAAAAAGATAATTGATGATGAGAGTTAGACTCGTCAAGGCACGTAGACGAACCTGGCAACGCCACGTGTATAAGTACACATCAGGCATAGCCGAGGTGAAACGTAACACCTAGGTTCGGTCAAGGTGCGACGAGCTTGGAGCGCGGGAGCGTGATTCCCAAAATAGCTCCAGATTGGACGCGAATAGAGAAATTTACTCCTTTCATCACTCCACCTCTAATCAGCCACGGATCATGGCTAATTGGGCGGATTACACCACAAATGATTCTTGTCCGTTCGAGTATAAATATCAAAGGAAATGACATTGAGAGGTACGCACCGAAATATAAAGACAATCCATATTTATTTTCTCTGCCTAACTGACTTGAACGTCGGAGTGCGGTACTCACCATCTCACCTCACCTCGTTATCTTCTCTCAGGTCTGAGGTCATCCACTGCTCAGTCCAAGTCACCAGGCGAGATTTCTCGTGCATTAACCATTGATATTGTGATTCGTTGATAAATATTGCATTTTTATAAGTTATTTGAAAAATAAAGTAATTAACTTGGAAGTTATTTGTATTCTGTAGTAATGTAAAAGAAATTATACCTTGAAGTGATAATTTCACAATATTATTTATATGGTGGTGTGAAAACGCCTTTCTAAAAATGAAATTTTATTAAGAGACCTGACATTTCAAAAAACAATGGAAAAATAAATAAATAAAATAAAACTAATGCAGTATCGTAAAATCATTTTTACACGATATTATATAATTTAAATAAAAAGTAGTGATTTAAACTTATAATCTTAAAAAATAATTAAAAAAAAAAACTTACTAATTATTTAACTAACTAAACTATATATTCAAGCTGGACAATATCATAAAATCATAGATATCAACGTGTGTTATGTACATACCCTTATTTAAAAAATATATATCTAAATTAATTTAATTTTTTATTTTAATAACGTAACAATGTTAACAGTGGCATAATGCATAATTTAGCATGTTTTTTTTTGTATATATTATTTAAACTACTATATCTATATTAAATTCACTCATCTTTCTCAGATAAATCAACACCATAAAAAAATAAAAAATAAAAAGCTCTTCTATAAAACAAAAAAGCAAAAGCAAAATCAAAAGCTTTTGTGCTAATTGAAATTTAATCCTCACTTTTTTTAATTTACATGGTTAGTTTTTAATTATGATCAACATATTACTAAACAATTCAATTGTCAATAAAGGCTATTTGATTTAATGGGTCCATTAAAATTAATTATCTTTTATGGTAGGTCCATAGACTCTATCAATTTGTGGGTTTTTGAAGTGAATATCAAATTTTTTTATTATTTATATTGAGATTTAGTAGGAGCTAGTAAATGTACTAAATATGCTATCAGGATCATAGTCTTAAAAATATATATATCATATCATATCATAATAAAATTATTATGAATTTTTTAATTATTTATTAGAAATTTCAATACCTGACATCTTAATTAGAAGCCTATGCTATACTTGAAAATCTTGATGTGCAACATTTTTAGATGGTTGTGTTTAATATTTTCTCTATTTTCATATATTAAAAAATGGCACTTTTATTAGACTCTAATTACGTGTTAAATTAATTTTTACTAATTATGTATTTTTGTTGTAAATTACATATTAAAATTATACCAATTTTAATGTAAAGTAAACAACATATTTGTTTATTTAAATCTAATTGATATATCAATTTAAGAAAATTATTATTTGTTAAATAATATAACAATATTAAATTTTTGTATAATTTTACCTAAATTAGAGGCAAGTTGGGATCTGATATAATTTAACTGAAGTTTCTTTTCAGTACTAATTTACCTGAAAAAAAAAATCTGAAGTTTACTTTATATATATAAATGAATATGGTTCAATATATTAGTTTATTGGTATAGTCATTTATTAGTAAATCACTACGTTGTTTTTTGAAATAAAATTTAATAAGAGAAAAATAAAAATAAGTACGAAATAAAATATATATAAAAAAAAATGAAGGATAAAAATGTCATAAAATATCAATGTTGTCAACACTTTTTTTTTTTTTTTGAGTTTAGATTCTTAAGAGTTTATGAATTTAAGAGTCTATAAAAAACTTATTATATCTCTTTGTATAAGTATCTATCTCGAGAGATCTATGCATCCTATATATTTATTTAAGATAAACACAAAAATTTAAATCATGATCTATGAAAATTAAAAAAAAAAAAAATTTAGTTCAACAACATGTGAAGATAGTGACATTCGAACCCATGACTTGATCTCGGTCAGAAAGATATGTCTTCAACCAGTTGAGCTATGTTCGGTTTGACGAAACAAATGCCACTTATGACGACATTTGATAAACTTGATCAAGTAAGATGATTTTCATCCCTTTTTATTTTTTTTAAATTTTTTATTTGTTTAAATTATGGTAGCCTTTCTTGGTAGTAACAAGTAAGAGAAATTGTAAATAATTCAAATGGTTATCTCATCAGATGAGATGAAGTTTATGAATAATAACAAGAAAATAATAATTATAACTCGCAATTAATAAGAATCTATAAATTAGGAACCATCTACTCGTTAGGTAAATGAATAATAAATATGTTTACGTTTAGAGATGTGTAAGTATTATTCTGGGTTAGGTCGGTCTTTGGTGAAAGTGAATGTCAAAATGACATATTGATTTAAGAAAAATGAAAATTTGATGCCGAAAATATTTTATATATGTATGTATGTATTTTTTAATACAAGCTAACATAATCAATTGAAAGGGTAAAATTTATCAAAATTGAATCCACTAACTATTTTCAGTTTCATACTTTAAAAAATCGAGGCAACTAAAAAAGTATTGTTCAAATTTATCAAATTAACTTTAAGATATATTTAGTATGATTTTTAAACTGTTTATTGATTAAAAAAAAAGATTTTTTTTTTCAAAATTAACAGTGTTTCATTAAAATTTTGAAGAGTGCTTTTAATTAATTAAAAATGATTTTTAAAAATTTTAATAATAAAAAATGGTTTGAAAATGTATAAAAACATATAAAATGCATTTAAAGTTTTTAAAATTAAGTGTTTAATTAATTTTCTTTAAAAAATGTGTATATAATAAATATTTTTTTTAAAAATATTTTTTTAAAAAAGTTATACCAAACATGCAAGTTTCAGTGATGCTTTCGATTTTCATTTGCACTCCTAACTTAGGGTTTTGTCAAATAATGTATATAAAAACTTAACGATAATTATTAAAATAAATTATTATGATATGTTTACGCATTAAAATAATTTCTTTTAAATTTAGAAGAAAAAAATAGAATAAACCAAAATAACATTTAAACTAATTCCTTATATTACATTTCATTATGGCCACAATTATTTTTAAGTTTTTTTTATTAAGTGTGCAAGTCTACCTGGCAAAGTTAAAAGTTAGCTTTGCCTTGAATATTGTTTAATCGAAAAATAATAATTTGAGAATTATTAAATATTTATTGAGAGTATCTTAGTATTATTTTCGCCTGCACTATTAATTACAATCATTTAAAATTGCCCAGCGCTAGTTTTCATAAAATAGAAAGAAAAACTAAAGTACGGTGGCCAAGTTTTGCCAAATTGGAAAAATTAATTTTTACTAATTACTAACTAATTAAATTAAATTTTACAAAACTGTTTTGGTCGCTTTTAAATAAATACCAATTTTGCTTCCATAATCTGAAGGGAAAAAATATCTATTTTAACCTATAATTTTTTTAAGTTTGAATTTTATTTTGGTCTCTAAACCTTTAAGTTTGTTCTATTTTAGTCTTTGGACTTTTAGATTTGTTTTATTTTAGTCTCTAAACTTTCAAAACGTCTATTTTAGTCTTTGAACTTATAAAAAATAATTATTTTCGTTCTTCGTATATAATTTTATTATATAATATTTATTTATTTGATGCTTGTTTTCAACTTATACGACTTAAATACATACTCACATTAACATATTTATTCAATATATTTGAAGTTATATCATTAATTTGTTAAAACTAAAATAAAGATAGGAACCAAAATAGTTACCTTTGAAAAGTTCAATAACTAAAATAAAACAAAGTTGAAAGTTGAAAGACCAAAATAGACATTTTGAAAGTTTAGGGAACAAAATAGAACAATTTGAAAATTCTGAGACTAAAATAGGATTTAAAACTTTTCTTTTCATTATACGGTCAATTATTTAACAAATAAATATTGTGAAGCACTGGTTAATGAAAACATTGATTGGAGCCAAATTATTGTTATTTTTTTTTTATATAATTTGGGGTGAATTTGAACTAAAATATGATTTTAACTAGTTGAACTATGTTCGATTTGACATAAAATTATTATTATTCTATCGTCAATTGTTTAACAAATAATTATTATAAGGTGCATACTAATACGAGCATTTGTTGGAGTCAAATAATCTATAGCTAAAGTAGTTATTAGGTGGAGCAAAAATTGACCGCAAAATAAGAGTACGAGAAAAAAGTTATACTTTAAAAGTTGAAACGTTAGCCAATGTGGTCAAAATTTTGTTTACTCTTAATAACTGTTCAATACATATTTGATATTCAACTTTTAAAACCTTTCTCGTATATGAAACGACGTAGTATTACCAACTTTTGGCTCCCCCAAATAATTTTGTCTATAAATTATTAAAAAAAAGTTACAATAATTTAAAGACATAATGGAATAAAATTTTAAAGTCGTGGGACTAAAATGAAATTTAAGTTTTTTTTTTTTTTTAATTCAACAATATATGGAGGTGGGAATTTGAACCATCAACCTTTTGGTCGGACGTATGCCTTAACTAATTAAACTAAATTCGGTTGGACAAATTTAAGCTTTTCTTTGGGTCCATAAGTAACATTTTAAATTTAATTTTTTAAAGGCTAAATGTATGTTTTAATGTCAAATATTAGTGTTTTTTTCCCAACTAGTTCATATTATTTTTAAAAGTTTAAATTTATTGTCTTATATATTAACATTTTTCAATTTATTTATTTATTATTGATAAATGTAAAATTTTGTTGATGATGAAGTTATCTAACGTGAATTAAACATAGATTTAGAAGAGAGAAACAAAGAGGGAAAAAAAAATGAAAATTTCTACATTTTTTTAGAAAATTAGAGAAATTGGAAACTTTCCTATCTTCTTAAATGACCTTTTTACTGGTCTAAATTTATGTCAATTTAATATATTTTTTTCATCAGCCAATTTTAGCATGGATGAGAGACCAAATTGAAAAACGTTAAAACATAAGATATTAAATTAAAATTGTTTAAGGAATAACATAAACTAAATAAAAAAGAAAAATTCAAGTATTATTTTGGTCGATGTACTTTCAACTTAGGGTTTCTGTTGGTCACTTTTAAAATTACTACTTTAGCCCATGCATTCTCAATTTTTTTTCTTTTTCAAAAAGTTCATTTACTTTTAAAAATGGACTATTTTTGTTTCTGTTTGTAAAATTCTAATTCAAAATTTATACACAATAAAAATTCCCTAAAACAAAGTTATTGATTATATTGTTGACTAAAATTTGAGGAAAAAAGTGTGGTCTTTAGAATTGTCATTGAAAAATTAGAGATTAAAATATATTTATCCTTAAAAAAAAAAAAAATTGAAAGAGGTGGCCCATAACAAAAAATTCAGGAGTGCCCGTAACATTTTCAATGGGTCCAATCACTTCAAAAAAGGAAAAACGATGATTATTATTAAACAAAAACAAGAGCTTAAGAACAAGAGGAAGAGATTTTTCATGGAGGGAACATCTCAGAGATAAAAGACTGCCATTTGTAACTTTGCTTTCGAACTTTGCTTCGTTTTTTTTTTCTTCTCTTTTTTTCCCTCTCTTAATCTCTTTTCTCTTCGTCTTCTTCTGCTTCTTCTTCTCTCTCAAACGACGGGAGCAGCAAAATAAAAAAAAAAGTTGCAGAGAAATTTGTTTGCAATTATTATATTCTTCCTGTAATTTGAACTGTTTCTTTCTTGTGTTGGATCGGATCTGAAAGTACTTCGGCGACTCGGAATAAAGAAGAAGGAACTCGCAAAGTTGCTTCGCTTTTCTCTCTGTGGTTGCATTTTTTTTGGTGGGTCTCTCTTGCTCTCTTTCTTTTCTTCTCTCTCTCTCTTGTCTTGAAAGATTTGCTTCCCGCTGCATTGTGTTGTTGAGATTCGTGGATATTTTGTTCGGCGTTTTTTCCATTCTTCCTGTTACTCACTGGTTTTTTTTTTCCATTGTTAAAGATTTGGGGGCTGTGGGTTGAGTTTTGTGCTTGATTTTGGTTTCACTTCCAAAGAATTAAAGTCAGTATTCGAAGCCAGTAGAAATTTTGGTTTTCCTTTTCCGAAAGCTCTGTGTTGAAGTTAAGCTTGTTTTGATTTTTAAGTGTTTTCAAGCAATCGGATGAGGCGTTTTTGTGTCTGGGGAAGAAAACGTAGAAATTATTAGACGGCGGATTAAAGAATCTGTTTCTGTTGTGTGATTACAAAGATATTTTGGATTTACTTCACATGATTTTTTTTTCTTTGGACTTGGTAGGTTTTGATATTGCTTTGATTGTGAATCAAGGTTCACCGCTTGAATTTCGGGTTAGCCATCAACAGGTATTTTTATTTTCTTCAAAATCTTGGGGGATTTTCTTTGATTACTTAGATTGCTGGAGATGGTATCTTCAACCTCTTTCATAGTTTATCTGAATCAATTTGAGCTTGCAACTTCCAGGACAGATAGATATTCATTTGGCGTTTGCAAGAAAGGCATTAATAAGTGGAAGATTTTGTAATTAATGGCTTTAGAAATTACCATAATGGTTATTGTCAATTGCTGCATCCCATTCACTACACCCTAAGATCTGGCCTGAGAGTGCTTGAGCCAAGTTGCTGCTGATGGAGTCACTTGTTGATGGTATGAGTTCTTTACTGAAAACTCAGAACCCGACATCTACATCGAGGAATCTCGATTCATCTCGCCACCCTTCTCCTAAACAATCTAGGGATGAAGCAACTTCTTCGACATCCTACACTACATCTCAAAATTGTGCCAAGAAACCCATTCGTCATCCAAATGGTTCTTCTGCAAGTAATAAAAAACAGTCTCCCAATGTGAACCATGATGTGCAGCTTGATGGTTTAACTGATATGAAAAAACATACTCACATTGCCAATAAGGGAAAATCCGAGCTTGTAAATCCGATGGATATTTCGTGTAAATCGACTGAAACTTCTTTTCAGAAGAAGGTTCCTTTGGATGGAGGTGGAGCAAAACCTCTTGTGAAGCATATTATCGACGATTCTAAGGATTGTTGTTCAAGTGGCTCAGAAGAATCTGGAATTCAAGTATTGAACGCATCAAAAGGAGCTGCCACACAAATAAATGATAAACACAAATCTCAGCCAGCTGAAATATCTTGTCCAAGTCCTCAGAACAGTTTATATTCCACGACTTTATATGCAGAGGCCAAACAAAGTTTCTCAAACACAGAAGTCAGCGAATGTGCAAGCAGCATTAAAAAGTCTTGCGAAAGCGTCGATATCACGAATTCCTATGATCTTGACAAAAGCAGGAAAACTAGTGTTTACCGAGGCAGCACTGGCAGCGATATCAGTGATGAGAGCAACTCAAGTAGTTTAAGCAATGCCATGTACAAGCCCCACAAGGCAAATGATACAAGATGGGAAGCAATGCAAGTTGTGAGATCTCATGATGGGATGTTAGGGCTGAATCATTTCAGGTTGCTGCGGAGACTGGGATGTGGCGATATCGGCAGTGTCTATCTTTCAGAGTTAACTGGTACCAAAACTTTTTTTGCCATGAAGGTTATGGATAAGGCTGCTTTGGCAAGTAGGAAGAAGCTTCTGAGGGCTCAGACCGAGCGCGAAATATTGCAATCTCTGGATCATCCATTCCTGCCAACTTTGTATACACACTTTGAGACAGAGAAGTTCTCTTGTTTGGTAATGGAGTTTTGCCCCGGGGGCGACTTGCATGCGCTTAGGCAAAGACAACCTGGAAAATATTTTCCAGAGCATGCGGCGAGGTCTGGATTTGTTTTCTTATCCCTTAGCTCTATCTTGCTTTTCTTTCTAATAACTGAACAGAACATTTGTTATCTCTACTTAGGAAAATCAACAGCCCTTTTTATATGGCACTAGTGAAAGATTTCTGCTCAACCTTTCCAAATTTTAACATGGAACCACAACATGAAATCTTGATAGGATTAAAGAACACAGAGACTTCCTTCTAATATAACTTCGAACTCCATTAACATAAATGAACATTGGAGCATTTCCTTCTGCTTTTATCACTCTCCTTACTCTGCTTTCATTGTAGAATATTTTCAAATGTTAACTTTGATGGTTATTTCTCTATATGCTTTTGAGCCAAGCATCAAGTTACAATGTTCCTAAACTTTTCAGATTAACCTTTCTGTTTGCCTATGTAATCAGTTTATCTTATAGCTATGAATTTGCATATTTCATAGCTTTTGTGGACATGCCTTAACTATGGTTCACCTTCATTTTTCACTTGATATTTACTATAATGTACTTTTTCAGATTTTATGTGGCGGAAGTTCTCCTTGCTTTGGAGTATCTGCACATGCTTGGGATAATCTACAGGGACCTAAAACCTGAAAATGTATTAGTGAGAGATGATGGGCACATAATGCTATCTGATTTTGACCTTTCTCTTAGATGTGCCGTCTCTCCGACCCTTGTTAAATCATCGAACTCCGGTTTAGAAGCTAAAAGCTCGGGGTACTGCGTTCAGCCTGCTTGCATTGAGCCAACTTGCATAATGCAGCCAGATTGTATCCAGCCAGCATGTTTTACACCCCGCTTCCTGAGCAGACACAGGAAAGAAAAAAAGTCCAAACCAAAGAGTGAAGTGTATCATCAAGTGAGCCCTCTACCAGAGCTCATTGCCGAACCCACGAGTGCGAGATCGATGTCCTTTGTCGGTACACATGAGTACCTGGCACCTGAAATCATAAAAGGTGAAGGCCATGGCAGTGCTGTGGACTGGTGGACTTTCGGGATCTTTCTCTACGAGCTTTTGTTCGGTAGAACTCCGTTCAAGGGGGCAGGGAACCGTGCTACTTTGTTTAATGTGGTTGGTCAGCCGTTGAGATTTCCAGAGTCTCCTTCTGTGAGCTTTGCAGCAAGGGACTTGATCAGAGGCTTGCTCGTAAAAGAACCGCAGCATCGTCTCGCTTATAGGCGTGGCGCTACCGAAATCAAGCAACATCCATTCTTCCAGAGCGTGAATTGGGCACTGATCCGCTGCGCCAATCCTCCGGAGGTGCCAAGAGTAGATGTCATTGATTTCTCTTCAAGAATGGAGACATCACACGCACCAGCAGGCGAAAAGGTGCCGGGGGTCGATGTGAAGCCTTCGGGTAATTATTTAGAGATCGACTTCTTTTGAATCTTATCGTCGTTTTCTCTCTTCCTCCTCATTTGTATTGTGCTTCATTTTCCATTGCAATGGGGGCTTCTGAAGTCCTCTTGTGGTTTCATTTTTTAACTGTCACTTTGTAACTCTACTGTGCTGTCTGCTGCTCTGCATAATAAAACCTGTCTGAGAAAAATATGCAGAAAGAAGATGCATCAAACCGGGGAATGGAATTGTTGGATTTCCTATGCTCACTCACATAATTCTTTCATTATAACTGTTCTTTGATTATATTCAGACAGTCTGTCTAGGAAAAGATTCTGTGTTACTTTCTTGTTGACAGCCAGGAGACAGTCTGTTTGGGCAAAAAGTTTCATTTCTTTTGAAGCGAAAAAAAAAAAAAGGAATTGTAAGATTCCATTCCATAATGATTTCGTTTTTTAGTTTTCTTTGTTTAGGAAAAAGAGTTTGTGTCATGATTTTATTACAAATTATGATCTTATTTTAAAAAATTTAATATAATTCTACATTTTCATACATAGTTTCCTTATGTTTTTTTTTTAGTTCAATAATTGTGGGATTGGGGATCGAATCATCTATCTTTATCATGGAAAATAATGTTTTATGCACGTAGCGATACTCGGATTGATAAACGTTTATTCTAGATTAAATTGTGATTGTTTGAGCTTTATGTTTATTAAGTTCTT
>JAOANK020000042.1:451951-462710 GCA_026257165.2 Telfairia occidentalis | reverse complement strand
TTTTTTTTTTTTTTTTTTTTTTTTTTTTTTTTTAAATTGACTCCTCAACTATGCCATGTCATTTTTATTTTAATCAATCTAGGGATAAAGAGGACCAAAGTATCTTTTTTGAAACTTCAGGACCAAATTGACATTAAAATCAAATTTTAAGGACTAAATAGACACTAAATTCAAACTTGAAAGACTAAATAAAGACTAAACTCAAATTTGAAGGACTAAAAGTCTATTTTACCTATTTCAATTTAACCCGCCTAATTAGTAATTTAGTAAACTGGCCCAACCAATTTAACCCTAAAACTAAAACATAATACACTTCTTTTTTCAACCCTCCGCCCCCCTCCGCTGCAGTAACCCAAACGCCAAGGAGCCAGCCACCGCCGCAGCAACCCAAACGCGCGTAAGTAGCCGCCACCAACTGCAGAAACTATAAGGGGACATCAGTGAAAATTGGTCATGAAATTTAAAGCAAGAGCAGTCACATGGTAAATACAAAATCTAAAATCTTATTGTATATAGAAGAAATTATAACTAACTCAGTGATACAAAGAGATTAAACTTTTAAATAATTTTAAACAACAACAAATATGTAAAATATTCATGATGAAACAGGGTACTTTATGTCAATTTCCTCATGAATTGGAGTGGGCCAATTGAATTGGGCTTTGACTCTCTTCTTCAGCCCAATTAAAGGTTTTCATAGGCCCTATTGATTTGGGCCAAGGCCTGTAAACTCACTCAGCACATAGTGTACTGAAAAGCCCAATATTATCGAACCCGCGCAAAAACGGGAGGGTTTTTCGTAAGAAAACTCGCCGGAGTGGCAAAGCGAGCTCCTTTCTCTCAGCTCCGTCGATCGATTTCAGTGTCAATGAAGCTTCTTCAATCTGTCACCGGTACACTCTTTTCCTTCACCTTTTTCCCCATGAAAATTTCTATTTCTCAATCTCAGTCCACTGTTTTCGGCTTATGCGTTTCTTGTTCTTCCATTTCTGTTCAGGTCACAGCCGCTCGCTTGTTCGTTTGCTCGGACAGCGTCGATCTTTTTCCGTTTCTACGGAAGAGTACAATAAAAGGAATTACGCCGACAATGTCTCCGAGTACAACACTGTAATTGGCTCCATCACTGCCCAGAGAAGGTCTTCTGTCATAATCTTTCCTTGCCCACCTTTTTGATTGATTTTTTGTTCGTGTGTATTTGAAATGGTGTGTTGTTCGTTCAATGTGTTTCTGGTTTAGGTATTTCTTGTTGAGGGATGTGTATGACGATATGACGTTGGATGGAGTGCAGCCTACGATGGACGTTTTTCATTCGCTGATTACTGGAACCATGAAGGGCGCTCGTTTCCAGGATGCATTGTTTTTCAGGGATGAAATGAAAACCATGGGGTTGATTCCTGATGTAGGTACTTTTAGAATATGAATTCAATCTTTTATCATCTTTTTCTTTTTGGTGACCTTTGTTTCTGTATATGCATTTGCAGGTTACTCTGTATAACCTGTTGATCTCATTATGTGGTAAATGCAAGAACTCTGAAGAGGCTGTCCGGGTAGGTCTTTGTCTGATTTTGAAACCTATTTTTTTTGGAAGTCAGGCATATCCAGAGCTTTTCAATTTTTATGATTGTCAACTATTCTGTGTTTGAATTGAAGATCTTAGATGAGATGAGAAGATATGAAGTGAAGCCACATTCACAGACATACATCTGCCTACTTAATGCTTGTGCAGCCGCTGGTAGATTAGATCGCGTGTATGCTACTTTCTTCACCATCTAACCTCTTATCACTTTGCCTGCAAACATTGAAAACTCAGTATAATAATTGGCAGATTTTTCATCAATATTTTAGGTATACAATTGTCAGAGACATGACTGCTGCTGGCCTTGGCTTAAACAAGTTCTGTTATACTGGACTTATTGCTGCACACATGAACAAGAAACCTGTGGCCGATGATTTTGCTACGAAAGTAACAAACAATCACCTCAGCTGTTCATGATGTCCTTGTTAATATTTGGTTGGTGATATATAAACACAAATCTACTTTTCTATGATAAGGTGGTTGAATTTGTTGAACGGTCAAAGGAATGGTTATCGGTCGATGCATCAAGTGTAACGGCTGAAAATGTGATGATGGGTGTTTCAGAAGAGGAATTGTACAATATTCCAACTGCTGAATATGTTCACAGACGTGGAGGATTTTTGAACAGACAATTGACTGTTTATCATGTTGCGTTGCATGCTTGTGCAAATCTCAGGAATGTAGAGGTATCTCACTCATAATGCTAGCTACAACTAGATTTGTATGATTGGATAAAATAATTTAGATTGGGCCCTATTCATTTCATTTGTGTACAATTGCATATGTAATAGCTGACTCATTCAACTATTCTTAGGTCTTCTAAAATCTAGTATCATCATTTCTTACATTGTAGATATCATCTATTCTCTTTTATAACTGTGTTAGAACTTAACTTCTATCATGCATTGTGTGTAAGTATCCTTGTTAAATAAAACAAAGACCTCTTGTCATGAATGTTTGTTTAAAATATTTTTGTTTCTTATCCGGTTCTTTTTTCTTTTTATCAAAGTAGGTGATGGAGACCATAATGGATATGTTAAAGAAGGATGGAAAAACTCCTGATGTCTACATAGTAATGCAAGTCATGAGGTGAAAGGCTCAGTTTCAAAAATTAAATTATGCTGTCAATATATCCATGCAGTTTTAAATTAAATGTCTAAGCATAGATCAGCTGGGTTTGGACTATTGCATTAATTGCATGAGAATCATTTTATGGCTCACAATTACCTCAGTAACGGAAATCAGCAATTTTTTCTGGTTGAGTTGGTTTTCTTTAGCTGTACATTAGATTGCGTCTTCTTTTGATGGGAATGACTGCAGTGATAAATTATAAAAATTAAACTGATATTATTGTTTCTTTCGTTGTTCAATGAAGCGGTTTCTCATCCAAAAAAAAAACTAATATTAGTGTAACTATGAAGTTTGCACATATCTAATGGAACTATAGATTGGCCCTTGTTCATGCACTGATCTGCGAAATTGTCATCTAATGTGGTTGCAAGTTGAGTGTTTTTTGGCTTACGATTACTCCACTGATGGAAGCTTGACTTTGCTTGATTTAGCTGAGCTCACTGTAACAGTTTATCTGATCATTCTGTTTCTATTTCTAATGTGCTTTTCTTAGTGGCTTCTGTATTGGTGTTCATTTGTATTTGCATATCTTTTATTCTTGACATGTAGCTTGAATGAAAGTGACGATGATTGTATATCAGCAGTATGCTAAAGTTGTAGTTGTCTTATTTCATTATTTTTGACATTTCATTAGTAGGATACTTGGCAATCAAATTTCCTACCCACTGAGTGATTTTTTTACTTTCATTGAAATTACAATATGACCCATGTGTATTGCAAGGACAGCCAAAATAGTTTTTCTGCTAAATGTTTGTGTGAAGTTAGAGGCTTGGTTAAATATCGAGGAAGAATGAGTAAAGTCATCGGTACTATATTAGGATCTTTACTTTTATTACTCATTTCATGATTTGGCAACTAACTTCTCACAGGTGCTATCTACATTCTGGAGATATTGATCGTGGTCTTAAAGCTTTTGAGGAGCACTTGAATTCTGGGAATCTTCTGGCAGCGGAACTCTATGCAGTGAGTTTAATCCAACTATGTTTCTGCTATTAAAGCGTCAGAAAATTTACTGCATATAAATTGTTTCTTACCCAAAAAAGAAAAAAAAATTCTATTGCCCTTGTTATCTTTGTCCTTTATGTTTGAGCGTCTGTGGGAGATTCCTCGGAATCCACAGAGAGAGAGAGAGAGAGAGAGTTAACTTTGTCCAGCATAGGTCTATTTTATCTCCCTTGCAAAATGTGACTGCTGTAGTATAGACACTTCAAACGAATGATATGAGATTTATACTATTTGGAATTCAAGATAATTACTGCAGACATTTAGCTATTATTTTCATTTGGCTGTAGACGCTTGTTGAGGGAGCCATGATTGGTTACACGCCAAAGGGAATGGAATTGGCTCAAGAAACACTGGTAACTAAGTTCTACTAACATTACAATTGTAATTGACTTGTTCTTAGGAATGTGATTTTGTATTTAATGCTTATTGCAGGTAAATATGAATTCCAGGGGCTTTTTCTTGAGTCCAAAAATGGGGAGTGACCTCCTCCTTGCAGCAGCGGGTGAAAAGGTAGGTCAATGGTTTGTCACATTTCAGTTTACAGCATCCTTGTCATTGTCGGTAGCAGTTAACTGCTCAAAATTCATAGATTTATCACTATGGGGTTCATAGATTCCAAAAATGAGTTAATCTTTTTTTTATATTCCCATTCAGACTGGTGGGTATACAACTGCCAATTATATATGGGACCTCTTGCAAGCTCGAAAGATAACTCCTACATTCCCAGCTGTGGAAGCATATTACAAGGGATTGAAGGTGATTCTCTTGCCCTTCGCTTTAATCCTTCTGTTTTGAATTTTGATACTTAGTATCCTTGGAATTGATATTTGGTAATTAATATATACAACTCCACTCTAGTAAGCATTCATTTCTGTGATATTTTTTATTTTCTTTTGAAGACATCCTATCCTCGTGTGTATTCTTGCAATCTTATCAAATTGAGTGAAAATTACGACCTAAGATGTTTTGGTGGTTTGAAGTAAACTGAAAAGAACTGTCATTAATACCTGGAGAATTGTGAAAAATATTATTTTCTTGTATATATATATATATATATATATATTGGAAGTGTAATCCCTATATTTGAACCGAAAATTAAATAAACAAGTTGTTATGTTTGCCCCCCTGCACGAATGATACCTACGCGGCTAAGCCCATGGTGAATTGTGGAGATCTTACTATAATTATATCTTCTTAGTTCCGTTAATTCATTTAGCTCTATGCATCTGAACAAATTTTAATTCTTCTTGTTGGGAAAAGTTATGAAAAGAGGCCAAACACGTCACATAAGTTAAAAGGAGTTCAAAAAGGCTTCCCAATTGACTACAGCCAATCATAAGACATGCTTTTTTTAGCTCTGTTTTCAAGTTACAGTTATTTTTTGCTAAAAGTACATGTTTCGAGTTGCAGGAACGTGAGATTCCTGAAGATGACCCTAGACTTTTACTAGTTTCTCGAACCTACGACAATCTTCGGGTCAGATTTGGTGGCGGTGGACCTGGCCGATCATGATTCAAAATCAAACAATGCTCGGTGCAGTTGCCATAGGTTTTTCTTTGCTGGAACCAGCCTTTGCTATGGGGGAGCTTTTGCAGTAACCTTATATGCATCAAATTGTAAGATGGAGAGCGGTGTGTCAAAAAGATTTATGCATGTTACAGGCTGCCAGAGAATCATGCTGCTGGGAATAGATAGATTGTTAATTACATTTGAAATTGCCATAATTCTTTCAGAACAATATCTGCTCCGTTTTCAATTGATTCTTCTATCAGTTGAAATTGTGTATTATGATGTGTATCCAACCGTCTTCAGGTATTTTATTTATGCCTTGAGAATTAGGCATTCTGAAAAGTGAGTGGAAAATTAATACCAGAAGTATTTGTTTCGGCCAAATGGATATATGATTGAGAATTGCATTTTAGGTAATTTATTAATTCATTATGTACAATGTTCTAGTTTAGTTTAATGAACGTATAAGGTTAAATAAATAATAGTAAATATGCGATCAATTATTTTTAGATTTAAAGATTCAATAAACTTACATTACTGAAAATAATTTGTTAAAAAAAATTAAGGAAGAAAGAGAACAAAAATTAGATTGTTATGAAATCAAAAGCAGGTAAGTATTTTTTTGGGTGGGGGATACGAAACGGATTGTAACAATTTAAAATAGGATAACAAAATTTGAGGGTTGACCAATCCGATCAGTCAAAAAATAGGATAACAAAAAAAAGTGATCTGGCTTTAGTTCTCTAGATCAATGCTCTGACTTCCCTCGCTTAGAAGATCTGCTATTGTAACACAAGTGTATCGAGGTAGGCCATGGATTGAATATAGAAAGAAGGGCTCGTATCTGACAGATTTTGAGCTTACATAAGAAGGGTGAGCTTAAAAGCTACACTAAAACACAATTTTCAGAGCAAATTCTTTGGCAAAGGCCAGAAGACATGGATGGGCAAGTTAGGAATAAGAAAACTTAGGTGCAACATATCAAGACAAGAAACACAGAATCTCACCAAATGTACAAACTCAGTTAAACCTAAATAGAGTCAGGAAACTATTTTGGGAGCCAGCAAAGTAATATCTTGCCAAGTAGAGTTTCTGAGTTATATGATTAGGCACTATACATTCAATGTTTTTGAAAAGGATACACAAAGAAACTTAAATGGTGGCGCGGTTTGCACAAGAGTAAAACAACTTGCACAAAAGGGTTCTTCATCCTATACAAAGTACTTCCTTCGGTTTACCAATTAGCCACAGCATCCACCTCTCTGTGCAACAGTTCCATCTCTTGCCCCTGAAGGCCCTTGAGGGCGCCCGTAACCGACTTTGATACCGGATGACTGCAATATTCGATGACATCGAAATATCATAAAAATTCATTTTCGTACTTCATGCTTTCATTCAATCTTCAAAATGTAAACTATGCTAACGATGTTAATCTTAGAAAAATAAAGCATTTTTTTTATATCTACGAGTGTTTGATTTGGGCTAGCTTATGTTATGCACACCTCAACTAATCTCTTAAAACAACTATCCAATATTTAGTTATAAAAAAAAACTCAAATTTTAATATTCTCGATAGGTTGCCACACTGGGTTACCCATTATCCCAAAGTCCATAATGGCTCCAAGAATGCCAATAATGTCAGATAAGTAAACTCACAATGCAGTATCAAATCCCAGCATATGAGAACCATCTTTGTTTTTTTTGCTTGTTAGAGGTGGGTTCTATACAACCACCAGCATTGGGGTGAGGTAACTTTTACAACCAATAATCTACACTTACTAGTTTTGACCACAAAAAAATTGGCTCAACATACCTCATTAGATACATCAAAGACGCCTTCTTGAATATTTTGAAGTATTTTAGCTGCAGTCTTTATGAATGCCTGTAAATCGAAAACCATGATCATTAAAATGCTAAAAATAAAATAAGATTCAATCCGCGTGCTAAGAAGCCCATGTCAAATAAAACAAAACTGACCTCCTCAACATTTTGAGCTGTTCTAGCAGATGCCTCTAAGAATAAGAGTCCATTTTCTTTTGCAAATTGTTCTCCTTCTTCCTTGCTTACAGCTCTTCGATGAGAGAGATCAGCCTTGTTCCCTACAAGCATAATTGACATGTTAGGGTTTGCATGCTGGCGAGCGTCCTCCAACCAGCTCGCCAAGTGATTGAATGTCTCTCTCCTGACAACAGAATCATAAACTGATCTATCTCAGATTTCTTAAGAAGAAAATAAATCCAATGAAACTATAAGGGGACATCAATGAAGATTGGTTATGAAATTTAAACCAAGAACAGTCGCATGGTAAACACAACCAGTCAACCGTAAGAAAATAACTTTCACGATTTAAACTCTGAAGATCTTGATGTACCTATCCCAAAACACTATGCAACAAAATATAGTTAATAATTAGAAAGAAGGGGAATATTTAAGATCATGAGAAAAGTTCATCTATCCATCCATTCACAAACTCACCTTGTAATATCATAAACTAAAAGAGCACCAGCTGCTCCTCTATAGTAAGATCTTGTGATTGATCTGAATGATTCTTGTCCAGCCTGCAATAAACAAACTAAAATGTCATTATCTACCCAAAAAAAAAAAGTTTTCAAAAAAGAGTAACACGTCTGTTTTGACATTACCAGAAAAGAATCTACGGTCTGATGTTTAGCAAACATAAGGAACTGTTTGATCACAGTTTTGAAAACTTCTTTTATCTTTTTCAGCACAAACATACAGAAAAAACTGCATTTAAATAATTGTGTTTTAAAAGTTATTTCTTCTTATTTTTGTTTAGTTTGATTTACCATAATGATTTCACGAGTACATTAACTTTAATTGTCATGAGTCACGCAATCACTGTTCTTGAAAAATTGTTTTAAAAACAAAAGAAAAAGGTCATTTTCCAACGACTCCCACACAGCTCCTAATGGCTTGTCATTTCTGTTTTCAAGATTGTTTTAAATAAATTTGATAAGATTATTTCTAGAAGTTAACATTTTTGTAACAATGAAATCAGTATGCATAACTCCGTAATTTCTGCAAGTACTTCATTTATTCTGAAGAAAACATTCCATCCAGGGGAACACATTCTAATGAGAAAATAGGAAAAAGAAACTTCCAGAAAATAATTATCCAACATTATAAGGATTCTAGTTGGCTCACGGAGAGGTATAATTATGCTAGCTCTAAAGCAGCAGTTGATTGCCAATATCAACCTACATTAGAGAGTCATGAAGAGTAGCTTAAAGACATGTCAGTATGCAAGGTTCTCCCCTCGTTGTCTAAAGCAACGGTAAAATTGAGTGCTTTCCCTTCTCATAATGAAAAAAATGCTATAATTTAAAAGATCCCTGATAAATAGTCTTAGGACTGGGCTACCTTAGCCAGAAAATTGAGTGCTTTCCTTTCTCATAATAATGATTCTGGACATCTTGAATTCTTTTATGGCTAAATCCCTCGTTACAATAGTGGTGACTTGGGAGCATGCTTTGAGAGTCTGGCTTCTTGTAGAGTACTTTAGAAAACTAGGGACTGTTTGGTATCTTATTCAAATTCAATTTCTTGTTTCTAGATTAACTAAAGCAAATGAATTGTATGAATATTAGTTAGATGGGTTTATTTCTGAAAAACATTGAATATAACTTTGTTTCAAATTCCTGTTTCTAAATCACCAACCAAACACACCCTAAGGTCCCTAAAATATTTAAGGTTTTCTTCTTCTTCTTCTTTTTTTAAAATAAAAAATAAAAAATAAATATTATAAAAAAATCGAGCTTTTATTGAGAAAAATAAAAGCAAACAAAAGGACCAACAAAAATGACAACAATGGACCTACAAAAACAGAAACCCTAAAAGAAATAGTCAAACTCTCACAAGCCAAAAAATGGCTCCAATTCAAAAGAATAAATTTAAGGTCTTACGAGTAATTACTAATTACAAAAGTCATAAACATACGCCAAGAGCTGGACATTAACCTAACAAGGAACCAACCTTCCTCCCAAGACCTGTCCACCTCAAATGGAGAGGTTCTCTGTTCGGTCTCTCTGACTTCACTTTCCGGGTATTCATACCAACAAAGAAGTTAACTCCTCCTCTAGGAGAGCGTGCAATGCAAGGCAATCAATGAATCTGCTGGTTATCTATTCCTTTCTTGCCCTCAAATCTTAAACCTAGGGTGAAAGTTTTTTGATTTTCAAGAACATGGATGACAGGATGACAAGAAAGATTCTTAATAAGAAAATAGTTCATATTCCATCGTGAAATCAATTGATATCAATAAAAGATTATTCAGTTTCAGGAGGAATTTCTAACAATTTAGTCCTATCAACTTAAAGTTCTTGGCACCGCACCACACACGTCACTAGATTGGGCTTAGGTTCCCGATAGTAAACTGCATGAACCAAACCACTATTCATCTGAAATTGTTCATCAAGTACAGAAATCTTTCAGTTCCCATTTCTCTCTCAATTTCTTTTTGCCAGTAAGCAACACCAAAAAAGAAACTAACAAATATAAAGATATGCCTGTGAAATAGTACAAGAAAGCGAAACTCACAGTATCCCATATCTGAAGCTTAATTGGTCGGCCATCGATAGTGACCATACGAGCACCAAACTCAACGCCGATGGTGAGATCATGAACCGGCTGAAACCTCTTGTCCGTGAACTGCAACAACAGGCAAGATTTCCCCACGCCTGAAGAAACCCACATACAAACCCCAACTTAGAAACAAATCCTCAGAAACCCAAAAAAAGAAGAATCAAAAGAAAGAAACAAAACCTGTATCCCCGATGATGATATACTTGAAGAGGTAATCGTAAGACATAACGACAGAGAGCAGAAATCGGGTTGGTAGGGTTGCGTTAATGGAAATGGAAAGTGAAAAAGAATGCAAAGAGAATGTAATGGAAGAGGTTTGAAGAAAGATTGACAGAGAGAATTTAGCGAAGGGAAGAAGTTTTTGACGTGAAATTCACCGACACGCTATGTGGAAATGGCCCCGCCACCGCCGAAGGCTGAGGGGGTTTTGGTTTTGGTTTTGGTTTTGAGTGATTTTTTTTTTAATTTTCTTTTCGTTGTATGATATTGGATTTTTGCAACAGCGTGAAGGAGAGGCTTCTGGATATTATTGTAATGCCCATTTTATCCCTTGTGTGGAGTGTTGACATGGCGACGTTTTTACATTCTTGCCACAAACACGTGCGATGCATGTGGATGTGTCTGTCTATACAGATATATCAAAACAGACACCTCAATCTAAATAGATATGTTTCATTAGAGGTGGCTTTATGTAAAAAGATTGTCTGTTTGGACATTTTAACCTGAACAGTCGTGTTTTATATAAATTTAAAGAGTAAAATATATATGTGTTAAATGAATGAAGACAAAATTGGAAGGGAAAAATTATCCTTCATAGCCCCATTAAATAAAATATAGATATAGATTATCTATAAAAAATTTTAAAAAATATAGCAACAAAAAATTATTAATGTCAATTCGAGTATAACTTAGTAGATACAATATATACTACCATCG
>JAOANK020000042.1:430271-443180 GCA_026257165.2 Telfairia occidentalis | reverse complement strand
ACACAAATATTTGAGAGAGAATAAATAACTTATTCAAGCAATATATATATATATATTGAAAGATGAAATTCAAAATAGAATGTAAAAGAAGAACTAAATGAAAGTAACATACTCATAAAAAGGGTAAAAATGTGAACAACTTGAAAGATAATTTTTTTTTTATGAAAATCGTAGTAGATGGAAAGTTGAAACACAATGGCAGCGGTGAAAAACAATGACAGAGAAAAACTTTAAAAAATGTACAAAGAATGGTCAATATGAAAAGATGAAAAATAATGAAATAACAATGACGAGTTGTAGGACCGTTGGAGAAATCTGCTGCATGTAAAAGGGCGGTGTGAAAAGCTTAACATGCTGCATGTAAAAGGACGATGTAAAAAGCTTGCAGAAAATTGTAGAAAAAATTCGAGAAGGAAACCTGTTGCATGAAAAAAGAAATAAGAAGACAAGACGATATTTTTTTAGAAAAACTAAAAAAGGAGAAAAAAAACCTAATTGGTTACATGATTTTAGAGATTTAAAATAATGATTAGTAATTAATTTAAACAAAAAGATAACATAATTAAAAGATTTACCTATTTGGTTGCATGATTTTAAAGATTTTTAACAAAATAATGATTAGTAATTAATTTAAGTAAAAAGATAATATAATTGAAAGATTTAGCTAATTAGTTAGCTGCTTCTAGAGATTTTAATAAAATAATGATTAATAATTAATTTAAACAAAAATATAACTAATTGAAAGCTTTTCAACTAATGATGACATTAATTGAAAAACGAAATCTAGAGATACAAAAAAATTTAAATTTTTTTATAAAACAAATGATCTTATTACAGAAGGGTATTTTGGTAAAAGCGATACACTAAAAAAATCAGAAAATTTAAAAGTGTAAATTTTTTTAATAAAAGACTTTTGTGAAAAATGAGTTCGAATACCAACCTCCCAGCACAATTTTTGTATAGTTTAGTTAAACTTCACAAATAGTCTTTACCAATACAATATTTACAAATTTGTTTCACGTGGCAAATTTTCTATTCGAGTAATTATTTGGTTGTATTAGAATTTATGACAAAGTGAAAAATAAAATAAAATAGGTGCTTCCGAGTGGATAAAACACAATTTAGAGACAGCTTATGAAATTTAATTAAACATAGTGACGAAATTAAAAGTAAATTCAAACTATAAGGACCAACTTGAACTTTTAAAACTATAGAGAGCAAATTGAAACCATGCCTATACCATAAGAACTGACTTAAAACTTAAAGCATAAAATCCTGATGTACTTTACTGCTTAGTCTGACTTTTATGGAAGCTTTAATAATTTATGGACTAGTTGTACTACATTCCAAAAATGTGGTACTATCACATCAAGTGAATTCAATAATAGATGCTTGTTCTAAAAAATTTGATTTTCAATATCCAAATATATGGTTCTTCCATAAAATATTCTGCTTTTTCTCGGATACTCGAATTCCTCTTTTTTTTTCATTCCAAGGGGACATCTTGTTTGGGTTGCTGGATTTATGTTCTTAATTTCTTAGCACAGATATTGGCAAAGAAAAATAGAAACAAGGCTAGATATAATTTGATTGTTATGAGAATATCTAAAATCTTTGTAAACATTAAAATTTCATGTGATTCAATAAACATAATACAAATTTCTTCAGCTGCCGAATACACTAGCTATACCAAACATGTGTAATGGATGCATAAGGATGTTGCGTGCAACTTGGAATACAATCTTTTCCTCGTTCAAGAGGCTTCTCCCTTCTACTATTCCGTCTCGTAGGGTGATTGGGACCAATTTAGTCACGTTACGTTTTGAGCATAAAGATTCCCTTGACCTAGAAAAAGGGATCCCAATCCTTGAGGATGTTGGCAATACATCTAAGAAATTATTCCATCAAACATTTTCTTCCCTAGATGCAGGAATAACGACATTGACTACTGTATATTAGCAGTAAGAAATTATATTGCTCAAATCTGTCCAATGCAAAAAAAAAAAAAAATGCATGTTGGGTCTTTGGTTCATTTGAATATGAAATCCAATCCTGGAAATATAGCATCCCATTTTTTTTTTAAATACTAAAAATAAAAATCTACTTCAACCAATATGCCCTTAGGCATTGTTTCTAACACAACGAGTACATTCCAAAATAACTGTCACTTGAGATAATGAGAAATAATTTCACCTTTTGTCAGTTAGAACTTTAGGTTGTTCGCGAAAAAAGATAGCCCTCGCAGGATCACGACCCTTTGTCTTAGCCATTGTAGCGGTTTATTCAATCAATAAATATAAATAACTAAACCACCTTAATCCCTTTTTTTATTTGTGACCAAGTTCCTTTGATGACGGTATTCCCAACAATTCGATTTTTGTTGAGACTGTAATTTTTAAAATAAAGGTTTAAATGTGTATTCGTAGGTTCAATTCCTACTGGATGCATGGAAATAGCCAATAAGTCTGGGGTAAACCAGAAAAGTGTGGATAGAGCCAGATCTGAGAATCAACAGATTCCTTTTTGGGAGCGATTCATCCTTCCCAAACGTAGCATACAGCTTTCCATTGTACTACTCTCTCCAAGTCCCACATTATTGGTTGATAGAGAATCAAAGTTGACTTGGTTTGATAACCCGCTACTAATTCTTCTTCTGCTTCTGGTAAATCAAAAGGTAATTTTTCCACGTACCCCATGCTACTCGAGTCAAACCATAAGCTAGTGATGCTTTCGACTACTAGACTGGATCTTTTATTTTGGTCGGAGGGCTCTAACGCCCAATTTATTACTTCTTCTCCACAAATAATGCCTACTTGCCCTGCCTTGGGCATCTTCTTCCTTGCGATTAAGATAACGACTTCATGCATGATAGCAGTTGCAAACTGGGTGTTTGCTAGAATAAAGAATAAGAATATAGAAACAAGAACTTACTTTTTAATATTCAATATAGAAAAAAAATGAAAAATGAAAAGGTTGTCTTCTAGTAATGCAATGAATGACCCAGTATCGAATACTGGTGATAATGTTAGCAAAAGAACGTCATCCTAATAAAAAATAGACAAGTTAGAAAAAAAAAGACAATCGAATCAAAGTAAACAATTTTCTTATTCTCCCATGTTTAGGGCCCAATGAATTGAGATTTCCCTATTGGGCATGTTTTCATCATTTTTGGTAAATTGAAGTCTACTACAAGAGGCGAGATAGCATCCCACCTGGAATCTTGACTGGTAGGCACAATCGCTTGAGTGACGTTCTTGAGCGAAGGAATCGCTTTCAATGAAATTTCTCTTTAGCAATCAACCATCAACCCTTTTCAAGCTGTTGAATATAGATAGGAGATCCACTTCGACGTTCAAGGCTGGCAGCAAGCGTAACCGCAATCGCAATCCCTATGAATTTCATTAATCAATATCTCTCTTGCCCTAACGCACTCTATTATGGTGCAATCGCTGACTAACGTTCTAAAGTTGTAGATCTTAACGCTCTCCGCACGGTCTTCTTCTAGTAATGCACGAGAGGCTGTCTTCCTTCCACGTCTCTCTATTGCCCTTCTTTTAGTAGCTCATCTTGAATGTTTAGCAAATCGATCATAATTGGTCTAATCGCTCGAGGCTTATCTCTCATAATTCTTAAATTGCTCTACCATAATTGGTCATACATTCATAAACTGCTCTCCCATAATTCCTAGCAAATAATCCCAATTTTGGTTTAACAACAATTCAGTCTACTTATCTCCAACTTGTGAGCCTACTGATTTTTGCCGCTTCCATTATAATTGTTGAGTTGGCCAATCATACCCTTATATACATGATTACCATACATCCACAGAGAGGTCATGCAAAACCAATAAAATAAAGAAACAAATCTATTCGTCGAGCAAAAGGAGAGAGAGGGATTCGAACCACTAGTAGATTTTTTCAAAAAACTTCATTTATTATGTTACTACTTAATTAGGTAAAATTTTTGAATTAGATCATGCTACTTTGAAATCTGATTTAATTTTTTGTAGCCTAAATTGAAACTTTGCCCAAATTATAAAGGCAAATTTGTAGTTTTATCCAGACAAAAGTGCTCATATATGGCCACAAATCTGTTCAAAGGAGTATAAACTTAACTACTTGAATGTATTATTACACGAGGAAGATTTAAAAGTTAAAAATTGACCAACTAACCTCAGGACAGTTTAAGAAATTATTATTTTTTTCCAAAAATAAATAAGTAGAGTTGCTCATCAGACCATGCGAGGAGTCTCCTAGTCTGATTTAACTTAACTACTTAACTACTTGAAGGATTGTGAACGACTGAATCAAACATTTTACATCACAAAGTAATAGAGAACTTGCGTTCTTTCAACTGCAAAACAAAATCTTCTTTCTATATCAGAACGAGGTAACAGAGCGGTGAGTTAATCACACGATTAGCAGCCAATAAAACTTCTGTAAGCATCTGCAATTTTTATAGATGAGTGTAAAGAATTCTGCACATCCTGCTTCCACAAATACCACTATCAGCTTAACTTAATACGTACAGACTAAGCAATCTTTGGTAATCAGACATCAAGTATCAAGAAAATTTGACAGCTATAACAGAGGAACAAAAGGGGACCCGTAAGTGTTAGGAAAAACAGCCCGGTGAGCTCCTGCAACCTATCAAAACTCTGTTGTCAGAAGAAGCAAGTTTGTCCGACCATCATCCCTGGATACTGAATTTGATTGTTCTCGGAATTGTGGACATCAGAGGTTTCATGTAGCCAGATAAGTTTCCATGGAATTAGTGCGATTGTGATTCAAGGAGGATGTTTGTAGCCATGTTAATGTCATTTCTGGCACGCACAAGGGCCTGCCTGGCCGAGTTTCTGTCGAAGCCCATCGAAACAAGTGTAGCGATGGAGTCTGCCGGTGGTTCTGTGGCAGTTGGCACAGGAGGATAGTTCCTCTAAAATAGCACAGAGAATAATAAACCAGTTTAGAGGCCAAACAACGCAGTCGCTACTTGCATCTATAAAAGATTATTCTAAGGATTACACCAACGTTAGCAAGTACCTACATTCTCACAATTACCACGGCAGTCGCACTAGAAATCTAATAAATAGTCAAATTCTCCTCCTCGAATTATGAGGCTTATCAAAATGTGTTTAAACTAACAGCAAATAGAAGCATTCACCAAATGTACTAACCTCAACCTGGCGGCCCATGAAAGATGGCATATTTCCTCTAACATCTCTATTTGGGGCTGCTGCAGGATTCCCCACAGATGGCAAAGAAAATCGTGAAAAAAATGAACTGATGAACTCTGGAAACTGTAAAACACGAAGATGATACAAACCATACATTGTTTAGAGAAGTAGAAAGAACCTAATGATTGAAAATAAGAAAACCTATATCAAATTCACTCAAAATGAACGAAAACAAATAAAAAGGTCAAAATTTCTAACATCAGAATATTTAAAAAGATTTTGAAAAAAACATCGTGTAAATGCAAGTTTGTCAGTTGAAATATACAAGGCTTTAAGAGGATGAGACTTGTAGAAGTAATCAAATAAGTCGGCATGAAAGAGAGATCCATCAGTCTTTTTTTTTCTTTGGATAAAAAACACCATCATTCGAATATTATATGAATGATAGATGAGGCCAAGCCAAATCATTGGTTGCATTACCAGAATATTGAGGATTGAGACACAATTTCAAAGCATAAGGAGTTTAAATCCTTTAAATATTTTTAATTCTTTTCATTTATCGATAAAAAGTTTGTATCTAGTTCAAAAAGACAATTTCAAAGCATCCATTAAGTCCTAAACAAGTCAGAAGCATCTAAGCTATACTAATTCCAATCAAAATGTTAAGACTAGGAGCGCTTTTGTTGGGAAACATAACCTGGTGGCTAATGGTGGTAGCTAATCAAAAACTCAATTCAAGATTTTGACTCATAAATTCAGCATAAAGAATCCTGTACATGCATGCAGTGAAATGGAACCACAGTATTAAAACGCATCAATCACTATTCATCCAATTAAAAAATAGTACAAGTTGTGATTATCAGACAAGGTTTCCCACCGGTAGGTCTAATTTCCAGTTTGAACTACCAAGAGCCCAAACTGCAATCTAAAATAACAGAATAATTATTTTAGAAGGAAAAAAAAACCAATGCGTTTATGCACAATTTGAATTTAACCTTGGCCTTGCGGATGCCAAATACATTCAAACGATACAAGGAACCAGCAAGAATGCCGCATATCCCTGGTATGATGGATCTTCTCCACGAGGATAGGAGGAGCTGCAAGATCAACAATATAACTAGATTAAACAGCTGGAGAAAGCAAATCAGGAATCACAAGAAGGTATATATAGAACAGTCACTCTTAACCTGAAGACCGGCCAGATATATGAAAGACTTGTCGGAGAAACGAACTCCAAATACACGGAACCGAGTTGAAACAGGAATATCAAAGAAGAAGGGTACAAAGGAAGCAAATAAAAGACCATAAGGTCCAGAAGTGACTAGATTCACTGCAGGATCTGCTCAGAAAGAAAGAAAAATAAGTGTTAGCCAAGTGAAAATCATTAGAGCATAACTTCTAATGCTAAAATCTGAAAAAGAAAAAAAAACTATGAATTGGTGAAATTTAATCTGAATCGAAGATACAACAGAACAGAACTCCAAAATTAACAAGATGGCATGAAATCAACAATAAATCTCATATTGCAAAATGGAATGAGCAAGCTCAGACATCTGACCACCAATCTGCTCCAGTTGTTTTTCATCCAGAACTCCCACAAAAAATACCTGCTGTAGCAGGAATCCAATGACAAAATAATGAGAGTTAAAATCTGACACCAATTAAATGAACATCCCATCCTAGCTTGTTCATCTGTTCCTTGTGTACTGGTTATTTGTGAAACTGTCCCATCAATAAATGGAAATAGGTTCATGCCTTGGCCAGCACCTGCTCTCATTTATTACCTTTTTATGTATGTGAGTTTTTAAACTTCGAGGTTTCAACAACAAGAAAAAGGTCTGGAAATTACTGGAATTCAGCTGCTCCCAACTAAGATATTTTAGCACCACGGTGTAGGGTGTTTAAGAAATATGAAGAAATTCGATAGGAATGCTATTTGGGGTGGTTATAAATATTATTAGTATGTTAGGGATACATTAGTAATTAGTTAGAGAAGTTGTTAGGGGAGTTTTATTATAAATAGAGAGAGTGAGGGGATGAGGATATGCATGGATTTAGTGATTTTGGGCTTGAGTGTGTATACTCAAGAGAGGGGAGGTTCCAAATACCTCGAATACTTAGGTTAGCTTGTAATTCCTTTTATTTTTATATTTCAATATATTTGGGTTCTATCAAAATTTTGTTTCTTCGTACTTCTACACCTCCCAGGATCCCTCCCCCATCCCTCCATCCCACTTGGTGGCCCCAATTTTTATATTTTTGTTTATGTATTCCACTCCCCATCCCAGACCTTGGTCCCAACTTTTCTAATCATTATTATGTATTCAACATCTTTAGCTCCAATCTGAATCCCAAATTTTCAGTTAGTATTCTCTATATTTATTGTCTATTTCACATGCATCCAAACTCAACCTCATCCCGATCAATTTGGGCCCCAAACCCAACCTCAATACTTTTTTTTACTAAGAAACGGAAGCAAATTTCATTAGGACATAAGAAAAACAAAACAACCTAGAGGACAAAGGGATAAGACATCCCTTCTCCACAAGGGTTAAGAAAAGGCCCTCCACTCGGTTAATGGAGTAGGTAGAATAGTTATAAAAAAATTTGTGTTGAGCACTTCAACTCGAGGCCATAAACTGCACAAAGTCACAATAGTAATCAAAGAAGGCATCCTTATCTGAAAAAAACTCGAGGTCCAATCTTTCCAAGCAACCAAAAACAACTTTTGAGTTCCTATCTTTCCAAGTCAACCAAAGAATGGCCTTCGAGAGATTTATTCATAATACTCTTGCTCTGTCTTTAACACACCAACCCGAAGAGTGTTTTGGTCATCCAGCATTCTACTAACTTCAGTTTACGGCCCTGCCTACTAAGCATTTCCTCAAAGTGATACCAAACTTTGGAGACAAAACGTTGAGATCCATTTGTTTGATAGAGAGAGCGATAGAAGTTCAAGATCTCCTATTTTATTTCCTCTTGTTTGAACAGTAGGACACCCTCCTTGTTGATCAAAGTAGCAATAACGTTCTTGCGCATGTGGTAAGAGGCCCATCTATGGAAAAATTTGGAATTTACATCTTCTTCCTTCAGCCATTTTACCTTGATCTTTTACAACCACAAATGTTGCTCCTTAAGAATTATATATGCCAAAGAGGCTTTTAGGTTCCTTTGTTCAACCAGGCTTTCTCTTTTCTAATATCACCGTAAACCTCTGACCTTATTCATGAAGTGAAAGCCCAGAAGCTCGCCCAATCTGCCTCTTCACTTCCTTTCCTTTCTCCAACTTAAACTCGAAAGAAAAATGTTGGAGCCAGATATTTTCGAATTTGAAATGACAAGGGACCCAAGAGAAATTGCCCGAAAACCAAATAATAGGAAAATGGTCCAACATCATTAGTGAAAAGACCCAACCAGCCTTTGGCGGCAAAGAACCTATAAGTTTTGGAGAACAAAGGAAGATCTTTTTCATTGTACCAATTGTACTTAGCTTTAAACAGACAAGTCAAGTAGTCAACTTCTAGGATATTGCTGTCATCTATCCAAGAGTCGAACATTCTTTTTGAACAAGAAACAACTTCTCATTGATATAATGAAAAGATAGAAAAGTTCAAAAGAAACAACCCCCAAAGGGAGGAGAAAGACAAGAAACTAAAGAAGAAAAATAAAAATGCTCCAATTACAACAAATATCAGATGGAGAAAACGAATCAAAAGATTTAAAAAGAAAACACTAGAGAGAAGCTTTAGATTTTGCCAACGCAAAACAATCCTCTTGAAGCCTGAACTTATCGTCAAAAGTCCTTTGATTATGCACAAACCAAAGCTCATAAGCAATGACTTTAATCGAGTTTATCCATAAAAGATTACATCTGGCATGAAAATTAGGTTCACAATGCAGCGGCTGGAAATTGAGTTTAGAATCCTTGAAAAAGACCCAACTCAAATTAAAAGCATAAAGCAACGAAAACCTACAAAATTTAGCAAATTTACAATGAAACATAATGTGATCTTGGCACTCTGAATCTTCATAACAAAGTAAACAAACTGAAGGCATGAAGGTGGAACAAGGAAGCTTCCTTCGAATACAGTCCACGGTATTAAGATGGCCAAAAATCAAGATCCAAGACAAAATGGAGACTTTCCTTGGACATTCGGAATTCCATAAGGCGAAAACTAACACCTTTGACAAGGGTTGAGAAGAAACCAAAGATGCAGACATTGATTTAATCGAGAATTTGCCTAAACATTCCAAATTCCAGCAGAGCATGTCTTCCTCATCGTTAAAAGAAACCAAAGATAAGGATGATAATAAAGTAGTAAATTCTGAAAGTTCAATGTCGTTCGGAGCTCTTCAAGTTTTGATATCCCAAGGAAGAACAGAAACATCCCAATTTTCAGGGATTGAACAAAGAGGATGAGAAACCATCTTATATAAATGAGGATAAGTGGAGGCTAAGACTAAATTATTAAGCCATTTATCATGCCAAAAGAAAATCCTTCTTCCATTACCCAAACCAAAAGACAAGTGTAGTTTTGCTTCATTACAAACCTTCAAGATGCTGAACCAAGGGCATTTTGAACTCACCAATGATTTGCTACCAGGTTCCATGGAAAATCACCAGCCCCATTTAGCTAAGAGAGCCAAATTCTTCATTTTTAAACCACCAATACCAAGATCACCCAATTCCAAGGGCTGAGAAGTCACATTCCAACGAGCCAAGTGACTTAAAAGATCCATTAGCATTTCATTTCCAAAAGAAGTCTCTAATCATCTTTTCCAATTTAGAACAAACATGTGCTGGTAAGAACAGAGACAAGTAGAAAAAAGGGAGGTTACTGCTGCCTGTTCTCCAGGACAGAGTCCAAAAAGACATTGATTGAGGAGAACCACCCAAAGGTATGCCCAAATATGAAATAAGAACCTCCATCTTGCATCCAAATTTTGCAGCCATAACAGAAGAGCGAGCCAAAGAAATATTGATACCAACAATGGATGATTTCTAATAATTGACTTTAAAACATGAAAGGCCACTCATAAGCCTTTATGGATTCAAAGAGGGAAGATAACATATAATCATCATCCTTACAAAATAATAACATATCAACGACAAACTGGAGGTGGGAGATATGAACCTTGTTACATCCAACCAAAAATCCTTAAAAAATGCTGCGAGAATGAATGAACTCCAGCAAGCTACTTAATACATCAACTATCAAAATAAATAAAAAGGGAGATAATGCATCTCCTTGACGAATCCCTCTTGAAGCCAAAATCCTTCTTCTTGATTGACCATTGATGGAAATAGAAAATTTAGAATCCTTAATACAACCGAATATCCACTTAATCCACTTTGAGCCAAGCCCCTTGTTGATAAGAACAATTTTCAAGAAATCTCAATTAACACGATCAAATGCCTTCTCAAAAATCAATTTTCAGCAGCCAACCCTTCATTTTTCTTAACTTGTAATCTTCCACAACTTCATTAGCAATTAAGATGAGATCAAGAATCTGCTGACCAGCCATGCAGGCACTTTGATGTATTGAAATAGAAGAAGCAATGACCTTCTTTAAACGTTCCGCAAGAACTTTAGCCAAAATTTTATATAGAAAAGTAGTTAAAGTTGATTGGCCGAAAGTCCTTTAACCCATGAAACTCGTTCCTTTTTAGGAATAAGACAAATGAAATTCTCTTTGATGCAAGAATTCAAATGTTATTTCTAGAAGATTCCTCAAAAACCCGAATAATCTCCAATCTAACATGCTGAAAAAAATTATGGAAGAATTCAATAGTAAAGCTATCTGGAACTGGAGCTTTATTCTTACCTAAGGACTCTAAAGCAAACATAATTTCTTGTTCATCAAAATTCCTTTCCAAGCAAGAATAATCGTTGGGAGAAATATGCCTCCAACATAACCCCTGTGGGATGGATCGAGATTTATCTTCCTTGTGATATAAGGCTTCAAAGACTAGCCAAGAGTTGAACATCTGTTTTTAGTAATTCTACTGCTAGTAGACTAATCTTCAATTCTTCTAACAACATTAAAATCACCTTGAATCTTCATGCTTTTATAATTCAACCCCCATGAGAACGGCATCCATCTTTCACAAAAGCACCTTGATTTGGATCATAAAATCATGAATTACCTCTCTATTTTAGAAGCAAGAACCATAAAGATAACTTGATATGACCAAGAGAAAGGCTAAAAGAAATGAAAATCCCTGTTGAATTAGTTAGCAGTTTAGATTATGTTGACTTAGTTATAAGTTTTTATTGTTTTTTTAATAAATCTCCTTTATTTTAGGGAAGTTAGGAGGCTATCCCTAGATTTATTTTCTTTTATAACCTATAAATAGTGTCTCTATTCTTCATCTTTAATCATCAAATTGTTAAATAAACAATTTATTTCTTTTCTTTCTGCTCGCGTATGTCTCTCTAGTATGTCCATCCATAGTTTTTATGGTATCATAGATAGGTTTGGATTGACACCAGAATGGTTAAAACAGCCACGATGACTGACGTGCACAAGGATGACAGTTCCGAAGGATCAAATAAGACCTCGATTTCTCTCCCTACGAGCACGTCCACGACACCTCACATCTCCTTCTCAAAAAACACTTCACTCCAAATTACCTCTCCAAAACTCAACGGAAAAATTTTTGTGCAATGGTCTCGATCGGCCTTCCTAGTTATCCGCAGCCGAAGTCGACTAGGGTACATCAATGGCATGATAGCAAAACCAGATGAAGTCGACCCTTCTTTTTCCATGTGGGATGCTCAAAACTTGATGGTCATGGCATGGCTCATTAACTCGATGGAGGAGGACATTAAAGAATCATTCCTCTTCTACTCAACGGCAAAGGATCTCTGGAATGCACTCATTACAACTTTCTTTGATTTCGATAACTCGACTCAGTTGTTCGAATTACGCAATAAGGTGCACTCCTTACGACAAGGTGAATCTGATGTCACCTAATATTATAGTTCATTACGTTGATCGTGGGCTGAACTCGATCTATTTCTCAATCTCGAATGGGAGAACCCGAAGGATGTTGAATGCTTTCGCAAACATATCGAGAAGGAACGAATCTATTATTTTCTTGCAGGTCTTCGTCCGGAATTAGATGATGTGTGCGGCCGCTTGCTTGCTACAAAGCCAATCCCAGCCATCGACGAAATATTCACAAAAGTTCGTTGGGAGTCAAGCCGCAAACGTGTGATGATGGGTGGCACACATGCAAAACCCACGTCCCCCACGCTAAATCATCAGCTTTGGCACCTTCCCGATCTACTCGTCGGAACAACCTATGGTGTGATCACTGCAAGCGCACGAACCATACAAAAGATCAATGTTGGAAACTTCATGGTCATCCCCAACGGAAAAATTTATCCAGAGATTCTCGACCACCTCCGACCACAAGTACTCCACCTTCTCAAACTAGCTCCTCCGACTATTAAGTGGGCTCTAGTGTGTCGAATCCAACCATATCAAATCCTCAAGACCTGATCACCACTTTCCCTCCATTATCGAAGGCGCAACTCGAACAGCTCCAGCGCTTCTTAACTCCACCAGCTAAGTTCAACCCTTCATCAAGTTTCGTAGCACAAGAAGGTATTTTTAGTGCAGCTTTAACAAGTCAGCAACATCCCGATCAGTGGATCTTAGATTCGGGTGCGACTGATCATATGACAGCTTCTCATGATATGTTTACCATGTACTCACCCAACCCG
>JAOANK020000042.1:406922-420541 GCA_026257165.2 Telfairia occidentalis | reverse complement strand
CAACCATTTAAGTGGGGGAGAATGTCATGGTCATGCTTGTCCAAGGCATGTCGCCCATGGCCGTATGCCCATGACAATTGTCTTACCCCTAGTTTCACATGTTGTTTGCTTTCTTTTGTATATGGCGAGTGACTCTTCGCCCCTTTGTATGTTTCTCACATTCCATTGTATTTTGGGTGGCAAGTGACTCCTCGCCACTTTGTATGTTTGTAGCTGTCATTCTCATAATTCCCAATAATATACTATAGGGGGAGCGACGAGTTGTCAAACCTTCCTACCAGTGTTGCAGGCTATAAAGTCGTGGCTTTCATTATATTGCTTTATACCTGCAGCAAGCTTTCAAAAATGTCTTTCAAACGTTTTCTAAAACCTTTTCTCTGACCACGTTTTCTAAAACCTTTTTTCCGAAAACGTGGGTGGAGGTTGCAAGATAGACCCGTTGTGCCATCGGCAGTCCCATTTTCAGTTGGCTGACTTGCTTGAGAGTGAAAGCAAGTGCCGCACAATCGCTTTGTGAGCCTCGTTGAGCTGCGATTGTGACACTTGGCTCTCCTCCCCTCTCTTGTAATATTTCATCATCAATGGAATATTTCTTTCCTCCATATCTTACCGACACAGAAAAAATAAAAAAAATTAAACAACAACAACAACAAAAAAATCATTTTTTAAAATAAATAAATTTCAAGTTCCCGTTCGCTTTTTCTAAATCAATATTGTATGTTAACAGGGAAACCTCAATAGTTGAGATCAGTGAAAAAAAACGATAAGAGACAAATAATTATTGAAATAAAAGACAATTTCTCATTGATATAATGAAAAGATACAAATGTTAAAGGAAACAAACTTCTAAAGGAAGTGAGAAAAGAAAATACACAATAGCAAACCAATAAGCAAAAGACCAAAATCAAGGGAAAAAAATAACAGCTTCCCAATTCAAGCTAAGATAGCTAGGAGAATAAGAAGAAAAGCAATTGAATAGAGAACATCATTGAGATGCTTTGAAAATGGCCAAATCGAAACGATCTCCCCAAGAGAAAGACTTCTCTTCAAAAATCCTTGGATTCCTTTCAAGCAAAATCTCTGATAAAATAGCTTTAATCCCATTAACCCACAACAAATTAGCTCAAGATGAAAGATGAACACCAGAAAGAAGCTGAAAGACATTCTAATCGGCTCGCTTAGAGAAAACCCAACTCATGTTGAATAACTTGAAAAGAGAACACCAACAATGAAAAGCATAGGGGCATCCAAAGAAGAGATGATTCTGAGAATCTCCTTCCAAGCCACACAACATGCAAATTGAAGGCATCAACATAGAAGATGACAATTTCTTTTGAATAACCTGAAGTATTCAAAGCTGAACGCATGATAAGAGACAAATAAATTATAATTTCAGGTTTCCTGCCAGCAAATCCAATATCTCTTTTCGTCACCAATCTAAATAAGTCACAATGGCTTGTCCTTCTTCATTGTGCCCCTTTTAACTCTAAAAAGAAATTTTAATAAGATTAAAAAAATGCATAAATTCCTGGGAAAGCAACAGGTTTCCAGTCAAATGAATTCATATGGCAGCAATAGAAAATTAAACAAAGCACATTTTTTCAATGAAAACAAAATTTTTCATTGATGGAATGAAAAGTGTTATAAAAGTGGTATTTATCACCCAATGAACTTTACCAATCTTTTTAAAAGAAAAATAAAATCAATTTTTTAAAAAATAAAATTTCCATTAAAAATTAGTTAAAATTGTAGAGGAGGCTGATTGATGGGATTCAAGACTGGGAGAGTGAACGTTCACTTTATTCACCTACAATTTGCAACAACACGATTTGTTGAGTTATGAGAAAGAAAATTCTTACACAACCTGACTAATACCTTGTGGTATGTGCAAATTTGACTCAGCTTGAAGTGAATAAGGAGCAAGGTTACATAATGGAGTGTGACAGGGTTAAACTTAGGAATTGGGCTAATAGGTTTGGATAAGAGGTTGTATCTCCCCCTTTCATGATGTTGGAAATGTCCTTGGGGAATAACCCAAGAATTTTTCCTGTTTTCGCACCTGACTGTTGATTAGGTTTAAGAAAAAATTGCCTTAAATGAAAGCCTACTTCTCTAATGGAGCAGACTTGCTTCCATTCAGTCAGCTTTGAGTAAGATCCAGCCATACTTTTGATCTCTGTCTAAAAACTCAAGGTTCGCTAGGAGAAATTGGATGCAATAGTGAGTCATTCTTCATGGAAGGGGTGAGAATGAAGGTTGAAATTTGGCACATTTTAACACCTCTCTTTAGGTTTACAATTCAACTCTAATCTTTTCTGTAGTTATCCTCTTTTCTTCATTGCCAACAATTGAGCTCCTTTTTGTTGAATTTGTTGACTTGTTTCGTAGTCCTATGATGGTCAAGCCTAGTTATTTGTTGGCTTGCTTTCATACCTTCATCCATCATAATTAAATCTAGTTTGTCACTTAAAAATAATACTACTTATTATAGTTGAGGTCAGTGTTTTCAAAAGCCCAGTGAGGCACGTGCCTGGGCATTCTTAAACCCAATGCACGGTCTATGCACCTCGCTTCAAAAAAGTGAGGCTTAGTAAATATAAAGCCCTCCTGAGGCGCGCGCCTTAGCACTTTGGGTGTGCGCCTCAACGCCTCAAGCCCATTTTTATTTTATTTTTTGTCCTTTTTTTTAATTTTTCTAACTTTTAATATGAGTATTCTTGAAAAATATTCATTTTTTCTCTACAATCTTGAATAAAAGCTCTTTTTTATTAAGCTTTTCATCATCCTATTATTTGTTATACTATTTTCCTTCATATATAAAAAAAAAATTATTTATATATATATCTATTGTGCGCCTCATAAAAAAAAAGTCTGCGCTTTTTTGGGTGCCTCGCACTTAAGCCTCGAAGGGCTATTGCACTTTGGTGTGCCTTGGGCTTTTAAAAACACCGGTTGAGGTATAATTACAAAAGCAGTTTAATAAAGAGCACCAACTATAAGTGTTAAATCAAGCCTTATCATCGCCTTTTCCAAATGTCCATTTTGTCTAATAGAAATTCTAAATTTCTCGCCAACCAAATTTCTTGGAAGATGAATTTCACAGCCTCCTTTCTCTTAGGTCCCCGTCCACTAAGCAATTGTTTGGTATTCCCTTTTGAAGTATAAAAAGTCCATTGTACATAAAGAGGCTTAACCATGCCATTCATTTGCACAGAATTGACATGAATGAAAAGGTGCATTGGGCACCTCTTCTCTATTCTTTCTTGCGGTGTTCATGGTCTCCAAAACCAAATACCCTCGTCCATCCTAAATTTGTTCACATTGACTTTGTGCAAAAATTCTAAAGTTCATGCGGAAACCTTCATAACCATTTTTACCATAACACTACATTCCTCTTTCTGGCGTTCCAAATCTTTTAACCCACCTGACAAGATGTATCTCATTTCATTACATGACTTAATTAAGAACTGTGCCCACCAGAGTCTTCCTTTTTTCCACAAATGAAGACTAATCCTTAATTAAATTGTACCCAAAATATTTTATATGCCAGGCTCCCAAAAAAATTTACCCATCTTGGATTACCTCCCGATGGTACACCTAAATATTTCAAAGGCTATTAACATGCTGCACAACCACCCACGAGGCAACTTCTATTACTCTTTCT
The DNA here is from genome assembly GCA_026257165.2 of Telfairia occidentalis. Classification (NCBI taxonomy): domain Eukaryota; kingdom Viridiplantae; phylum Streptophyta; class Magnoliopsida; order Cucurbitales; family Cucurbitaceae; genus Telfairia; species Telfairia occidentalis. The sequence goes on along the minus strand of JAOANK020000042.1, from coordinate 416,877 downwards.
TCATCCAGCAACCGAGAAGTTACCTAAAGATAGATACAAAAACAACTAGAGTCCAAAATGGCAGTAGGGCACTACAATTTAGAACCAAAAGTGAATAGACCTATAAGAGCGATTTAACAAAGTCATTACATACATGAGGAAAAGAGGATCCCCACTTTCAATTATCTATCAATTAACTCGGCCAGTTCGATCTATAATCCTGGTACTGAAAAGTAATTTCTCGTTCACAGTTATATGCCCAACTATCGCGGAATTGATAGTTAAGCACTCAATCGAACAATAGGGCTCATCTTAACCTGAGAAGCAAACCTACTCTATTTCCTAATAATACCCAAAAAAGGAGCCACCGAAATCAACCCATAGTTGCCAAAAAAGCATCTCGCCACTCAAAGAGAAAGAAGAGTACCTGATAGGACAAGCCAAGCTTAATTGAACGGCCTTGGATCCCGAAGAAAATGGTGAAAAGAGCGGAAGCGACGATGAAGGTCCGGGTGACAGGGGCATTGTCTGCGAAAAAGAATAGCACGAGGAAATGGATCAAGGTTGAAAGAAGAAATTGAAGAGGAAAAGTAGGGGTTTAAGCATTAGAAGAGAAGAGAAATAGAACGGAACGCACTGAAACCAGACGGGCCGCCGTTCATCGTCTCAGTGAAGGAGAGGAGAGGAAGCAACGACCCTCTCAGACGGTCCGGACTCTCTGTATTTGATTTTGATTTTGATTTTGATTTGTTAGTCTGTTGGGTTTGGACTGAATTTAGATTTCTCTTTTTCTCCTTTCGGTTTGGAAAGTACTATTTTTATTTCGATTTCCATTTCCATTTCCATTTCGTTTGACTACTTCACATAAATAATTGAACAAAACATTCCCCACGCTATTTTAGTTTCAGTTGGAATGTTCTATGTAGGACCGTCCATCCAACATAACTTATCATAAAATTAATGATTTGATCTCCAACTTCATAACGAGTAAACTGAAAAAAATACATATACACTAATTTACTTTATTAAAATAAGAATAACTTAAGGGCTACCAACCGAGCATAACTAAGTAGATAAGACGTATATTATCACAAATGTCAATGGTTTAATCACCAACTCTATAATTGTTGAACTTAAAAAGGAGAAATAGAGAAAGGAATGGGCGTGCTATAAAACCAAGAGGTAGATTTATTAATTTACTTTGTTATTAGCAGGCAAATTTTCAAAGTTGAGGCAAGCACCTTAGCCTATAATAAATTCGCCCATGAACACATTGTTAAATTTAAAAACAAAAAAATAACCATATCGTCTCTTTATTTTGCCAACTCAAAATAGTCTCTTAAATACTAATCTAAGCATAACTTAGTGGATAAGACATCTACTACCATCATAAAGGCCAATGGTTCTAACTCTCAACCTCAGAATTGTTAAACTCAAAAAACAAATGAAGAGGTTTAATACGTTTTTTGGTCTATGTTTTTTAGACATAAATTAAGGGTTTGCTAGATTATTCAAAATGTCCTTCAACTTTGAGGTAAGTTTCAATTTCAATCAAACTCCTATAAACTAAAAAGTTTCACTTCTACCCTTGATCTTTAAAATTGATTTAAATATGTCCTTGAACAATTTTACTAATAAAGCGAGCGATGAAAATTAATGTAGTCATCGAATTGTAAATGTTGTAGTTACCTACATAATTTTTAAAAAATGAATGACAAACGTGGAAAATATCGATAAGCACTAGGCAATCACATTTTAAAGTACATTTATCATTCATTTTTTAACTCACCCCCACATCAGTGATTTTCCAGTGGTTATTAGTACTTGTCACATTTTTCGGTCATTTTTTTAAAATCATGTTTATCACTACTTCTATTTACAACTTAACAACTACGTCAATTTTCATCCCTTGTTTTAACAATAAAATTATTTAGAAACATATTTGAATCAATTTTAAAAGTCAAAAGAAGAAGTGGAACTTTTTAAATTTTAGAGGTATAATTGAAATTAACCTCAAAGTTCATGGGCACTTTGAATTATTTAGCCTAAAGTTTTTGCTAACTCATTTTTTGTAAATTTTATTTTTTAGAAGATTTATTGTTAATTTATTTTTTATTTTAAAATTTTGGTATAACGATGTAATTAAATAAAATCTTGCATAAAAAATTTTCAAAAACCATTTTGTTCAAGAAAAGTCTCCATCGGCGCTTAGGTGCCTAAATTGGCACCCCAATGTCTGTAGATCAACCACCCAGCGCATAGCCCACGCTCATGTAAGCCCGCACGTGCACCCGTCGTGCACTCACATCCACACAAGCATTCACTTGCGCGAGCCCACGTCTGTGCACACTTGCACCCCTTGCATCCTGAACATAATCAAGTTATTTAAGGAAAAATTTTCCTTATTTGAATTTTTAATATTTTTTTGGAATGCATCAGATCGTTCCTCGAAATATGCAGTACGGTAAAGTTAAATGGGGTATCTAATGATTTCATTCGCTTACGTCTTTTTCCATTTTCAGTGCATGACAAAGTGAAGGATTGGTTGGAATCCTTACCAACAGAGAGCATCACGACGTATGATGAGCTAGCCCAAGCATTCCTTAACAAGTTTTTTTTCCCTAGCTAAGGTGTAGAGATTAAGGACGAAGATTGGTACATTTAGACAAGTTTATGGCAAGCAGCTCTATAAAGTTTGAGAGTGATATAAAGAGTTGTTGAGAAAATGCCAATAGCATGACTATCCGGATTGGCTTAAGGTAAAATTATTTTATAATAGTCTAGTACAACTAAGTCCATTGTGGATGTAGCCATAAGAGGGTCGATTTTCTCTATGATGGCCGAGGAAACATAGGCTTTGTCAGAGGATATGGCAGCAACCAGCTATAACTGGCCATCAAAGAGGTCCACTTAGATAGCTGTGGGGATGTACGAACTTGATGAGGTAAGTTCCCTAAAGGCCCAAATGGCATCATTGACTAACGCGTTAAATAATCTTATGATGCCAGGTAACACACAACCCATTGCTTTTTGGGTTGTATGCAACACTTATTAGATGAACCACGGGCAAGACTTGAAGCAAGCCCATTATGTGAACCAAAATTTTGGATACCAACAGCGAGCCCCATGCAGAATCAGTTCCACTCTCAGCAATCTTAGTTGCCGACCCACTATCATCCAGGTTGTCACAACCACAAAAACTTTTCATATGCTAATACTAAGAATATTTTGCAGGGACCCCCAGGATTTACATCATCATCTTCTCAGCAATATGATCCACCTTTAAAGAAGATGTTGGGAACATTTAGCAGAGTTTCGAAACAGAAAAATGACCCTAGAGAATAAAGTAGAGAATCAAGAAAAGACCTTGAAGAACCTGGAGATGCAAGTAGGTGTTGTCTTCAGCAATGCACAATAATATTGAAAATGAAGACAAAGAATGCTCAAGTATAAGCAATCGAACAAGTAGTAAAGAGGAAGTATTCCAAGATATCGTCTCCACAGGGATTGTTCTGCCCAAAATCTCACTGTTATACTCTTATCAATTAACAAGTATATATTGAGCAAAAGAAGAAAGGTGGGAGGGGTAAAAATCACTTTGAATGGTTTGCAGAAAGAGATATAGCAAAAATTATGTTTAACAGACTGGCGATATTAAAACAGGGTAGTTGGTGTTAATTAATGCAATTATGCATCACGATGCTGCAGCATCATCTGAGGATGAACTGCCCTATTCTGTAGACAGGTTGTTCTGCATATTCACTCCGTCGAGCATAATATACTAGTATATGAAGCCTAGTTATGTCTAACTTCAAGCTTCAAGGTCTTTCCAACCACCTATTGTCTTATAGCTTCCTCATTATGTCTAATGTATCTACGATGTGAGGTTCAATCACATCTTTTATATCCTTCTAGGTTCGACTAATACTTTACCTGTCAGCAAGAGTACTAGCTATCTAGAGCCACCAACGGCCAACTAGGAAGCTCACGGTTATAGAAGTTCAAAGAGAAAGGAACAAGAATAAAGCATACTTCATTTCACAAATTCAGCTACAACAAAGTTCAACACAATACATTCATCACCAACTACCCAAGAAGGGGCTTAGCTACAACTCATCTTAAAGAAAAGAAACAAATAGGCAATCGATTCTGTCTCTATGCTAAATTAAGCATAGGAAATGAATTCAATAAAACAGAGCATTGGAGTAAAGGAACATCCAAAACAGTAGAAGAAACAAAGTACGTAAAAACTATATAAACGAGGGGTTGTGCTGAGGCGCGGTTGGCAACAGAAATCAAGGTGAAAGACTATTCTTCCTCTTCCTTCCTTTGCCTCTCAATTTCTTTTCCTAGTTCTCACTTTTCCTCCCCGTTGTTGTCTCTTTCTGTGCTGATTATTACCCCAAAATAGCGCGCCTGAGCAATGTCCATTATGCCCTCCAATATTATGGAACGTGTGAGGATATCATACTGCGCGCCCCTCTTAGAATGTTACACATATTCTGCAGACAGTGTTCGTACAACTCTAGTTTCTGGGAGTGTTTGCTTGTCGCAATGCTACAGCAATCTCCACGCAAGATGCTACCATGCTGTTTTGCAAATTGACTTTAGCCCACATTGTTGTTTTACTCTACTACTTTCTCTTGCTTTGAGCATGCACAGATATCACCTGCAAGTCAGTAGTTGCATTAAATAAGCATATAGAACACTAGATCAACCTAATGTGAATACTTTTTATGGCATGATCGTAGTCAAATACCCAATATTAGAGGTATAATAACCCTCTTTTGAAGAGTTATCAGTAGGCTAGATTGCCACCAAACACGATGCAAAAGGGCAAATTTCCTAGTAACACTAAGGTGAATCTTGAGAAGTACTCCAAGGCGATTACCTTGTAGAGTGGTAAGTCGTTCGCCGAACTCAAAAAGAAAGTAGAGGCCACCCCAACTGAAAAGGAGAATGAGAATGAGAATGGAAAGAACAAAAATGAGAAGAAATAAGAAGCAAAGAAGAAGGTTGATGAGAAATTTAAGGGAGAGCCCACCAGTTCAGAAAAGTGTTCTAACCCTATCCCTGCAATTCCTAATCACATCTCCTACCCTCAACGCTTTCAGAAAAATAAAGATGATGCCCAATTTACTAAATTTTTGGATATTTTAAAAAAGTTGCATATAAACATCCCTTTTGCAGACGCTTCGGAGCAGATACCAAACTATGTTAAAATCACGAAGGGTGTTTTATCCAAGAAGAAAAAGTTTGGGCAGTTCGAGAAGGTCAGCTTGACAGAGGAGTGCAATGCAATCCTTTAGAAGAAGTTGCCACAGAAGCGTAAGAACCCAAGGAGTTTTTCTACCTCTTTAACATTTCTATTGCACAAGCACTTTGTGATTTATGCGGTTCAATTAACCTTATGCCTCTGTCTATTTTTTAGAAATTAAACTTGGGTGCGATACAACCAACCACCATCTCTCTGCAGCTCACAGACCGATCTTTGACATTTCCAAAAGGTATTGTGGAAGATGTGTTAATTAAAGTTGACAAGTTTATTTTTCTTGCAGACTTTATTGTCTTGGATATAGAGGAAGACTCTGAGGTGTCTATATTGGGACAATCGTTTTTAGCTACAGGAAGGGCCCTTATAGACATTCAACAAGGTAAACTTACCCTAAGGGTGGACGAGGAAGAGGTAAGCTTTAACATCTATCAATTTATGAATACCCAAGTGAGGTATCTACATGTAATAGGAAAGATGTTGTGGATTCTGCTATTGGTGCATTGAGATATGTGATGATTTCTTCTGTTGCTTTCGATGAGAAAAGTATGTTGAACATTGATTGTGATGAGATAGATGTGCTAATGTTGATGATGTGCATGAATCTTTTGATGAGTTGTCTGTATGCCCTGCTGAGCACGAGCATTTGCATTTAGAACCTATCCATGCATGTGAGTTTATTAAACCTTATGCTGTTGAATTGAAATAATTGCCTAATCATCTAAGGTATGCAGTTCTAGATAAATCCTCTACTTTCCCTGTGATCATTTCTGACGATTTGAGTAAGGTAGAGGAGGATAGATCATTAGAGATCTTGCATGCACATAAATTAGGATGGTTGATTAGCAATCTTAAGAGTATTAGTCCCTCCATAGTCTTGCATAACATTCTTATAGAGGATGCATATAGTCCATCTGTCAAGCATTAGAGGAGGTTGAACTTTGTTATGAAGGAAGTAGTTAAAACTGAAGTGCTTAAACAGTTAAATGTAGGGATTATCTATGCTATCTTTGATAGTTCATGGGTAAGTCTACTCCAAGTTGTGCCTAAAAGAAGGGGGGGGGGGGTGATTGTAGTTAAAAATGAACATGATGAATGTATCCCCACTAGGACTATAACAGGGTAGCGTGTTTGTATCGATTACAAGAAGTTGAATAAAGCCACTAGGAAAGAGCATTTGCACTTCCTTTCATCGATCAATTGCTTGATAGACTTGTTGGATACCCTTACTATTGTTTCCTCGATGGTTTTTCAAATTACAATCAAATTGCCATTGCTCTGAAGGACCAGAAAAAGACCATGTTCAAGTGTTCCGATGGGACATATGCCTTTAGAAGGATGCCTTTTGGACTGTGCAATGCATCGGTGACCCTACAACAGTGCATGATGACGATCTTTCATGACTTTATCGAGGACCTAATGGAAGTCTTCATGGACGACTTCTCAGTATTTGGTTCTTCTTTTGAAATTTGTTTATCTAACTTTTCACGTGTCTTGCAGCTGTGCCATGACACCAACCTTGTCCTAAACTGAAAGAAATGCCAGTTCATGGTCAAGGAAATAATTGTCTTAGGCCACAAAGTATCAATGAAAGGTTTGGAAGTCGATCGAGCCAAAATATCAGTGATCGAGTAGGTGCCACCTCTTGGGAATGCGAAGGGAGTTCGTAGTTTTCTTGGGCATGTGGGGTTCTATCGTCAGTTTATGAAGGACGTTTCTAAAATCACGAAACCCTTTTGCAATTTACTAGAAAAATATTTTGTATTTTTGTTTGATGATGCATGTCTAACTGCTTTCCATACTTTGAAAGAAAAATTGATATATGTTCCTATTATTGTTGTGCCTGATTGGAGTGGGCCATTTGAGATGATGTGTGATGCGAGTGACTTTGCTTTAGGTGTTGTCATAGGACAGATACGTGATAAGCTTTTTAAGGCTATAGACTATGCTAGTAGAACTCTTTATAGTGCTCAAAAGAATTATACTACTACTTAAAAAGAGATGCGAGTTGTAGTCTTTGCATTTGATAAGTTTAAGCCTTATTTGCTAGGATCAAAAGTCATTGTTCACACTAATCACACTACTTTGACATTCTTGTTTAATAAGAATGATGCAAAACTGAAATTGATTAGATGGGTGCTTCTTTTGCAGGAATTCGATTTTGTGATAAAAGATAGAAAGGGGTGTGAGAATGTGGTAGTTGACCATGTGTCGAGGATCGAGGATGGAAACAGTAGCAAAACCCCCCTATCACTAAGGATTTCCCTGGTGAGAGATTGTATCAGGTGAGTACTAGCGTTTCTTGGTTTTACTCAGTATGTTAATTATCTTACAGTAAGACTGCTACCACCAGATCTGAGCACCCAACAAAGACAGAAGTTCCTACATGAGGTATGTTTCTATCAATGAGATATCCCGCTTTTGTTCAAAATCTATGTTAACCATGTAACGAGGCATTGTATGCCCATTGAGGAGAGTGAAAAAATCATATACTCATGTCACTCCTCATAGTATGGAGGTCACTTTGGCCCCTTTCGTACGACCACAAAAGTGTTACACTGTGGTTTCTTTTGGCCTTCACTTTTTAAAAACTGTTATACATTTGTGCGAACATGCAATTGATGCTAGAAAACAAATAACATTTCTAAACTCCATGAGATGCCTGTAAATCTTATTCTTGAGGTTCAATTATTTGATATCTAGGGTTTAGATTTTATAGGACCTTTCCCTTCTTCTTTTGATGGTCATGTCTATATACTTGTTGTTGTAGACTACGTGTCTAAATGGGAGAGGCAATGGGCATTAGGAAGAGTGATGCACGTGTTGTTTTAAAATTTTTGCATAAGAATATTTTCACATGTTTTGGCATACCATGGGCAATAATTAGTGATGAAGGGTCGCACTTTTGCAACAAAATGTTTGATTCTCTATTAGATAAACATAGGGTCAGACATAAAGTTTCTTTAGCATATCATCCTCAGACTAATGGACTTGCTAAAATCTCAAATAGGAAAATCAAACAAATTTTGGAGAAGATGATGAGAACGAACAAAAAAGATTGGTCCTTGAAGTTGGACAATGCTCATTGGGCATATAGGACCACTTTCAAAACACCTATTGGTACTTCACCATACAATTTGTGTTTGGTAAGGCGTGCCACTTGCTAGTGAAGCTAGAGCATCGAGCTTATTGGGCCATCAAGAAACTTAACTTTGATCTCCAAAAGGCAGATGAGCAAAATTGCTGCTGCTTAAAGAGCTCGAGGAGTTTAGGAGTTGAGCATACGAGAATGCCAAGCTTTATAAGGAACAGACCACAAAATAGGATTATCAGTGCATACTTCATAGATTCTTTCTTTGCACTTATTTCCAGGAAAGCTTAGATCTTGATGGTTAGGTCCCTTCGTGATCTAGGAAGTATTCCCCTATGGAGCCGTCGAGTTGCAATCTGAAGATGGAGCGACCTTCAAGGTGAATGGGAAGCAAGTGAAGCCCTATTGTGGAGAAGAATTTGGAGGACATCTTCTTAAATGAGTCTCCTTGAGCTGAAAATCGGTCTAGCTAGAAACATTAAACCAAACGCTTCTTGGGAGGCAACCCAAGTGTTTTTTGCTTTTGTTGAGTTTTCTTTGTTGTTAGTTAGTTGCTTGCCAAGTTCTCATGGATTTTGCACATATCTCTCTCTTTTTTCAGGAGACATAACACAACTATACTCAGTCTACCTACCTATTGTGTTGTGGACCGTCTCATCCTCCAGGTTAGTATTGTTTACTTTCCTTGCTTTGTCTTCCTTTTTCATATATTGAGACCAATGCATGTGTTTTAAGTTTGAGGTGGGGGTGTCTTGAGTATTGTGTGCTGCTAGGTTAGAGTTATGAATTGCTTGTTGAGCTCTTGAAAGTTGTTGTTGATTAAAGATGATTTGGATGTAGGTTAAATTTTTTTGATTAGAATGATTGATTGATTGCTTGATTGTGTGCTGAGTAGTAGAACTCTCTATTCTTGTGTGCTGAGGATTATGATTATTGATAGCACACAAAAATGTGTTATCTTTAGGCTTAATTTTAGCTAGTTTTGTGTGTTAATTTCAGAGCTTTCACATATTTTTGTGTTAATTTGTAGGCATCGAGCTTAATTTGATAAAAATATGATTTTGGGGTTGTTTGGGTCAAAAAACGAGCTTAAGAAGACTAAATTTGGCTAAAGAAAGAAGAAAGAAGGCCAAAATATATGAAGACCCGAGGAGACAACGTTGAGACGTCATGCCAGGGCATTGAGACGCTGGAATTTGCTGGAAAATTGAGGTTGTGATGAACAACGTTGAAATGTTGCTCAACTGATGTCGTAGAATGTGAAGAACAGCCTGTGCATGTGCGTGCCCTACGAGAGCAGGCAAAAGCATCTAGACGCGCGCATCAACGTCTAAATGCTGAAGGGTATATCATCATACACGTGCAGCGGAGTAAGGATCAACATACTCTAATTAGCTCAAATTAAATAAGGAAAATCATGCTTTTATTAAAGAAAACCAGAGAAATGAGGTACCTACATCTTGTAGCCCAATTTCTCCTCTATCTCCGGCGGAATGCTTCTCCAATCAGCTCCTGGACCACCACTAGAGTCTTCCCACTATTCTCCGGCCTTGGAACGGGATGGTGGGATCCCTTGATTGGTGAATTTGGGTGAAGAAAGAGTGAAGGTTGGC
>JAOANK020000042.1:388256-406822 GCA_026257165.2 Telfairia occidentalis | reverse complement strand
GACTCCATGGGGAGCTCCCTCTCCTTCTGAAACACCGTGCTCCAAGTCGTGCTCTTGGTTCTCCAAATGGCCTCCCCCTTTTCGAAATGAAAAATTAGCTTATAAGGAGGTTACTGCCCGCAGCATTAAGATGCCATAAGTCAGCGTCGAGACGCTGGTCAAAGTGGTCAACGGATGTGCGGCGCAAGCAAAATTTAGGGCAACAAAAATTGGACAGCGTCAAGATGCTCAAAATAACGTCAAGATGCTGTCAAGGGTGATGCAGCAGCATAGACGCGCGCGTGTGGGCGTGCGCGTCGACCGGCGTTGACACGCTGCGACGCGTGCAGCTGGCTGGGAGCGCGCGCACATATGGGCGGGAGATGGGCAGGCATGCCCACGGCGTTGGGCGACGCTGGATGGGAGCGCGCGCATGATGGAGGCGATGGGCGTGCAGCGTCGAGCGGGTCTTGGAGCGTGCTTGCGTGCGGCTATGCAAGCTGTTCTGAGACGTCGAGATGCCCGTGAGCAGCGTCTCGACGTTGTTGATCCAAATTCCAGAATTCCAGAATTTTTTAGTGTCTCAACGCCTTGGCTAAGCATCTCAACGCTGCTGCCTCGGGTCCATTTGTATTTTGGCCTCTTTTCCTTAGCCAAAATTTGTCGTCTTAGGCTCGTTTCTCGATCTGAACAACCCCGAAATCATATTTTCTTCTAATTAACCTCGATACCTACAAATTAACATAAAAACACGTGAAAGCACGAAATTATCGAACAAAACTTGCTAGAACTAAGCCTAAGGATAGAACATTTTCGTGTGCTATCAAAAATCACTTTGATTGGTTTTACAGAAAAGGAAATAGCAAAGATTCCTTATAACAAACAGGCAATGTTAAAATAGGGTAGTTGGTGTTATTTAATGCAATTATGTGTCACAATGCTGCAACATCATCTGGGCTGAACTGTTTTATTTTGTAGATAGGTTATTCTGCATACTCACTCTATCGAGCATAATATACTAACATGGGAAACGTCGTTATGTCTAACTTCAAGTTTCAAAATCTTTTCAACCACCTATTATCTTATAGCTTCTTCATTACATCTAATGAATCTACAATGTGAGGTTCATCACATCTTCTATATCCTTTCTTCTGGGTTCGACTAATACGTTACCTGTCAGAAAGAGTACTAGCTATCTAAAGTTACCGGCGGCCAATTGGGAAGCTCACGATTACGGTGTCTCAAAAAGAAAAGAACAAGAACAAAACATACTTCATTTTGCAACTTCAGCTGCAGCAAGGTTCAACACAACACATTCATCACCAACTACCCCGTAAGGAGGTTTAGCTACAACTCATCTTAAAAATAAAACAAACAAACAAACAGTTCTGTCTCCTCACAATTTTAAGCACAGGAAATGAATTCAATGAAATAGAACATTAGAGTAAAACAACATCTATAACAGTAAAAGAAACGAAAATAAGTAAAAACTATATAAATGATGGGTTATGCTGAGGCGCGGGTGGCAACAGAAATCATATGAGAATGTTTTTTCCCTCTGCCTTTCGATTTCTTTCCTTTTCTTCTTTCTTCCTACCATCACCACCCATTTTTGTGCCAATCTTTACCCTAAAATAGTGCGCCTAGGTAATGTCCATTATGCCCTCCAATACTTTGAAACGTGTGAGGGTATCACAATGCGTGCCCTTTCAGAATGTCACACTTGCCCTGCAGACAGTGTTTGTACAGATCTAACTTCTGGTAGTATTTTGCTTGCCGCAATGCTGCAGCAATCTCCACGCAAGATGCTACCATGCTATTCTGAAAATTGAACTTTCGCCAGCATTGTTGTTTTACTCTGCTACTTTCTCTTGATTTGAGCATGCAAAGATATCACCTGTGAATCAGTAACTGCATTAAGCAAGCAAATATAACACTAGATCAACCTAATGTGATAACTTTTACGACATGATAGTAGTCAAATATTCAATAGTAGAGGTATAATAACCCTCTTTTGGAGAGTTATCATGCGTGGAGGCGTGTCTAGCCTTCATTCAACCTAATTTTGGTGGTGTTGGACTTCTAGAGTTGAGTAGAGTCAGAATCTGGTCTTTGTTCACCCAAATCGCGACAGCGCCTTAGCGACACATGGCAAACAGTTGCAGCACGTGGGGTGTTTTCTAGACAGAAGCGTGTCGTGCCTCTCTCGGAAGTATTTACTCCTTAAAGTCTTAGTTACCTATTTCCATGTTAGATTAATGATGAATAAAAGGCTAATGGGACATTATGGGTGTGTGTATGCCTTAAGTTCTAAAGGAACCATTTACCGGGTCTCTTAGGAATTACTTGTTGTTTACGACAGTATAAGGTAGGTGGTCCCACCCTTGGACAAGCCTTTGGGCTTGCTCAGATGACTATTTGAATATTGTGGTGTATGTTGTAGCTGTCATACTTATGCTTATGTTTGGTGGTAGATAAGAGTGATTTTTGTGATGTTATGATATGATATGGTTGACACACCTGGACATGTAGTATGTGATGATTATGTATGACATGATGTGGTGTTGAGCATGTGTGAAGTTGGTAATTCTCTGTATAAGTATGATATTGAGGTCCTCCATGAGAATGTATTTCTTTTCTCTGCATGATTATTATATCGAGATCCTCCATGGGAATATGTTCTTTGCATGAATATTATATTGAGATCCGTTCTCTGCATGAATAATACCGAGGTTTTCCATGAGATTGTGATTCTCTGCATAATATGATATTGAGGTCCTCCATGAGAATGTATTTCTTTTCTCTGCATGATTATTATATAGAGGTCCTCCATGGGAATATGTTCTTTGCATGAATATTATATTGAGATCCTCCATGAGATTGTGTGTCTCTACATGGTATTATATCACGATTCTCCATGAGATGTTGTTATCTACGTGGTTATGGTTTGAGATCTCCCATGAGATTGCCTTTCTTTGCATGTTATGTGCGATGCATGTCTAACCCCGGGGGTTAGGGTCACCTACTGGGTATATATATTCATATACTCAACCTATTCTTATTGTTTTTTTTTAGGTAACAAGAAGAGTCACCATGTTGGATGACGAGGAGGGATTGCAAGGGCCATGGTCACCAATCTAATATTCCACATGAATCACTTGTTTCCGTCATTAGTCTTCTATTTAAGTTTTTTTTTCTGAATAAGAATTTCTGATGTTTTAAACTAGTTCTTGAACTTACCATTAGATAAGATTATTAGTTATTGAAAATTGGAATCCCGAGTATTTTAAATTATTTGAAATAAAGTTTTTTTTTTTTTTTTTTTTTAGATTTCAGTATTGTTAAACTTGTACAAACCTTACATTTGAGCAAGCATGCTGGTAGGGACCTCGATAGTTTTTGTTCGGAAGTCAAGTCTTTACAGTTGGTATCAGACCCTAATGGTTCTGTAGACTGCTTACATCGTAAATCTTGTGTGTCGCCATGGCCTTGAAGCAACCACACCTCATCTTCACCAGGTATGCTTAACCTTAAGTATAAGATAGTTGATAGTCTAAGTAAATTGTGATGTGTTGATTGTGTGAGTGCACTTACTCGCTTTTCAAATGATGTGTTAGTTTGGCTGATTTGGGTTTGGTTCTTAGAACATGCCAGCTCATGGTAGAGAATTTGGGTGTCATGGTCGAGGCAGAGGTAGGGGTCGAGGCAGGGTTTGGTTCTCAGGCCTTTAACGGTGTGGCGGTCGACCCAACTAAGGCTGAGTCTTGTCTTTCATCGATAGAAACTATTTTTCGATACATGGACTATCTCAAGGAACAAAAGATCTATTACGTCGTCTTCATGTTGAGATAAGATGCTTCACTATGATTGGAGTCGACCGAGCGCTCGATCGACGTTACAGTAAGACTAGTTATGTGGCTGTAATTTAAGAAAGCATTCCTGACACAGTACCACCCAACTGCTTCGAGGGGTAGTCTGAATAACTAAACTTGAGATAGGGCACCTGATCTATGGAAGAGTATGAGCATGAATTTATCCGACTGTCACGCTTCGTTCTAGAGATGGTGGACACAAATGCTAAAAAGACTGAGCAATTCATCGTAGGTCTTAAGAACAGAGTTCGAGGCGTAGTGGCAGCCTGCTGTTCACAAGATTACACGTCGACATTGAAGGCAGCCTCCCTAGTTGACTCAAAATCCAATATGGTAGACACTAGTGACACTAGGGGCCAACAGTTCCTAGATCGTTGCGGCACTAAGATCCAGGTCTGGGCAAAAAAGGAAGTATGTTGGACCCACGCCCACTCACCCAAGTGCCCCCAGCATAACTTTGCTAGACCGAATAAGAATCTCAGCCAAGAGTAGCAGGGGCCAAACCAAGATCGACCACCATGTAAGAATTGTGGGAAACATCACTGGGGACCTTGTGCTATTGGTAGTAGGTTGTGCTTTAAAGGCCACTAAGAGGGCCACATTACGAGAGATTGCCCCAAGAAAGCCTCAAGGGTGCAACCAAGGCTAGAACACAGAGCGAGAGAATCAACAGCAAGGGAAGGTCTTCCCCACTACTCGCAAGGAGGCCGACAACTCCGACACAGTGCTGACAGGTACACTGCCTATCTTAGAAAACCATGCCTTTGTACTATTTGATTCGCGGTCTTCCCACTCTTTATTTCTGCATGTTTTGTAAGAGAGGCTAGGTTAGAGCTTGAACCCTTAAATTTCGTAATGTCGGTATCCACCCTTGCAAGGGTGGCATTGATAGCTAATGAGCGTGTTAGGAATTGTAAGGTGTTAGCGTGTGGTCACCTTTTAGATGTAAACTTAATAGTGCTAGATAGGTCTGATTTCAATGTTATCTTGGGGAGCTCTAGTGTTGTTTGTCAAAAAGAAGAATGGCTCCATGCGACTGTGTACGATTATCAGGAGTTGAATAAGGTGGCAATCAGAAATAAATACTTGTTACCACGTATTGACAATTTTTTTGATTAGTTACAGGGAGGGGGCATCTTCTCCAAGATTGATCTGCGGTCAGGATACCACTAGTTGAAGATCAGGGATGAGGACATCCCAAAGACAACTTTCAGATCCAGGTATGGGCATTACAAGTTCGTAGTCATGTCATTTGGACTAACAAACACCTCAGCAATGTTTATGGAACTAACGAATAGAGAGTTCAAGGAATTTTTGGACACCTTTATTATAGTATTCATCGATGACATCTTGGTATACTCGAAGACAAAAGAGAAGCATGAGGAGCATCTCAGGAAGGTGCTGAAGAGTTTGAGGACTACTAAATTGTATGCTAAATTCGTCAAGTGTGAGTTTTGGTTGTAGAGGGTAGCCTTTTTGGGACACGTGGTGTCCAAAGACGGTGTCTCGGTGGATCCAGCAAAAGTAGAGGCAGTGACCGACTGGTCGTGTCCGTCAAAAGTTAGTGAGGTGTGAAGTTTCCTGGGCCTGGCTGGCTGCTATTGACGATTTCTCCAAGACTTTTCTAGCATAGCTTCACCGTTGACTCGGTTAACTTGAAAGGGTAATAGGTTTGAGTGTACGAATGAGTGTGAAGCCAGTTTCCAAGAAATTAAACAGAGGTTGGTCTCGGTGCCAGTACTCATTGTGCTAGAGGGGCAGGAGATTTTATAGTGTATAGTGACGCCTCCAAGAATGGGTTAGAGTGTGTGTTGATGCAGCACAGGAAGGTCATAGCCTACACATCTCGTCAACTGAAGGATTAAGAGCGCAATTATCCGACACATGATCTGCAATTAGCGAGAGTGGTGTTCGCCTTGAAAATATGGAGGCACTACCTATATGGAGAAAAGATTCAAATATTCACGGACCACCAAAGTCTGAAGTATTTCTTTACTAAAAAAGGAGTTAAACATGAGACAACGACGATGACTTGAGTTAGTAAAGGACTATGATTGTGAAATTCTATATCATCCGGACAAGGCTAACGTAGTAGTTGATGCACTCAGTAGGAAGGTAGCACATACGACCACCTTGATCATCGAGCCGACTCAGATTCACCTAGATTTGGAGGTAAGGAGGTAGCAGTGATGGTAAGTGAGGTCGCTGCCCAGCCGTCGCAAATGTCGGTTACCTCCAGTCTGCGCCAGAGAATTATTGATGTGTAATAGGAATACCCGAATATGATGGATAGGTTCAAATTGTGGAGGGCAGGACAGATGGAGGATTTCTCGTTATAGTTGGATTCTGAACTATTGTTTCAAGGACGTTTATGTGTGCCTCAGAGTGATGAACTTAAGACCGAGTTGTTGGCTGAGGCCCACAACTCGCCATTTATGATGCATCCTTGTAGTACAAAGCGTACTAGGATTTAAAGCAGATCTATTTATGGCCTAGCATGAAAAAGGACGTGGGAGGGTTTATGAGTTAGTGTTTGGTGTGCCAATAGGTGAAGGCACCGAGACAGAGGCTAGTAGGTCTACTACGACCCCTGGCTGTACCACAATGGAAATGAGAACATCTCTCCATGGATTTCATTATTGGGTTGCCTAGAATCGCCAAGGGATATACAATGATTTGGGTCGTTATTGATAGGCTTATCAAGTCAGCGCATTTCATGCCAAGGAAGTCTACTTAGACTGTGGAGAGATGGGCGTGATTATATTTGGAAGAGATTGTCCGACTACACGACCTATTCTATTGTCCCTGATAGGGATCCTCATTTCACGTCTACCTTTTGGCAGAGCCTACAGAAGGCGATAGGGACACAGTTGTGTTTTAGTAACGCTTTTCATCCATAAACAGATGGTCATACTGAACACCTGAATCAAACATAGAGGATATGTTGAGAGCTTGTGTCTTGGACTTTACTGGGAGTTAGGATTCCCACCTTCATTTGATAGAGTTCGCTTACAACAATAGTTATCAGGCTACCATCGACATGTCTCCATTTGAGGCTATTTACGAGAAGAAGTGTAGATCGCCTGTGTGTTGGAAAGAGGTTGACAAACGTCAGTTGTTAGTACCTAAGTTAGTATAAGCTACGAACGAGGTGGTGAAGACATCAGGGCAAGAATGCTACCAACTCAGAGCAGACAAAAGAGTTAAGCGGACACGCGGCGAAGAGAGTTGGAATTCACTATAGGCAAACATATGTTTCTACATGTGGCTCCTACGAAGGGAATCCTGAGATTTGGTTGGAAGGGGAAGCTGAGCCCACGATTTATTTGGCCATTTGAGATCTTAGGGCGGATTGGCCCCATGACCTATCATTTGGGTCTACCACCTTCCCTTTCAATAGTGCATAATGTGTTCCATGTTTCTTTGCTGCGAAGTACATAGTCGATCCATCGCATATAATAGATTTTAAATCATTACATGTTAATGAGAGCTTAAGCTATGAGGAGAAACAAGTTCGGATTGTTGCTAAAGAAACAAAAGTGTTGCGCAACTGGATAGCCTTGGTGAAAGTCCTTTGGTGAAAGTCCTTTGGCGGAATCACCAGTCGGAGGAGGCAACTTGGGAGATGGAAGAGAAGTTGAAGGCTAAGTACCTCGAACTATTTAAGTAGTAGCAACTTTCAAGGACGAAAGTTCTTAAGGTGGGTAAGTTGTAACGTCCCGTGTTATTTTATTATATTTTGTTGTTTAATCTATTATTTGGGTTATGCGTCAAATACGGATTATTTAATTAAGTTTAAACTAAGGGGATTTTATTTTCTTTTAGGAAAAATGAATTAAAATAAAAGGGGTGACATTTTCGTAAATATGTGAAGTAGGGCTAAGGTTCAGGTTTTTGGGGAGCCCTATAAATATGTAGTTAAGACCCTAGCCACCAGTGGAGCCTTTGAGAATTTTTAAAAATTCCCTTTCCTTCCTTCCTCTCTTTTCATGTCATTCTCCCATTCTCTTCTCCAAAGTTTTTCTTCCACTTCCTCACACCTATCTTCTCCTCCCCAAAACACCACCTATAGCAGGCAAAGAGCAGCCACCGATGGCAGCAGCAGCGGCAGGGTTATAGGCAGCTGGCTGCACGATTCTTTCCTCTTTTCTCGGCTTTTCCTCGCTTTCCTTTTCTTTTTCCTCACGTCGATCAAGGGAGTTGTTCACAAACGACTTCCTTGACGCCTCTGCATACTCCCTACGACACAGGTAAAATAGTAAACTCGTGGTCGTTGTATTTCCTAGGTTTCTCCCCTAAGTAATCATGTCTTCTCCCTTTTCGATCACTAGAAAAGGCGATTTTTGGCAAATGAAGGGTCGAAAAGGAGCGCGAGGTCTAGATCTACATGTTGGCAGAAACAAAACCACGATCGGCTGGGGATGGAGCGTCACGGGTGGCGGAGGCTCTCTGTGATGGCAGCACGTGTACCACACGCGCTGAGACTTGAGTTGTGCATGGAGGCGCAGCTGGCCTCCGTCGATCTGATTCTTGTGGCATTGGACTTTTGAGGTTGAATATAGTCGGAATCTAGTCCCTGTTCACCCAAATTGTTGCAGTGCGTGAGCGACACGTGGTGAGCGGTGACAACGCGTGGGGTGTTTTCTAGACAGAAGCGTATCGTGCCTCCCTTGGTATTATTCGCTCATTAAAAGTCTTAGTTACCTATTTCCATATTATATTAATGATGAATAAAGAGCTAATGAGACATTATGTGTGTGTGTGCACCTTAGGTGCTAAAGGAACTGTCTACTGGGTTTCTTAGAAATTACTTGTTGTTTACAACAATATAAGGTAGGTGGTCTCACCCTTGGACAAGCCTTCGGGCTTGTTCAGACGACTATTTGAATTTTGTTGTGTATGTTGTAGTTGTCATAGTTATGCTTATGCTTGGTGGTAGATAAGTGTGATGTGTTGTGATGTTATGATATGATATGGTTGACACACCTAGATATGTAGTATGTGATGATTATGTATGACATGATGTGGTGTTGTTGGTATAATTCTCTACATAAGTATAATACCGAGATTCTCCATGAGATTGTGATTCTCTGCATAATATGATATTGAGATCCTCCATGAGAATATAATTCTTTTCTCTACATGATTATTATATCGAGGTCCTCCATGAGAATATGTTCTCTGCTCGAATATTATATTGAGATCCTCCCTGAGATTGTGCGTCTCTGCATGGTATTATATTGGGGTTCTCCATGAGATGTTGCTTCTCTGTGTGGTTATGGTTTGAGATCACCCATGAGATTGCCTTTCTTTGCATGTTATGTGTGATGCATGTTTGACCCCGGGGGTCGGGGTCACCTACTAGGTATATATATTTATATACTCAACCTATTCTTATTGTTTTCTTAGGTAATAAGAAGGGTCATTGTGGTGATGACGAGGAGGGATTGCTAGGGCCATGGTCACCAGTTTAGGTTTCCGCATGAGTTACTTGTTTTCATCATTAGACTTTTATTTAAGTTTTTTTTTTCTAAATAAGAATTTGTGATGTTTTAAACTGGTTCTTGAACTTACCATTAGATACGATTATTAGTTGGTTGAAATTGGGATCTCGAGTATCTTGAATTATTTGAAATAAAGTTTTTTTTTAGATTTCAGTATTGTTAAACTTGTACAAACCTTGCATATGAGCATGCATGCTGGTAGGGACCTAGATAGTTTTTTTTCCAGAAGTCGGGTTTTTAAATGTATGTTTACGAATACATAGTTCATATATTCTATATGTTTAAATGATGTTATTTAGAAGATCGATTTAAATGATATATATATATATGTGAGTTATATATATGTTAGACTGTTAGTGATTTGTCATACCACTAAACTACCTACTTTGTCAACCTCAAACAATAAAAGAAATCCATAACCTATAACATTGTATATTCTTAGTTTAGCGTATTTTTTCATACCACTGCACATATATTTTTATTCATATTGTGTCTAAATTTTTCATACAATTGCATATAGATACATCTTAAGAACCCACCAGACCATGTATATTCATACAATTGCTGATTTTTACATACCACTGCAACAATATCTTGTTTCCATTTATATTGAACAACAAATTAGTCAATGTCCAATAACCACTTATTGTTCATCTCAATATAAAATCATACCACGATTGAGGGTTTGGGGACGTTTAGGAAACAAAAAAATCTAAATGGACAAGATTACTGAAATTAGATATTCTCATTTGCACATACATAGAGATATGAAAGTAATTTACAGAGAGCAGAGTAAACAAAAATAAAAATTAATCTTGTTGGACAATAGCCATAAATTATTTTACGATCGAGTCTAAGTCCATTGCCGACCACCTCGCACGATGACAGTAAGTGCCTCGAAAAATGCTCCAGACTTGAGATTTGAGAAATAACCCCATTGACTGTGAGGGGCTTCTACTTTACTAAGTTTCAAAAACAAAAAAAAAAAACAAAAAAAAGAAAGAAAGAGAGAGTAACCCTATCTTGTGATTCAAAGTCTGGAAGATTTAGGAAAGAAGAAAGATTTGAAGAGAAATTTTGGAGAAGATTTAGGAAGGATGGAAGATTTGTAGAGAAAATTTGGAAATTTGGAAATAGATATACTTTTGGTTTAATAAGGAAGGAGAGAGAGGATTTGCAGAAAAAATTTAGAAATATTTGAAATAGATTTATTTTTAGTTTAAATAGATAAAACACAAGATTATTTAAGATTTCTTTTTATGACATTTAAATTTCAT
Source organism: Telfairia occidentalis (assembly GCA_026257165.2). Classification (NCBI taxonomy): domain Eukaryota; kingdom Viridiplantae; phylum Streptophyta; class Magnoliopsida; order Cucurbitales; family Cucurbitaceae; genus Telfairia; species Telfairia occidentalis. The sequence continues at coordinate 396,190 of JAOANK020000042.1, read as the reverse complement.
ACCATATATCCTTTTGGAGAAAGAAAGTAATTTGAAAATTTTAGCCATCAAAATAGGGAAGAAGTCTACCATGCAATTTGCCAATAAATATGACTCCAACTGGCAACTTCCTTTTTGTACTAAAAAAAGTATTGGCAACATTTTAAAAGGGCAAAAACTTAGTTTGCTTCCTGGCAATGAGACTTGAGGACACATAAATGAATGCAGCCAAACTTTTGAAATAGAAATGAAAAGAAGAAGCAGAAGAAGAAAGACTCATATAAATGAAAAGGAAGAGGAATTGAACCAAATTTAAAAAATGAAAGTAGATGAGGTTATAAAAATAGGCTGTTGTTTGAGTAAAAAAGGCTCTAAGTGTTGATAGAAAAAAGATGGAAATTGTGATAGAAAATAGTGTATATATTGGTTAGAAAGGGGAAGGTGGAATGGAATGAGAGATTATAATGGAAAAAGGACAGGCTTTTCAGAAGGTAACAAAAACAAAAAGCAGGTCAAAGTTCTTGATATACACACAGATCAATGCGCTAGGGTAGCTCATTTTTGTTATCATAATGTACAATTAAATTAAAGAAACATTTAACTTAGTTTTTGGTGATCAATAAAGACAGGCTGGAAGGATCCAAACTCAACCCCACTTCCATTATTGCGAAGAGAGAAGAGGAGAGAAGGCAAAAGAAAAAGGAAAGAATTTCCATATTGGCTTACAAAGCCATTACCATTAACCCCCCAAGGAAAAAAAAAGCTTACAAAAAGCAGGAAAAGGAGGTTTGGAGTCTCTCTCTCTTCCTGCTTTTCTTCTCTTTTCTTTTTTCTTGCTGCCTCTGCTAAGCATCTTTTCCTTACTTTTGTTTTATCTTCTTTTTCCATTTTTTCCCTACTCTTTTATTTTCTTATTTTCCCTTTCTCTTCTTTTCCATTTCTCTCCCTCATTCTCAACCTCCTTTTTCTTTTACTGGGTTTTTCTTCTTCGTCTTCATTTCCTTCCGAATACTCAATTCTTTCTTACCATCATATTCTCTTCCTCTTCTTCTTCTCCAATTCCCTGCTCTTTTTGCTTCTTCATTCTTTTCTGCATCGATAAAACACAAAAACCAACAAACAAAGTCTCTCTGTTCTTCCACCGTAGCTTGCTTTCCTTCTGGGCTTTCTCATTTATCGTTGGAATTGGATGATAATCTGTTTCCCCATTTTCCCATCTCCCTGATTTCATCGATCAAGTTCCAATTCCCCTCGCCAATTGGGCTTCTAATTGTTGAATTCACCCAATTTCTCTGTTTCTTGGAAATGGTATGAAAGCATTGCACCACTTCCGGTAAACCCTGAATCAAACTTGTGAAGAATCTCGAGGAAATTAAAGTGTCTCTTCCAGTGGATTTCGGATTCCATGGGACTGTGTCATGGAAAGCCCATTGAACAAAACCCAAAACACAATTCCGAAAACCCAGTGATCTACAGCGAAATCGACGCAGCCCCCAATTCCCGAACCCCCAAAACCCCAACTACGTTCCCGTTTTACAGCCCCAGCCCTTTGCCGAACCTCTTCAAAAACTCTCCGGCCAACTCCAGCCTCAGCTCCACCCCTCTCCGCCTCTTCAAGCGCCCCTTTCCGCCGCCGTCACCGGCGAAGCACATTAGGGCCCTTCTCGCCCGCCGCCATGGCTCCGTCAAGCCCAATGAGGCTTCAATCCCCGAAGCAAGCGAGTGCGATGTGGCTTTGGATAAGAACTTTGGCTACTCCAAGCACTTTTCCGCTCACTATGACCTTGGCGACGAAGTGGGCCGGGGCCATTTCGGCTACACTTGCTCTGCCACCGCCAAAAAAGGCTCCCTCAAAGGCCACCAAGTGGCCGTTAAAATTATCCCCAAATCGAAGGTTCACTAACTTGGTTCTCTACTTTTGAACTCATTTGTATACTCTTATCCAAAAAAAAAAAAAAAAGAACTCATATACATACTATGCGACTGCAAATTTGCATTCATTAAGTACATGTTGTATTCTACTTGTAACTTCACCGTATGTAGTGCTGACAATGTTTGTCTGTTCATCATCTTAGTGCTAAATGGGTGGATAGTTTGTAATTATTGGATTAATGCTGTGGGTCGTTTGTGTTTCAAATAAGTTTTTGGTATCTGATGATTTTATTTTTATTTTTTGAGTAATGTGGGGGATTTTGAGGTTGAGCGAGCATATATTCAGAGAATTTTTGCTTTAATGAAATGCTCGTGGAGACCCATCTTTTATTAGCATTTAAGGTGATTGTGTGTCTTCTTAACCCAGTAACATGTTCGTCTGTCTGTTGTATGTTGGGGACGTGGGACCATTGAAACTGTACAATGTACTCTCTTTTCTTCTTTTGGATTATCATAATTAACCTTCCAAACATTGTTTTCTTTGCCGATTATGTTGCAGGTTCTGGTAGAATTGTACTACAATTCAATGTAATTAGTTCAGTACCCAGCTTCTCTAACGGGCTCATAATATATTGATTCCTAAAAATTAGTAAATACAGATTCTTGACTCTGAAATTATTCGTTTAATCTATGCTTATTAGACAATAGACTGTTAATATGAACTTTTTTTCCTTCTCAAGAACTCTATATGAACAACATTGCTCGTTTTGCAAATTAGCCATGTGAATTTGGTTACGAATTCAGGATTCCGTTATGAGTAGTTTTCTTTTTCTCATGATGAAGAAAATAATGTGCAGATGACTACAGCAATAGCTATAGAGGATGTGAGAAGAGAAGTGAAAATGTTGCGGGCCCTCACAGGACATAAAAATCTGGTACAGTTCTATGATGCATATGAAGATGACGATAATGTCTATGCCATAATGGAGTAAGTGTATATTTTGCCTTCCATCTATGAAGCCTTCCATCTATGTAGGATATCATAATTAGTGTCTAAATCTCAGTCTTTTAAAGCAAGGAATGAATTCTTTTTATTCATTTTCTTCGCACAACCATTTTATTTTATTTTGTTTGCTCCTTCTTCAGGTTATGCGAAGGAGGTGAACTTCTTGATAGGATACTTTTGAGGTATCCTTTTATCCTTGTATGCTTCTAAATCGAAATTACAGGAAGAGAGTCGCTCTTGTCCATCTTTGGTTCGGATTTTTTAGTTGTTGATATTCTTTTAATTTTTTAGGGGTGGCAAGTACTCAGAAGAAGATGCAAAAATCATTATGGTTCAAATTTTGAGTGTGGTCGCCTATTGTCACCTCCAAGGTGTGGTGCACCGCGATCTAAAGCCTGAGGTAAACAACTAAAATTTTTGCTTACTTGTGTTGATTTTTTTTTTCAAGTATTCAGCCATGTACATCAACATAGATTTCAGAACTTTTGTTTACTCTTTGATTTCCTGGAGGTAACCTAAAATTTGGATAATGACGCTGCCATTGCTTGTTGTTGTATTACATAATCATATATATCCGTTACTGTGTTTGAGAATTTATCCACTTGAAATCAAGTTCAAGTCTCTTAAATGTCGTTTGCTAATGGTTTTGTTTTCTATTTTCTATTTTCTATTTCTCGTTTCTGGTTTTCCAGAAACATATATGTTTTGATGACTATTTTCTATTTTTCATTTCTCAATTTTAGAAATGTTCTCAAATTTGTATACAAATTTTAGAAATAAATATTCTAATTTCCAATTTTCAAAAACATAAATTAAACATTATATTATCTTTTTGGACTTGTAAAATGTATAATGAATGTTCCAAAAAAAAAAAAAATACAACATAATAATTTTGGATAATTCATTTTTTAAAAATTTATATTTCATGTAGAATTTTTATTTATTATTTTTAATTTAGAATTTGGGAGAACAAGAAACATGAAAGGGTTCAAACACATTTTTGTTTCAAAAAACTAGAATCAACAAATAATAACCAAACATTGGTTTTCTTTTTCTTTCTTAAAAAGTTGGAAACAAGAACTAGAAAACAAAAATGTGTCAAATGGGCCTTTAGCGGCCATATTTTCTTCATGTGGCATTTTAGTATTGCAAAAGAAATTGGATCTGATTACTACATTGCCTATGTTGATGATTCTGTATTAAATCCTTAGCCCATTTTTTCAATTTACTGCCGTTCATTAAGTTAAAACTTGGAAAATTGCTTCCTCTTTCCTGAAGCATAGTTTTTTTTTTTTGTTTTTTTTTTTTTATTTAACAGCTTCTTCTTTTTTGGTTTTTTTTCTCTTATCTATAAAGGACATGTTTATGTGTTGATATCATTATGCAGTGCTGTCTTAAAAACAAATTAGGGGCAGATAAAAAATAGTAGTTGGAAAAAACAGTTGCAAATGTAGTAAATGATAAAACACACGCAAATTAGTGATTACTACGATTAAAATCAATTTAATTAGTAATCAAAATCATGACATGTATCCTTGTTTCTTTTCGAACAGATTGTTTGTCTCACTGGCCTGTGAACTAATTGTTTACTATTCATGTTGGGATTTACTTTTTTTCTTTCTAATTTTGATGCATCTTTGTTTCTCAGAATTTTCTTTTTACGTCGAAGGAGGAGAGTTCTACTCTTAAGGCAATCGATTTTGGGCTTTCTGATTATGTAAAACCAGGTCTGAACTCGGAACTATTTTTTTATACAACTTTCCTTGGTGGAAGATAGAGACGGTGGATTTCTGAATTTTTAATTATTTTTGCAGATGAGAGATTGAATGACATTGTAGGAAGTGCTTATTATGTCGCTCCCGAGGTCTTACATAGATCATACGGAACTGAGGCAGACATGTGGAGCATTGGTGTAATTGCTTATATTCTCTTGTGCGGAAGTCGACCATTTTGGGCCCGAACAGAATCTGGTATTTTTCGAGCTGTTCTAAAGGCGGATCCAAACTTTGATGAAGCCCCATGGCCTAGTTTATCTTATGATGCAATTGATTTTGTGAAGAGACTGTTGAACAAGGACTACCGCAAGAGATTGACCGCTGCTCAGGCCCTGTGTATGTCCGTTAAACTCTTCTTGACTTTTCACCGACTTCTTGGCACCATTTTGAGGGTCTTTCTTTCATGCTTTATGCATTATAACGACAAAATTTATAGCATTTGTTTGTTTTTGAATTTGTAAAGCTCAAACAACAGTTCTTGCATGTAGGCCATCCGTGGTTAGCTGTTCATCAAGATATCAAGGTACCATTGGATACAATTACTTACAAGCTTGTCAGAGCTTATATTTGCTCATCTTCACTGCGTAAATCGGCATTGGGCGTAAGTATTCTGACTATGATTTATGATTAGTGTGTTGGTTTTCACCATTAACTGTGTTTATTCATTTGTCGATCTTTTGTTTTTCCTCTTCTTAAGATGCCAGCGAACTCCTTGCAACTAATTGGTTTGGCACATCAATTTTCCACAGGCTCTTGCAAAGACATTAAGTGCTATTCAACTAGGTTATCTTCAGAAGCAATTTACACTGTTAGGGCCGAACAAAAATGGGTTCATTTCAATGCAAAACTTCAAGACGGTTTGATCTTTTCCTTATTTTATACACAATGATAAGTCGTCCGGGGACATATCATAATGAGATTAAAATTTTGCAGGCTTTAATCAAGAATTCGACTGATGCAACAAAAGATTCGAGAGTTCTAGATTATGCCAATGTGGTAATAATTCTCTTCTCTCTTTCTGCGCTAATATATCCCAGAAAAGAAGTTGATTATGTACTTGCGTGCTTCTGCAGGTTAGTTCTATCCAGTACAGAAAGTTAGATTTCGAAGAATTCTGTGCAGCTGCAATAAGTATATATCAACTAGAGGGAATGGAGAACTGGGAGCAACATGCCCGACATGCCTACGATCTTTTCGATAAGGACGGGAACAGACCAATAATGATCGAGGAACTTGCTTCCGTATGCTCTTTCTCAACCCTCCGTATTTCCTTTGGTATGCTTGTGATTGGAGTGCCATGTTTTCTGATATGTGTTATCTTTTCCTCTCCCAGGAACTCGGACTTAGTCCATCCATTCCGGTTCATGTTGTTCTCCAGGACTGGATCAGACACTCAGATGGGAAGCTTAGCTTCCTGGGATTTGTCAGACTTCTACACGGCGTCTCTTCTCGCACGTTTCAAAAGGCATAAGATGAACGTAGACAAATAAACTCAAATTTTTCTCTTGTTAATTTCCTTGACCAAAGTGTTGAAGGAATTCTATATGGTGCAAAACTCAATCCTGCCGTACGCAACAACCATAATAATATAATCCTGATCAGGAGGGGGAGCTGCAAGATAAATTTGGAAAAGTGGGTTGCTTATAAGCTTCTTGGTGCATGTTGTGATGTGGTGTAATTTGTTATAGTTAATTGTAAGTTGTTTCTTACGTTTTGCCAATGCTTGGTGGGGTTGAAGTTTAGAGGATTGTACAGTGGGAGAATAGAGGAAGATAATGTACCCATGATTAGCCAACTGCTTAAAACTTCTAAGTTTAAAAAGAAGGTGATTATTCGTGGCCCGTTTCGGCTTTTACCAACTTTCTACTTCCCACTCCTACTTTTTCCTTTGATAATGGTCATCTTCTTAAGGTTTTAGCTCAAATGGACCTTCCATGGTGAATGCCATGCTGCTATAAATATTAGGAGAGTTTCATTATATAAAATGAAATTACAGACATCCACAATTAATCTACTCTCCATCATAATACCATATCTAAGTTTCAACGTGCCTTCATTGTGGATAGGCAAATCTTGTACCAACCCCTTTTATCTAATGAGCCCATAGATAATAATAGGAGTAGCCTCGAGATTGATTTTGAAAATACTTGCGATTGTGGTCTAGGACTTGGATAAAGTCTTGTGGAAGAAAGGATTTGAGTTTAAGTGGAGATCCTAGATCTATAGTTGCATAAAGTGATGGAATTCATCTTGTATCGAAAGTTTGGATTTTTTAACAATTTAGAAAGCAATTATTTGATTAGCATTGAATTTATTTAGAATCATGTAAAATAATAATAATAATAATAATCAAACATACCTTTGAAGAACTATTTTTTCTTGTATTCACATCCATGATCTTTTTCTCCTTATGTTAATATTTAAGGGTGTATCAACATACATGTGCAGCGGAATAAATATCAAAACACTCTAATTAGCTCAATTTAATTATGAAAAATCATGCTTTTGAAAGAGAAAAACAGAGAATTTGTGTACTAACCTCTTGTCCGGCAGGTTTCTTCTCCAATCAGCTCCCAGACCACCACTAGAGTCTTCCCGACTATTCTCTGGCCTTGGAACGGGATGGTGGGATCTCTTGATTGGTGAATTTGGGTGAAGAAAGAGTGAAGGTTGGCTTAGAGTTCAACACATAACAACCAACTTTGGGTGAATTTTTTAACTCTTTCATCAATCTCTTTATACACGAAAATGAAGCCTATTTAAAGGCAATTTCATGTACAAAAACATCACCTATGATTGACACTCAACCATGGTGATTAAGCAAAGAAAAATAGGTGGCAAAAGATGGAAGAAGAAAGATGGAAACTCATCGTATTACATTATACCAAACTTTCCATTTCTTTCTTCCTTTTTCTCTTTTTTATTTTCCATTTGATTTTAATTTCAAAAACTAAAATCAAATTTAATTAAATTAAAAACATTTTTTAATTTAATTAATTATTTTAATATCAAATATTAAAATAATATTATTTTGTCATCGAGCCCGATTTTCGGAAAAACTCTTTTTTTGAATATGAATCCTTATTCATATGTATAACATTTAAATCTCATTTAAATATCGTTTCGGCCTCCCTTCGAATGTTTAATTCATAATCAAACGTCGATCCATTAAATATATCTCATATATCTAATTTTCTTCTTCACTCGAATTCGAACACTTCGAAATCATTCACCACACTGTTCCAAGGTGTTATCCGATGTGAGCTAGCCGAGGGACCTAATGGACCTATAGATCATGAGCT
>JAOANK020000042.1:338093-362612 GCA_026257165.2 Telfairia occidentalis | reverse complement strand
ATGACAATTGGGTCCTTGGGGGGGGGGGGACTTCAACGTTACTTTCTGGGCCTCTGAGAATTCTAATGGTACCCCCCATCCCCATTCATGAGGAAAATCTTTGCTCTTCTCCAACATTGTAACCTCACAGATCTTCCTATCAGCAATTGGCTTTATACATGGTCAGACTTTAGAGAAGTTCCAACACTTTCTCGCATAGATCGATTCCTCACCACCTCTTCATGTTTGACTAAATTTGTGAATGCTGCTGTGAAAAGGCTTGAACGTCCCACATTTGACCATTATCTTCTCCGGTTGCAATTTGGTAATCTCCAATGGGGCCCCTCTCCCTTCAAGTTTGAAAACATGTGGCTGCAACATCCAACCTTCCTCCCTTTAGGGGAAAAGTGGTGGAAGGATCACCCCATTAGAGGTTGGCCTGGACACGGTTTCATACTAAAATTAAAGGGTCTCAAGATGGATTTAAAGGAATGGAACCATACCACTTTCAGCATTATCAAAAATCAAAAGGCTAGGCTTCTCAAAGATATTGATGCCATTGACTTGATCGAGGAACGCGGGATCCTGACCACAGATCAAAAGAATAGAATGATCTCTCTTAAGGGGGATCTCCTCGATATCAAGGCTAGAGAAGAAACTCTTTGGAGGCAGAAATGTAAAGCCAATTGGACAATGGAGGGTGATGAAAACTCTGGCTTCTTCCACAAATTTATGGCTGCAAAAAGGAGGAAATACACCATCTGTGAGGTGCTGTCCAGATCTGGGGTTCGTCTCCTTAATGATGAGGACATTGTCGAGGAATTTGTTGAATTCTTCAAAGATCTGTACACCAAGAAAGATGGCCAAAGATCTCTCCCCACAAATATAGATTGGGCCCCTATCTCTAGTGACCAAAGTGCTTTCTTGGAAGCTCCCTTTACGATTGAAGAAATTCACAAAGCAGTCAATGCTCTTGGCTCTAAGAAATCACCAGGCCCTGAAGGTTTCACGGCTGAATTCTTCAAAAAATCTTGGAACATTCTCAAAGACGACATCATAAGGGTGTTCCAGGAGATTTTCAAGAGCGCCATCATCAACGCCAACCTAAATGAGACTTATATTTGTCTCATTTCTAAGAAAGTGGATGCCAAATCTGTGGGTGACTTTAGACCAATCAGCTTGACATCATGTTTGTATATGATCATCGCTAGAGTTCTTTCTGAACGATTGAAGAGGGTCCTTTCCTCTACTATTACTGATTGCCAATCGGCCTTTGTCCATGGTAGGCAAATTTTGGATGCTTCCATTATGGCAAATGAACTCATCGAAGACTACCTTAGATTGGGAAAAAAGGGCCTGGTCATCAAACTTGATATTGAAAAAGCGTTTGATAAACTGGATTGGGATTTGACTTAATTTTGAAGGCAAGGGCTTCGGATTACTATGGAGGCAATGGATTAGAGGTTGCATCTCATCGATAAACTGCTCTACTATTATCAATGGAAGACCCTGTGGTAAAACTCAAGCTTTTAGAGGTCTCAGACAAGGTGATCCCCTCTCGCCTTTCCTCTTTATCTTAGTAATGGACTGCCTTAGCCGGATGCTCTCACTTGCGTCTCATCAAAACCAGATTAGAGGATTTGACATTGGGCCTAGCATTAATATCCATCATTTGCTCTTTGCCGATGACACCATCCTCTTCTCATCACTTAACTCACCAATCTTCTCAGCACGGTCGGTCTATTTGAGGACCTCTCGGGGCTTAATACTAATAAAACTAAATTTGAGCTCATTGGCATCAACTTGGAAGGAAGGTCACACCGTTGATTCCTTGGGAAATCATTTTGGCTTCAAAATTGGAAGTTGGCCATCCACCTACCTTGGACTTCCCCTTGGAGGTAATCCAAAATCGGAGTCTTTCTGGAAGCCTGTCGTTGAGAAGATACAGAAGAAATTACAAGGATGGAGTCACTCACATATATCCAAAGGTGGAAGACTCACGCTAATACAAGCTACCCTCGCTAACCTAGCAACGTATTACCTATCCCTCTTCTACTTACCTAGTAAGGTTGCCCACTCCATTGAAAGGCTGTTTGCTCGCTTCCTTTGGTCCAACAAAGACAAACACAATTCTCTTCATTACATCAATTGGGATGCCATTAAAAAGCCCCTCCTCTCGGGAGGGCTTGGTGTTCCAAATATGAAACACTGTAATGCTACCCTGTTAGCAAAATGGACTTGGAGATTCCGACAGGAGAAGCAGGCTCTTTGGAGGAGGCTGATTGTTGCTAAGTTTGGGTCAAATAACTTTGGGTTTCAGATGGAACAACTCAAGAAGGTTTCAAGCAAAAGCCTTTGGAGGTTTATTACCCTATATGCGAACCTGATTTTACAAAACGTGAGCCTAAAGGTGGAAAATGGATCGGACACCAGATTTTGGCATGAGAAGTGGACTTGTAGTGAGCCCTTTAACAGAGCTTTTCCCCGTGTCTATTCTCTAACCCTGCAAAAGGCTTCCATAGCTGATTTATGGGATGCTGACAACGCTTCTTGGACGCCACACTTCAGGAGAAACCTCAATGATTGGAATCGGATGAATGGGCTCAAATCCTTGTCCTTACTACTACCTATCGGCCCACTTGCTCCACCGACCGATGGGTTTGGAATCTTGAAAAGAATGGATGCTTTTCCCTTAGATCCCTCCTCCAAAGTATGTCTCCAAATACCCTACCTTACCGCAATACTCTCTATAACCAAATTTGGAGTGGCCAATTCCCTAATAAGATTAAGTCCTTCCTCGGGGAGATTAGCACCCATGACAGGCTTCAACGTCGATGCCCTTGGATTGTGTTATCCCCAAATTGGTGCATTTGTTGCAAGAAGGATGTTTGGGATCTAACTCTTTACAATGCTTTATATTGGTGTAAACGATATAGGTCTTTCAACAGCTACCATCTCTCCTCTCTTATGTCTAATTGGAGATCTTTTTGTAATCTTGGATACTTTTGTACATTTCATTCATATCAATGAAATTGTTTCTTATCCAAAAACAGAGAAATAAACCATTTATTTCTTCTCTCTCTTCTCTGGTATGTCTCTCTGGTATGTCTCTCTGGTGTCTCCATCCTTAGTTTTTATGAAGGAAGAGTGTCTATGCTTCCTAGGTGACCACCCTAGTTTGAACTCATTCATTCTCAGTCTTTTACCTTTTTCCTTCTCATAGTTTTTATGTTTGTCATTCATTATCATGGGTTGGCATTTGTTTTTAGGATGCCAGTTATTGATATTTTCAAGTGCATTAATTTTGAGCTAAAGAAAACCATGTACATTATCATTGGTACCAATGCAAATTGTTTTTGGGAATGCCAGAGGGTTACATGGAAGGTCCAATTGGTTCTCTGTTGAGGAGAGAGAGATTGGAAGAAATGAGAAGTTGTGTGTGAGGTGATCCGCTGAAGATTTGACTGATGGGAAATAATATAAAAATGTTGCTTGAGTACAGATTGTGAAATATGAGGAAAGGCTCAATGACAAGAATGCAAAATCAACCATAAGAGCCGATCCTAAAGGAATGGCTATAAGCTTTTCATCTATAGGCATGGAGATTCAAACATAACACTTCCTCTAAGGCGAATGAATCTAAGTGAGTGGAGGAAAATTGGGGCCACCTACATTTTTTTCCAAAAAGGTTTTGATGGTTCGCTTGATTCAGGTAGAGAAATTAGACTAAGCTGTATTTTTTTTATTAATTTGGATTGGAGATGTTTCATGTAATAGGTTCCTCTTGGTGGGGGGGCTTTAATCATCCCCCAACCTTCAGGTTATTTTCTATTTGTTTGTATACTCCCCCATTCTTACTAGAAAACATGAAATTTGATTAAGCTGTAGTAAACTTAGAGGTGAAGTTCTCACTTGGTTCCCATGGAAAGATGGAACTTGGAAGGAGACCAATTTAGGATTGGACCAGATTCAAACCCCTCTTATCAAAATTTTGACCATTTCAAGAGGAAAAGTATTTCTTTTTAATTTTTTTTTTTGTTTTAAGAAGAAACAATTTCATTGATGTATGAAATTACAAAATGATGGGGATACCCCAAAACCAAAGAAGTTACAAAAGATTCCTCCAATTGGTCTAAAGAACTAAAAGGTTATAAGAATGGAAAGAGGGGACAGTTTACACCAAGATAAAGCAGGTACAATAATGAGATCACAGATACAACTATGATCACGGTTCCTTATCCACTAAAGGCCTATGATTACGCTTCAACCATATAGTCCAGACGAAGGTCCGAATCATGTTCAAAGCTTCTTAGCTTTTTTGAAAGGATAGCCGACTAAGGTGGATGCAAGGAGTAAAGCCCGATCACTAGAGAGAACAACACAGCAATTAAAGCTGAGAGAATATCAGCCCAGAATGTTGAGGCGAACGTGCAGCATAAAAACAAATGTCCTTGTGTTTTTTCATCATCGAGGCAAAGGACACAACAGTTTGGTGATTGAGCCATGTGAGGGAGGCGCTTTTGCAATCTGTCATCGGTGTTGATTGCTTGATGAGCTAATTCCCAGAAGAAGAATTTGGTTTCTTTTTGGGTAACTATCTCCCCATATAGCATATTTGTAGAGGGCGGAATCAGGGGCTTCATGTGGATTCATGGCCATCAGCGAGGATTTATAAGAAACGGAGCCATTTCTTCTAAGGGCCAAACCCATATATCTTCAGTATTTGTTAAGTGGATAGATTCCAGCATATGAGAGAGATTAGCCACTCCAAAATTTCATCATCCTTCAATAATCTTCTGAAATTCATGTCCCAAAAAACAAGTTCGTCTCTCCAATGATTTTTGACAGTAGCCTGTTTAGTCATAGAGATCACATGTAATTGGGGGAAAGCAACTGGCGAGGGGGGAGGCATCGAGCCATTGGTCGTGTCAAAAAGATGTTGCTCCATTTTTTACTTTTATGCTCACCCAATTATGAAAAGGTGTTGGTGTTTCATGATGGTATTCTGAGGACCTTTTGCCGAGTGAAAGGAAAAGGATCCAGGGGTATTACCCAAGGGGAAACCATATTTTGCATCGATAGTTTGCCTCCATAGAGCCACTTTTTCCCTTTGATATCTCCAGCTCCACTTTGCGAATAAGGCACTGTTTTTTCCTCTTAATCCAAGAAGCCCAAGACCTCCCCTATGAATAGGCTGAGTCATCATGCTTCAACTAACTGAATTTTTTTGGAAAAGATACTATTTCATTGATAGGTGAAATGAGTACAAGAGGGCGACGACCAATAATTACAAAAGACTTTTCTAAGATACACAAAGGGTAGTGAGGCTATAGTTACAAAAAGGGGGGGGGGGGTTTACACCATGTAAAGGCAATATACAATGTAAAATCCAAAACGGAGTCTAAGGACCGGTAAGTATCGTTGAAAATACGGGCGTTTCTCTCCATCCATGTAACCCATATAAAAGCTCTAATGATATTTTCCCATTAAGGCTTTTTTTTTCATTCTTGAAAGGGTGACCCATAATAACAAATTTTATCAAGGGTGTGGATTCCTTACGGCGAGTCAAATTCCATCCGAAAGCAAAGGTGATGAGATTCTAGAAGCTGTTTGCTTGTGCACAAGAGTTAAAAAGGTGATCTTGGGAGTCTGGACCATGGTGGCAAATGGGGCAATAGCTGGGGGAATGAAACATCCATGGAAATTTTCTTTGCAGCTGGTCTTGAGTGTTGATAGAAGAATGATAAACCTCCCATAAAAGAACTTTGATTTTTTGGGACAAGTCCCCTTCTAAATCTTACGACAAAATGCAGCCGCCTCTTGATTTCCAGAAGAGATGAGAGAGTGGTACATAGATTTGGTTGTGAAGATACCATTTTTGTCCAGGTTTTAAATCCATTTTTCCTTTTTGTTGTAGTTCAAAGAGGCGGGGAGAGTGTTCAAAAGACAGGCTAATTCTTCAATTTCTTCATCGGAGGGGTGTCTTCTTAGGTGTAGGTTCCACGAGCAATTGTCTTGGGTCCAATGGTCTTGAACCGATGCATCTTTCTTGAGGGAGAGTGCAAATATCTGTGGGAAAGATGATTGGAGAGAGTTGTTCATCCAAGCATCTTTCCAGAATGAAGTGGTTGATCCATCACCAATATTGTGATAAATGTTTTTAAGGGTAAGGTTTTTGCACTTGTAGATGTGTTTCTAAGGGCCGTTGGATGTCTCAATCAATTGGTTGGCACTAAGCTGCCCATAGTAATCGGTTCCAAATTTTGCAGCTATGGCCTTCCTCCATAAAGCATTCTTCTCAAAGTTGAATCTCCATGACCATTTTGCCAAGAGAGAAGAGTTTTTCTTTCTTATGTCATCTATGCCCAATCCACCTTCCTCGATGGGCAGCTTTATCTTGTCCCATTTAATAAGGTGAGAAGCTTTAGTGCCATGTGATCCCCTCCAAAAACAACTTCTCAATAGATCCAGCCACTTTCTTAGAAATTTTGAATAAAGAGAGATAGTAAATGGGCAAGTTTGTGAGTTAGCCTTGATTAATGTTTTCCTTCCCCCTTTAGAGATATGAGAGTTACCCCAAGCATACAGCCTTCTTTCAATCTTTTCATAGATAGGGTCCCAAAAAGAGATGGAGTTTGGTTTGCCAAGCAGTGGGAGGCCAAGGTAGGAGTTAGGCCATGTTCCTTGTTTACATCCAAAAGCAGAGGATAAGTTTTCCAGGGCCTGGTTATCAATATTGATACCTAGAAATTCTGTTTTCTGAATATTAAGATTAAGACCCGAGATAGATTCAAATTTGCTTATAATACTAACGACGTTGAAGAGAGTCATATCAAATGTGGAGAACAAGAGTGTGTCATCAACAAACTATAGATGGTGTATATTGATGGAATTTGATCCAAAACCAACATCAAAACCTTGTATACGACCTTCATCAGCAGCGAAAGTCAGCAATACGACTCAAGCAATCAACCACCAGAATGAAGAGAAAGGGAAAGAGGGGTCTCCTTGGCGTAGGCCTCTAGAAGCATGTATTTTGCCCCTCGGTTTTCCATTAATAATAATCGAAAAATTAGTAGATGAAATGCATGCTCGAATCCATCTTCTCCATTTGCCACCAAAACCTTTGACTCTAAAGATATTGTCTAGAAAATCCCAATCAACCTTGTCAAATGCTTTTTTAATGTCTAGTTTGAGAACCACACCTTGTTTCTTCTTTCTTTTCCAAAGCTCAATAGTTTCATTGGCAATTAGGGATGTATCTAGGATTTTTCGATTGGTCACAAAGGCTGATTGTTATTCTGTAATGGTTTGGGGAAGGATTTTCTTGAGACGGTATAGTAGGATTCTAGCAAGGATCTTATATAGACAAGTGGCAAGGCTTATGGTCTGAAGTCACCAACCGTCCTGGCTTTAGCCGTCTTTGGGATGAGACAAATGTATGTTTCATTCACACTAGAATTACAAATAGCATTCTCAAAAAAATTGTTGAACATCCCTTTGATGTCTTCCTTGATGATGTTCTAGGATTTTTTGAAGAATTCGATGGTGAATCCATCGGGGCCAGGTGATTTGTTGGTGCCGAGGTTGCAAACGACATCTAAAATTTATTCATCCATGAATCTGGTCTCCAAATGCATACTCTACTCATTCGATATAGGACCCCAATTGGGGAAGATGGGGGGATCCGTTGCTTGTCTTTTTAGTGAAAAGGGTGCGATAGAAATCAAAGAATTCCTTTTCAATTTCATCATCTTGAAGAAGATTGTCCCCTTTGCTAGATAGGATCTCTGTAATGGTGTTCTTTCATTTGTTTACCGCCACTGTTCTGTGAAAGAAGGAAGTATTCTCATCACCCTCCACCAACCATTTTAATTTGCACCGCTGCCTTCAAAGCGCTTCATTGTGGGCCACCAAGGTGAGAAGAGATTCTTTCAGTTCCAACCTCTTTTGTTTTTGTAAATTGGTTAAAGGTCCTAATTCCTCTGTTTTATCAATGTCAGAGATGTCTTTTGTGATGGAGGAGATTTTGTTGTTGTGTTGCCCATAGGTTTTAGAGTTCCATGCTTTCAACTTTAATTTCAAGCCCTTTAGTTTCATCATCATGCCATGTCCCGGCCAGCCTACCAACCTGTTTTCTCTCCACCAATTGTCAATCAAGGGGGAGAAGGAGGGATGTTGCAGCCAATGGTTGGAGAATTTGAAAGGGGAAGGGCCCCATTTTACTTTTCCCAAGGTGGGGGAGATGGGGAAATGGTCCGAAGTGATACGGTTTAACCTTTTGGCATGTGCATTGGAGAATTTGGCTATGCATTCCTCTGTGAGAAGAAATCTGTCTATAAGAGTTTTGGATATATCATTTCTCGTGCTGGACCATGTATATTTGCCATTTGTGAGTGGGATATCAGTGAGGTCGGAGCTTGATATGAATGCATTGAATCTCTTCATGCTCTTGGTAGGTGGTCTGTAATGAGATTTTTCATGGGACCATCTTCAAACATTGAAATCGGCATCAATAATCCAATGTCTATTGCAGAGGAAGGAGAGATCGGATAGTTCTTGCCAAAAGATCTTGCGTAGGCCTGTGTTGTTTGGGCCATAAACCCCTGTGATCCAAAAATGATATCCATCATTCAAAACAAAATTGAGAGAAAGAGAGAACACACCTTTGACCACTTCCAGAATTTTGAAGGAAGAATCCTTCCATAGGATTAATATACCGTTCGATGATCCACTGGCATCAAGAGGGGACCACCCCTCATTCCTATAAGGCCATAGCGATTTGACAATGGTGCAATTAATCGATGAGAGCTTGGTTTCAAGGAGGATGGCAATTGTTGGGTTAGATTCTCAATGAAGGACTTGATAAGAGCACGTTTCTTCCAAGATCGCAACCCACGGATATTCCAAGATAGAACAATCATTGAACTTCTCTAGTCCAGGGTTGTCGTAGTTAATGGATGAGTGAAGATTTTGAAGTTCTCGAAGAGCCTTGTGTAATTTCTTTGTCGCAATTGACTTTTTTTGTTTGGTTGGTAGGACAGTGATGCAGACGCCATTCTGATTGAGCCACGGAGATAACATGTAGACAAAGGGGGGGAAGCGGGAGAAGTTGGGGCAGTGAGTGGGGGTGAGCTGTAAGCAATCCAAGGGGTGGGTGGTGAGAAAAGGGTGGGGGGGTAGGCAGTATAGAAGGGGAGGGAAGGCTGAGTGGAGGGTTGAGGCATAGGGGTGGTGGAGGCAAAGGTAGAGGGGTCTGTTCTTGGTGGTCAAAAAGATGGGCAATGTAATAAGGAGAGTCAAGGGTGCAAGCGAGAAGAGAGGGATCAGTGATGGAGCACGACGAGGCAGAGGGAGGGCTAGAAGCAAAGTCCTCAGATTCGGAAGGGAGATGAAGGGAGGGGGAGGAGAATTTTGTGCCGGTAACCAAGTTGGTTATTTTTGAGCCAATCAACATAGGTTTTTTTGGAGGATGCTGCAATGAGGGAGGATGGATCTATAGGGAGACGTGGTTTAGTAGGACAAGTGTTGATTGGTGAAAGGTTTGGGGGATCAAAAAGTTTAATAGGGTCGTCAAGTGGGTCCAAGCATGGAGAAGGGTAAGAGATAGCATAGGATTTTTGAGAAAGGGATGAAAAGGGTAGCTGTGGGGAGATCGAGGTTTGTATGGATAAGGAAGGGTGGGTAGGTGGTGTAGGTAAGAGTCCTTTTGATGTGATAGATGGAAATGGTGGGGGTGTGGGTTGATGGTATGGATAGATGGAAAAGGAGGGGGTGAGGCTTGATGGTATGGATAGATGGAAAAGGAGGGGGTGAGGCTCGATGGTATGGATGAGATAAGTCAAAATCAGGCACGTGGGTTTCGATGAGAGGTGTAGGGTTTTCCTAGCACATGATCTTCTTCTTCGGGCAAGCAATTTCATTCTCCAGTGGGTGGGAGACTATGGCCGATGTTTGAGGGATGGGTCCATGGACGTTGAACATGTAACCAATGTGGTTTATCTCAGCAAAGAAAGGGTCGATGAGAATGGAGGTGGTCGCAGCTGATGTTGAAGGTAGATTTAAAGCTGCAGGGATGAAACCATACCCATTTTCATTAACCTTGATGCAAACTTCCATCATGTCCATTCTTGTAAGCATTTATTTTTGCTGTTTCAATATAACCACCACAAGTGTCCCCAATCATCTTGAAGGTTTCCAAACTCCATTTGTCTATCGGGAGGTTTTTTACCTTAATCCAACCGTCGTATGAGGGTGCCTTGGGGGAAAGATGGTAATTTTCAAGACTCCATGGTTTGACGGAAAGTCTATATTTGCCCACCTTGTAACGCTCTTTGAAGTTCCCAAGGATTTTAGCTTGTTTTGGGTTTTGCAAATGAAGTAAGGCCTTATCTGGTTGTAAAGGGTTGATGGCTGCAAAATCTGTGATTTCTTCCCTTATAACTGATACAATGTTGTGCCAGTCATCATGAAAGTTTTCTCGAATGATTAAAACAGTGGAGGCCAGGTTAGTGGTGGCGAGGTCTTCCTTGCTGAGGGCAAGTTTTGGTTCTGTTAGGTAGGTCTCAAGGGGGAAGAGTTTAATGACTCTAGGGTGGTTGGTTAATAAGGGCGTTTTTGAAGGTTTGGTCAGTGTAATGTTGGTTGCTTGGTGGGTGAGATGGAGTTAAGAAGGTCTATAAAAAGATTCCATCCCCTCTTGTTTTTCTCAGCTGGAATGATGATTTGTTTAAACCTCCATTTGATCCAAGTCTAGCAATCTCTATGCCTACCTTTTTTATTTGTGATTTTATCCACCCAAATGGTATATTCATTTTTTCGAGATTCCATGAAGAATTTGTGGTTTGGAGATGATAGGAGCCCTGTGAAGGTGGAAACTAGCCATACCTGGGTTGGTTTCAAAATAAGAAGGGAGAAAGATCGGTCTCTAGTGGTCTCTGTCAGGCAGATGTGGTTGTTTGTTCCCGTTTCTATTGAGTAGCGTTTGTGACCCAGTGAGAGGGAGGAGGCAGTAGATGATCGATTCATCTAGGGTAGACTAGAGTTTCGCCAGAGATGAGAGATTATGCATAGTGGATGGTGCCGGTGAAGGAAGATGGGCGAGGGGGTGGGAAGGGGTGGAGGGCGAGAGAGGCGCGTGAATTCATTTTTTGACATAGCCATCCACTGCTCCAACGAACTAAATGTAATCAAGTCTTGTCCATGATTCCTCCCCAACGAAATTTATGGAAAATTCTCTCAATAACTTTGACAATCTTTGTTGGCATCTCAAAAAGGGAGATGTAGTACATGGAGAGGTTGTGAAGGGTGGATTGGATGAGGCTGAGATGACCACCTTGGATATATGGGAGTTCCTCCACGAATCAAGTCCATGTTTAATCTTTTCAATCACTGATCCCAAAAAGGAGAAATCTTTGGGTTGCCATCAAGAGGCAAACCAAGTTAGGATTTCGGCTAATAACCCAACTTACAACCAAATTTTTGGGCAATAGATTTAGCCTTGAGATCCTCCATGTTTATGTCGGTTGAGAAAATAGAAGATAGAGACAATATTGCGGAAGCAATAATCAAAATCTCAATCTTTGTTTAACAAAGAGAAAAAAGAAAATGAGAGAGTGGAATCCAATAGATGAATAATCAACTTCTAATTGAAGTAAAACAAATGTGGTGATACCAAATTGGTGATATCAAATTGAAGGTACAAAGAATATCAAATCGTTGATATCACATATCAAATTAGTGATACGAACTTTCCATAGAAGTCCACACTTATTTAGGTATAAGAATGAAATCCTATTTAATAACTATAACTTAAAACTTAAAAACAACATTAAAAAGTAGAAAAAACTTCAATACCAAGAGGAAGAATATAGCGGGAAGTATTTTTAAAATCATCCAAACAACTAGTTCAATCAGCACAACCAATCAATTTCAAGCGACAATAGTTCTTCAAGATCTTCAAATTTAATGTCAAAGGAGTAAAAGCCTCTATACATGTCTGTATCTTGAAATCCTTCAAAATTTTGTGAGCATTTTTTCCGTGTTGAAATTTTTTACAAATATGATCAAATGAGGTAAAATTGGACAAATCATCAACTAAATTAGAAGAATGCAAAATTTGCCACTTTTTGCTTTCTTCTACTTTGACATTTAGTGCATGATGACATAAAGAGTCACCATTGAAGAAGACAACATTACCAATTATATTGACCCTTCCAATCTCTACTCCTTGTGGATCATAAATTACACAAACTTGCTCTTTGAAGACCACATAAAATTTGTTATGTAGCAATTGAGCAATACTTAGCAAGTTTTGAGATAACCTTGAAACATATAAAACATTGAATATTTCTTTTTCACCTTGCTCAGTATACATGATGACAATACCTTTACCTTCTGTTGGTACCATCTCTCCATGTCCAAGAACCACCTTAGATTTCATAGATCTCTCAACTTGGCTAAAAAGATTTATATCTCTAGTCATGTTGGTGGTGCATCCACTGTCAATGAGCCATGAATTTGACTCTTTATCGTCAATATGAGAAGCCATAAACAAAAAATTGGTTTCCTCATTATCGTTTGCACAATTTGCTTGTTGGGGATGTTGGGTTTAGTTTTGTTGGGCAAAAACAAAACTTCTCTGTATGACCATCCTTATCGCAATAATCACAATGAAAAACTTGTTTGTTTTTTAACCAACAATTCTTCTCAGCATGGTTGGTTGTTTTACAAAAACAACACAAAGGAAATTTACCTTTCATTAATACTCCTTTTCCCTTGCTCCCCTGATCTTTGGTTGCCTGTATATCATCTTGTGCAGTAGGCTTCTTGCCTTTAAACTTAGCATTAAAGGCACCCTCAATATGCTCCTCATTGCGCATTGTATCCCTTTGTTCTTGGGCTTGTAATTTGCTAATTAACTCAGCTATAGAAAGAGTAGTTAGATCAGAGACTCCTTTATGACTAATATCTTTGACTCAAATTTAGTGGGAACACTAACCATTATTTTTTTGCACAACTCTTTGATCTGAAAAATTTTCACCAGTTAGTCTTATCTAGTTCACAATAATCATCACTTTGGTTGTATAATCCCTAATAGAATCTAAATCCTTCATTTTCAGCATCTCAAACTCTCTTTTGAGAGTCGGTAATTTGACAGCTTTCACCCTTGCGCTTCCTTCAAATTTCTTTGGCAATTTATCCCAAGCTTCTTTTACCTTTTTACAATCAATAATCCTAGTAAATATAGGATCAGATAAAGTAACATGAATCACAGATAAAGCTTTTGGCTTTTTTAACTTCTTTTCTTCATGTAGTTTAATTTGATTTAACGTTGGATTTCCTCCTAATGGTTGAGGATCAACATTTGGCCAAGCGCTTTGAGATTAGATTGCATTATAACCGCCCAAAATTGGTAGTTTTTACCATTAAATTGTGGAGGAGAAGTAACACCAAAATTGGAAGACATTGTCAAATAAAATAAAAAAATTGAAATTTCTCTCTCTCACAAATAAAATCACAGCGCTTTAAATCAAAGGCTCTGATACCACCACTGTTGAGAAAATGGAAGATAGAGACAATATTGCAAAAGCAATAATCAAAATCTCAATATTTGTTTAACAAAGAGAAAAAAGAAAATGAGAGAGTGCAATCCAATAGATGAATAATCAACTTCTAATTGAAGTAAAACAAATGTGGTGATACCAAATTGGCGATGTCAAATTGAAATACAAAAAATGTCAAATTGTTGATATCAAATATCAAATTAGTGATACAAACTTCTCATAGAAGTCCATAGTTGTATAGGTATAAGAATGAAATCCTATTTAATAACTATAACTTAAAACTTAAAAACAACATTAAAAAGTTGAAACTTAAAAGTTAAAAACCTTAAAAGAAACTTGAAAAAAAAAAGAAAAACTTACACTTTAAAAAACTAAAAGTTAAATGCAATTAAAAGACACAGCTCATAACTCAACAATGCTAATAATTTTGGATTTTAGAGGGTTGATATTGAGGCCAGATGCCTCCTCAAAAGCTTTGACCACATTAAAAAGATTTTGCAAGATTCCATCATTATGGTAAGAGAAAAGGATCATGTTATCCGCAAATTGGAGATGGTAGATGGATAAAGAAGACTTTCCCACCTCAAAACCCTTTATCAAATTGGGAGAAGCTGCTTGCGTCATGAGCTGATTTAAACAAGGGCTACAATAATAAATAAAAAGGGTGAGAGAGGGTAACCTTGTCTTAGACCTCTCGAAGCTTTGATTTTTCTTCTAGGTCGATCATTAATAGTGATGGAGAAATTTGCCGATGATAAACAACCATGGATCCATTTTCTCCATATTACCATGTACCCTTTGGCCAAAGAGGATATTGTCTAAGAAGTCCTAATCCACTTTGTCGAAGGCCTTCTCAATATCAAATTTGATAACCACCCCTTTTCAAACTTGTCTTTTCCACTCATCAATGATTTCATTGGCAATTAAGGATGCATCAAGGATTTGTCTTCCCTCTACGAAAGTCTTTTTAAGCCTATCCAAAAGAACTCTGGCCGCTATTTTGTACAAGCAAGAGGCTAATGGGGTGAAAATCTTTAACCGATCTAGCGTCACTTTTCTTGGGGATGAGGCAAATATAATTCTCGTTGAGGCTAGCATTAATAATTCCACTTCTAAAAAAATCTTGGAACACTCTCATTATGTCATGTTTAAGAATGTTCCAAAATTTTTTTAAAGAATTCGACAGTGAAACCATGAGTGCGAGGGAATTTATGTGTACCAAGATCATCAATGTCATTTTTTACCTCTGTTTCTGTGAAGGGCAGCACAAGATCAAGGGCCTGATCATGGGAAATAGGGCTCCACTGTGTTCTGAGGGAGATTGCGCAATCCAGGCTGTTTAGTTTACAGATTGGAGAAAAAGGCTAAAAGTTCCTACACAATTTCATGTTCAGCAAGGAGGCTGTTATCTTGGGATGACAGAAGCTCCAAAATACCTTTTATAGTGGCTTTTGTTATCTTGGGATGACAGAATCTCAAGAGGAAAAGTTACATAAGAGGTTATTGGCTCCATGCCAAGGACATGTTGGAGGGCTTGGATGCATAAATTTTAGTTGCACATTTGTTTTTAGTTTGCTCACGGAAGGCCTAGACTCTAGAGACATCAAGGATTTTCTTTATTAAGCTCACTCGAAGATTTTAACCTGCAAATTCTGGATAGGTGTTTCTTAGAGACTACATGTATTAGCTAATGGGGCCTCTTCTTGGAGGCATAAATGTTAGCTAAACACATCTGGTCGATGTATCATAGTAGGTAGTAGAAAGCAACTTCATGAATGAACTTAAGCTAAACATACGTGTTGAGATGAAAATGTTGTTATTGATGGGTTTGGGTAAGGAAGAAGAACTTAACAGTGTAATACTGAGTATGGGCAAAAGGGTGATTATCAACTATGGCAGTTTTATTAAGGAAGGGAAAAAAAAACTTAGCAGTTAACCCTAAGTTCCTAACTTTATTAGGAAGGGTGCAAGTGCGACAATAACTAAGCTTCCAAATTTTCAATCCAACAAAAAAGGGGAGGAAATAGTACAGAAAAAGTGATTAATTGACATTTAAGAGACTTAAAAATGCAAATCTGCAAATTGGGATAACATGGCTTATGCTTTCGTTGGAATGAGAATTTAAACTGGTCGTTGATGTGAGAACAAGGACTTGCAAATCTTGGTTGTACAAGGGAAGGTCAAAATGGACTTATTGGAGAGGAGGATAATCTAGATTGTAACGAGTGTATTGGATTTTTTTTCCCCCCAGCAAGGAATAAAAGTACCACTTTCATTAAGAAAAATGAAGGAACTATGAGAGGAGTCCGAATGAAAAACAAGGCCTTATCAACAAAAATTGGAGAAACTAATAGCAAATTAAGGTACCACGATCATCTCCGATCTGCGTTTCTTACAGTCATAATCCCATATCTCTATCTTGTCATAGTCTTGTTTGTAGGAGCAAAAATGTTTGGTGTTTTGGAAAAGGCTTATTTTCAAAAGGTTGCGAATTGACTTTTATTTTAGTTTGTATTGGATGGTATCTTGTTATAGTTTACGTCCCTTTTTTTTTTTTCGGAGAAGAAACATGTATTTCATTGATGAATGAAGTAATACAAAAGGAGGGGCAAGATACGAGAGCCAAAAAATGGAGTTGCAAAAAGATTATCCATTTGGCCAAAGTACAGAAAGACTATAATCAAAAGGTTTCTTGCATTTACATCAATTAAGGAGCTGTGAAGAGAGTTGAATTCAAGAAAGATTCAAAGGATTCTTTGGAATCATTGAAGATGCAGTTGTTCCTTTTTAGCTGCAGTTTCCAAGAGAAGGCCCTAGCCAAGTTCAGCCGTAAGGTCGTTTTCTCCCCACTTGGATAGTTCCCCCTGAGGACGAAGGTGGTAAAATCTTTCCTCTGCAGATGGGGGCCCGTATACCATTTGAAGTTGCTGAGCTTGGAGGACCAAAAATTATGTCTATCTTTAAGATTTTGTGTTCTAGTTCAGTTAGGGTTGAGAAGGTGATAGAGAAACTTTTTGTAGAAAGGCGTGGGTGAAGGGGTGGATTACATCCTGTTAAGTGAGAGAGGGTTCATATAGCTTATGGAGAGGGAAGATTGGGATTTGGGAATTTAACCTTGAAAAATGAAGCTCCCTTGGCTAACAGGCTTTGCTATTTAGGAGTAGGCTTTGCTTTTAATCAAATCTTTGTTCGAATTGGAGATGTCGATTCACTGGCATGGTCCTTCTAGAAAGTATACTACTTGGGTTATTTTCTCTACCATCCATATTTGATTCCTTAATTTTCATGTAGGAGACTAGGTGAAAGGTTGAGACATGGTTATTGACATGAATAGTCAACCAGTTCGATTCATACACATAAGGAAAGGGGAGAGTTAGTGAGAAACTGGTGTCAGTTACCTTTAACTATAGATGACATCCTTAGGAAGGGAGGTTAGGTTAATTAGGTTGCATTCTGTGAGATAGTTACAGGGAGGAACTGGGACTGGTAAGGGGAAGACACCACTGATACGATGCTAGAGAGAGAGAATCTTAAATGCTTGGGAAAATTATGTAAATACTATCACCAATTCTTTTTAGTTTTTTTATGTTTTTCTCAATGCATCTCACGTTGCTCAAAATTTGGACTTCATGCCCCACTCCTAATTATGAATGATTATTCCAAGTTGAATACTTCTTTTGATTCTCATAGGTATGCAACATTTGTACAAGAATCAATTGCAAAACTTTGCTCAGAAGAGAAGCCTCACTTTACCTATATACACATGTGAGCGTGATGGTCCACCTCATGCTAGTCGTTTTAGGTGTAAAGTGGAAATTGATGGCAAGACCTTTGAGTGTCGGGACTTCTTTGCCACATTAAAAGATGCTGAAAATGCAGTAGCAAAAGTTGCTTTAATGTCCTTGTGTCAAGATGGAGCTCAAGAGGCCAGTATTCCAATTGAAACTAACTTTTTTAAATAAATTAAATAGTTTATTGACATGTACACGAGTGTGATTTTTTTGCACAAATGAAATGCCCAAATTTTCTCACACAATCATATATATATATGTGTATATATTTTCATTTACAAGTTTCAGGATTCTGGCCTTTACAAAAACCTCTTGCAAGAAATGGCCCAAAAAAGAGGTCTAGGGCTACCTACTTATTCTACATCACAATCTGGTGAAGTTCACGTACCAATTTTTGTTTCTACGGTGAAAATTGGGGAAGAAACTTTTGAAGGGGAACACTCAAGGACTAAGAAACAAGCTGAGATGGGTGCAGCAAAAGTTGCTTATATTGCCTTGAAGGAGGGTAAGTGTTAGTTGGCTATAGTATATTTGTTAAGTTATTTGAGGTCAATTTTGGTTCCTAGCACAACTTTTTATCACTTAAGCATGCACATTTTTATATTTTGATATTTAGACATGCATGCAATTTGTATAAGCTTATGCCATGGTGAGACATGGGAGTCATGTATTGAAGCAGAATATCTATTTTTGGTTTAAACTATTGATCAGTAGTTGTGGAAGGCTTCTTACATGCCTTACAGTTGCTTTGTTTAGTCAGAAACAAGTGTATAGCATTTAGTATGATTTGTGCAATTACAATCCAGGCCAATCAAGTAAGAGCCCTTTGATTGCATCTTTTGGAGGACAAGTTTCTCAAGATGTCTCCTCTAGCTTGCACTCCGATGTCAGCAGATCTAGTCCTGTAATTTCACATGCAAGCATGACAATTGAGAAACAAAATGGAGGTGATTTTGTGCTCTTTTCCGTAGCTATTGCAAATATTTCCAGTAATTACTAATGCATGACACATCATATGAACCTACGACATGTAATCATAACTTTCAAATTGCATAAATCTATGTATAAACCCTTACCTAAACTTGGTATAGAAAACTTATTCAAACATTGAAACATGTCGGATTTAAACCCTTATCTAAACTTGGTATAGAAAACTTAATCCCTTACCTGAACTTAGTATAGAAAACTTATTCAAACATTGAAACATGTCGGTACATTGCATCCCTTTATTCCATCCAAGTTTCCGGACCTTTATCATCTTATATTATTCATAGAAATTTATTGTGCTACATCGATCAAACTGTTATATATGCTCAATCGTTAGGAGGACCTCATGGCATTTCAACAAGAAAGAGAGCTCCATCTTGTGACCTTGATAATGTTGCTCAATCTGGTGTTTCTTCGGAGAGCAACGATTACGTTTTGAATTTAGTGTCAAAGCTAGAAGCTGGAAAGGGTTCATCTTCCAAAAGGATCTTTGTTTGTCCCCGTCAACCGAATATGAAATTTCCAAAGGAAAGTACCATATTACCCATAAGTGATGACCAATGGGTTGCATTCTCACTTTCGAACGAAGCTAGCCAATAGATTTCGTTGTGATTTAACTCACTTTTGAATTGTATCCTAACCTTGTCCAGGAGTGAAGTATATCAACTTTGAACACCTAGGTAGTTAACTTACGTGTGTGTATGCTCTAACTCGTATGGTTGATAATACTTGATTGCATAGTTGATGTTGCAAAGGAGGATTGATCGATCTTGTCATTAGGATCATTCCAAGTGATAAAAATGTTGGGATGAAAAATTGTTAAAGATTGTATTTATTTATTTATTTATTTTTTTTGAAGTTCATGTAAGGGTGGAGGTGGAGATTCGAACTCGTGACCTTTTTAAGTATTTGTTTTTACCCATAGAAAATATCTAGTATTGTATTAATGTAGTTTATTAGATCTCATATCACTTTGTTTTGCTTTTAAATCTGATGCGAGTAGGAGACAGTTATTTCATGAGTTTTGCACAAGATGATCTGAAGGAGTATTCTCAATGTTTTCTCTTATTAGCCTCAAGGAAAATAAAATGTTTTGAGGATGGATAACTGTCAGCTAAATTATGAGGTTTGGGTAGTACATCTATTTAGTTCTTAGGTTTCAAAATCTAATACTTTTAGGAAATAGTCCACTTTTGTCCCTTTAGGGTTCAACACTTCTAAGCTTGAGCCTCATATTTATCCTATGTACCATGTTTGCATGGTGATAAGATGTTTTAGACCGTTAGTCAATTTAACAAAAATTTGAGGATATATTTTATAATAAAAAAATTAATGTGGCACATTTTATATAATAGAAGAAAAGGGAGAAAAAATATCTAAATTTAGCATGTATTAATTTTAACTTCAAACTTTCAATTTTATCAAATTAAACACTAAGCTTGCCTAAGTGTTGTAATATACCCGCTTGGTTAGCAATCCATTTGAATCACGGTTAAAGAGAGTGGATAACTCTATTTTTTGTTTTTAATTACATTTGCATGTGTGGGTGGTAGGATTGTGGATTCTAAATCAACAAGTAAAATTGTTCGTAAAAGATTCGTCATATAGTCTGATGTTCGAAAAATTGTCAGACGCTGCTTGATGAGCAAGTTGAGCAACTTGGTGAGCAAGTTTTGCCACCTTTAAAAAGGCTTGAGAATGTTTATTTGTGGAACTGTCTTTGTTCACCAAAGTGTGTGCTTAGAGAGTTTACCCATTTGTAAAAGAGCTATTTTCTTTGGTTTTGCTAACCAAAAGCACTAAGAGTCGACATTGTTCGGCGAGGTGATCAGTGAGGGAGATCTCATTGTATTCTTCAATTGATGTTAGTGAAATCTACCGTTGTCGAAATTGGACGTAGTCCCGTTCTCGTTGGGGTAAACTAGTATAAATCTTCTATGTCTAAATCTTTCTACCCTTAATCTCTTCATGTTTATTCCTTTTATTATTGTGGTTGTGTTCTCTACATTTAACTGTGGAAGAGGAATAAGTTTTTATAACTCCTGCGGTCTAGGCCTAAAAGAGATTTTCATCCCCTATTATTATTCTCAACCGTGGGTTGGGTTGCATGGAGGAAATTTGTTGGGGAAGCCTTTTCTTTGGATGATGTTTCTCCCTTATTTTCAATTACCTTTTTTTGGATTTCATTTTTGTTGGTTCTCTCTCTCTAACGGGAAGCAAAGAAAACTCAGTTTGTGGGTTTTTTTTTCTCTTATTTCTGCTGTTGATTTGTTTTGGGGTTCATTTTTGCTGAATATATATCTATATATATATTGTTAAACGTTGGATTGATATGGCAACCCTAAAGGGGTGAATATAGTTTAATTTAAAGATTATGTAAACTTTTTCTTAAATTGGCTCAATTTAACAATTTAATACACTTTTTTATAACCAATTAATAAGAATTCTAATTAATTTTTTTAAAAATAAGATTGATAATAAATATAGAAAAATAAATGTTATCAATGGAAAATTATAATAGGTAGCTTCTTTTTACTATGATATTTGTAGATATCGCAATTGGAATAATATTTTGCAAATATAGCAAAATCTAAAAAATCTGATGTTTACAAGTTTTTTTATTCCAACCATACCCTCCATTTCATGCACGCTTTCTTCTTCTTCTTCATATGAGTTTTTCATCTTTTTTTCATCTTTCTTTTAACTAATTTCTCTTTTTTTTTTCATCTCCCATTGGAGCCTTGATTCCATTTTTTCGTGCTGCGATTTCTCTTCATCGTCGATCGTTGCTTTCTTCTCTTTTGCACGTTTCTTCTTCTCAATTGGTTCTGGTTTACTCTGGTTTCTCCATGTGCTTCTCTATTTTTCTGGCTGGATTCCTTTTTCAACAATGATAAACCAAAAATCATACATTTAGAGTTTCTTTTGAGGTCTTCGCAAGCCCCATTGGGTTCGCAGGGTTGAAAATTTCAAAACTTTTTGAGGCCGTTGAGATTGCTACCGATGTGCAACAACGTATCGTCGAGGAGATGCTAGCCGAAGGAGCACCATGTGTCGGTGAGGATCATTAAAGGTCAGATTTGGTTGGTT
Organism: Telfairia occidentalis; assembly: GCA_026257165.2. Classification (NCBI taxonomy): domain Eukaryota; kingdom Viridiplantae; phylum Streptophyta; class Magnoliopsida; order Cucurbitales; family Cucurbitaceae; genus Telfairia; species Telfairia occidentalis. The sequence goes on along the minus strand of JAOANK020000042.1, from coordinate 341,200 downwards.
TGAAGGTCGAGGACAACAGAATGCGCATAGCAATCGTGCTTGAGAACGACGTCATTGCAGTCGTGTTGACAATGGCCTTTTCAGAGCTTTTTGTAGGATGGGTCGATAGTTGCTGCGGATCGAGGAAGCTTTTTGTTATGGTTTCTTTTGATAAGATAGAGTTCTGATAGTTGTTGGTGTTCTGATTTCTTATGATAGGATAGAGTCCTTATGGGTTGATATCACTGATAGATGCGATAGGTTTCTATCAATGATAGACTATATTTATGTTATGATTTAAGTCTATCGATGATAGAATATTAATAGATTGATATCAGTAGTATATTTCTTTGGATATTGATAGGTTGATATCACTAATAGACTTAAGTGATAGATTTCAGTCTATCAACGATAGACTGTATTAAATCATAATATAAATGTAGTCTATCATTGATAGACACCTATCGTCGATGGACTAAATTTATGTTATAATGTAAATCTATTAAAGATAGAAGTCTATGCTGATAGGATATTGATATCAGTAGTATATTTTTTTGGATATTGATAGGTTGATATCACTGATAGGTTTGATAGATTTAAGTCTATCAATTATCATCCTCTAAACTTTGAGATTTTTATGCATCTTTTGAAGAAGTCTTCTTTTTTATCTTTGAAATTCTCTAAAGACCTTTGGTGTTTGTTTTGTTTGTCTTTGGGCCTCACTTTTTCAACATCATTCTTTTTCTTTTTGTTTATACATCTTGTTGATCTTTGACATGTCTTTTCTTCAACATTTTGCAAAGATGAAATTCAAGTCTATCAATGATAGGATATAATGTAGTCCATTTCTGATAGGCTTCTATCAGTGATAGACTATATTTTATGATAGCGACTTAAGTCTATCAGTGATAGACTTTTATCACATAGTGATAGATGGTATATTAGAGATAAACATAAATTACAACCTACAAAAAATACTTCCTTAAATAGCAAAAATAAGTTTCTTACCATCACCACTTGTTCGATCTTTTCTTTCTGTTTTCTAAGATCATGTCTCTTTTTTGTTTGATTTTCCATGTTAAGCTAAAAAAATTTAAAATCACACAATAATGTAATCAACATAATATATAGTATATCATTGATATTTAAAAGTCTATCGTTGATAGACTAAATTTTTGCCTTGATTTAAGTTTATGGGCTATACCAGTCTATCATTGATAAACTATAAATGAAAAAACATAAATGAACTTTAAACTAACAAATCATAATTTATAAAAAAAACTTATAAATCACAACTTATACTCTAACCATTAAGAATTTTAAAAAAATAATAAGAAATAAATAAAGAACAACTTAAATGAAGAAACAAAACTTCTAAATTAAAAGATATAGACAAACAAATTAAAATATATAAACAACAAGTCAAATTATAAGAACTTATGAGATTTGAAAGTGAATAAACACTATACAAACTATAAGAATTTCAAAACTTAAAGTGACATAATTTAGTCTATCAACACTAGACTTAAATCACAACATAAAATATATAGTCTATCATTGATAGACTAAATTTATATTGTTATTTAAGTCTATTAGCGATACCAGCTATCACTGATAGACTATGACCAAAAAAAAAAAAAAACTTAAATGAGAGGGTTTTTTAGACTTTTTGAATGGACTGGGCAAATTTTTTTGCCATATTTGCGAATTTCTTTTAATTATTATTATTATTTTTTTTTTTTGCTATAAATGCTATTATTTTAGGCCCAATTTCTATATTTGCTATAAGCCCAAATGCAATCAATCTCAACAAATAAATATGAATAATTTAAAACATGTAATAAGTTTATAAATTAATTGCAAAAGTAAATGGGAGAGAGTTAAAGAAAGTGACCCTGTGATTTTATAGTCGAGCGGTCAACCTCGACCTAGTCCACTCTTCAAGCACCTTTTGGGAATTTGAATAAAATCACTTGACTCTTCCCATGGCTTTGAGTCCACTTGACAAACATTATTCTTTCTCCGGTTGAGGATCAAACCATTACAACACTTTTTTTAACGAGTTAAAGAGAAACTCTTACAAAAATTTTGAAGATTAAAGAACACCTAATAAACTCTTTAATAAAGTAGATTTACAAATTTTGCTCACAAGAATTTTCACTTTTCACAAATATAAATCTGTCTAAAAAATAAGATAAAAAAATAATTGAGAGCTTTGGAGAGAGCAACAATGAAGACTTTTTGCTTTTCAAAGGAAAATGAGATTTGTAAAATTGTTAGGTTATTTTGGAGAAGAAGATTGATTTTAAAAAGAGAGTTTCTCTCTCTTTTTAAAATCAGATTTAATTTGAACCATTTGATTTGGGTAAAAGAAAATTAAAGGTGAAGATTTAATGCGGGAAAATATGATAAAAGAATAATATATTTTAAAACAATTAAAAATGATCTCGCATTAATAAACGAGTCATGCGTTCTGGGGAAAAAGAAAAAGCCACACATGAAAAAGCAACACCAGCATCATGCACGTGCAATGTCCGTGGATGTGCGTGCGCAAGAAGCAACATTTTTATTTTTTAACACGTGCAATGTCCGTCGATGTGCGTGCGCAAGAAGCAACATTTTTATTTTTTAACACTGATGTGACACATGTCGCTGCCCGTTGGCTAGAATAAAATAATATATAAATAATAAAAAACTTTACTGTTGCCCTTTTTATTTATTTATTTATTTTTAAACCACTTTGCCACTTGTCAAAAATTGATTTGTCCACATCAGCCTCGATAGCTCTTCACGAATGTCTTTAGATTGATCCATATTTGATGATCGACTGCCACATCATCCGGCTGGATATTTTTCATTAAACTTAGTTTGGTCATAACTTATTCGTTTGAACTCTGATTTGGGTGATTCAAAAAGGTGTTGGAATCGTTATTTCGAGCTCTATGCAATGGACTATTCAAAACACTAGAATTATCAAAAAAATAAAATTAAGTTTGTATCATCAAAATATTAATTAATTTGAGATTAAGGGTCAAAAAACCAACCCTAAGTAAAATAATAATAATAATAATAAATAAATAAATAAATAAACTCTTTGTGGGTCACCCCGACCCCCCCCACCAAACCCC
>JAOANK020000042.1:294394-314268 GCA_026257165.2 Telfairia occidentalis | reverse complement strand
TCTCTTGTGTACCTATATATAGAGACCTTCTCATACTGAATAACATAACTTATTTTTCTCCCAATCACGTTTTACAATATCTATGGTCACGTTCCACAGAAGCCAACAATCTTGCCGGATCATAATTATGTGACTAAGAGGCTGCCGAAAACTGAAGAGAGGAACTCACTTGGGAAAGAAGTGGCTTCGGAGATCGCCTACACGTGCCATCCTTTAGCCCCCAAGGAACAAGACCCACGAACACTAAATTTGGCTTCTGTCACCCCCCAACCATACCATCGAGCCCACACCCCATATTTTTCCCGTGTCACATATGTAGGCATTCTACCTTTACCCATCTTTTCTCCACCCTCTTCTGTGCTTACTACGTTTCCCAACCCATCCCCTCCCTTTTTACCAACCCATTTTATCCCGTCTCATCCAAGAACAATCTTACCTCTCTCCACAATGGGGCCCACTTGACACCTTTATTTTGCTTAGAGATCCCCCCAACCATTCACCCACTACCACGTGCCCTACCCTACCCTTATCCTCCTTTGACCCAACCCCCCTTCTTTCCTCATAAAAAAAACCAATTATCATAAACAATAAAAAAACCAATCTTGTCACCAGTACCAAATTTGTATCATCAACACCCTTCCTTCCCTCTTGACTCTGAAGGTTACTTGTCCAACCACCTCTCCCTTTCACCCCTATCTTTGCAACCAGAGCTTGACCCCCCACCACCTGATGATTCAACCTTGCATTTAGACTCTCTTTTTGCCAGTTTCGTACCCCCCCCTAAACCCCTCTCACATTTCACTCTAGCAGACCAACCCCCTTCCCATCCACCCATCTACCCTTCACAACCTATCAACCATTACCATCCTTACAATCCTTACCCTCCCTGGACTACAATCAAACCCTTTATCCTCAAAGCATCAATCAACCTCTCCTTCCCTTTATCCACCTTCTCTCTCCTTGGCTCAACCAAAATGGGCTCTACATGACGTCATTACCATAAAAAAGAAGTCTGATGGCTATTCTGCTGAATTCTTTAAAAAATCTTGGAACATCCTTAAGGACGATATCAAGAGGATGTTCAAGGATTTTTTTGAGAAATGAATTGTTAATGCTAGTATGAATGAAACGTACATTTGTCCCATCCCAAAAAAGATGGACTCCAAATTGGTGGGTGACTATAGGCCCATTAGTCTCACTACTTGTTTATACAAGATTCTTGCTAGAGTACTCTCCAATCGGCTCAAACAAGTTTTCCCCTCTACAATAACAGAACAACAATCTGCTTTTGTTGCAAATAGACAAATTCTTGACGCATCTCTCATTGCCAACGAGGTTATTGATGATTGGAAGAGTTGGGGAAAGCAAGGTGTTGTCATCAAACTTGATGCTGAGAAAGCATTTGACAAAGTAGATTGAGATTTTCTAGAAGAGGTTCTCAAGGCCAAAGGATTTGGTGGTAGATGGAGACGATGGATCTGGGCTTGCATATCAACTACCAACTTCTCTATCATCATCCACGGGTAGCCTAGAGGTAAGATACGTGCTTCTAGGGGCCTCCGCCAAGGTGATCCTCTATCACCATTTTTGTTTATCCTTATTATTGAATGTTTTATTAGCCACATGTTATTACTTGCTGCATCACAGGGTTTGATCAATGGGTTCAATATTGGCAATGATCAGCATGGTATCAGTATCCACCATCTCCAATTTGCATACGACACGATTCTTTTCTCTACAAATGATACTGATCAGCTCAACAACCTTTTCTGCATTATTACGGACTTTGAGGAAGTTTCTGGGCTCAATATCAACATTCAAAAAACAAAATTATTGGGCATCAACATGGACCAACAGTTGCTGTCCAACCTTGCATCTTGGTATGGTTGTAAAATGGGATCATGGCCTAGCTCTTATCTCGGTCTTCCACTGCTTGGAAAGCCTAAAACCGCATCCTTTTGGGCCCTGATTTTTGAAAAGATTGAGAAGAGACTTCAATTGTGGGGTCATTCATTTGTTTCAAAGGGAGGTAGAAGCACTCTCATTAAAGCCACTCTATCAAATCTGCCGGTTTACTACCTATCAATGTTCCCTATCACAAGGAAAGTGGCTGACTCTCTTGAATGTGTACACAGAAATTTCCTTTGGCGTGGGCAGGATGGCACAAAAATTTGCCATCTCTTAAGATGGGATAAGATAAAGGTACCGTTGGAGGAAGGCAGGCTGGGTATTGCAGATCTAGTACACAAGAACAAATCCCTCCTTGCTAAATGGATTTGGCATTTTCATATTCAGAAGGGAGAAAAGTCATTGTTGCAAGATATGGCACCTCACATCTCGGCTTGATGAGTGGGACCCGTAATCTACATTCGTTTAAAGGCCCCTGGAAAGCCATCTTCAAAACAAGCACATCATATACAACCACATCTCTCACAAGATTGGCAACGTCTCTTCTACCCTTTTTTGGAAAGACACATGGGCTGGGAATCACCCTTTTAAGGTATCACTCCCTGAATTATTTGCCCTATCCCTTAAAAAAGATGCTTCGATACAAGAACTTTGGAATGAGACCAGAAGATCATGGAATCTCCATCTTAGAAGAAGCCTCACTGGAGCTGAAATGGAGGAATCTGCTTTCCTTTTGACTCTCCTTCCCCTTGGTTTGAACATGGATAATATGGACAATTGGGTTTGGGACTTAGAAAAAAATGGGATCTTCTTAACAAAGTCTCTTCTACACCGTCTAACAACTAGTGGTACTTGTAAAGACTCCTCACTGTTCTGCACTATTTGGAAAGTTAGCTTCCCCAAAAAAAACAAAGTTCTTCCTTTGGGAACTTGCAGACTCTGGCCCCAATACCAATGATAGACTCCAAAGGAAGATGTCTTGGCTATCTATTTCTCCATCATGCTGCCCTATATGTAAAAATGGCCCTGACACACAACCCTACATTTTCAGCTACTGTTTTCAAGCAAACAGATTCTGGTCGACTATCTCACAGCTTTTTAATTGGCATTGGGTCCACCCTGAAGCCCCCTGTAGTCTTCTATCTCAAGTCCTCTTGGGTCACCCTTTCAAAGATAGGAAAGGTCTCCTTTGATCAACATTATCAGAGCCTTTTTGTGGTTTACGTGGAAAGAAAGAAATGATTGGATTTTTAACGACAAATATCGATCCTTTGATAATTTTGTGGATATTATCATGTACATAACTCTTACTTGGTGTAAATTATCTCCCATTTTTTTTTGTAGCTATAGCATAACATCCCTTCTTTACAATTAGAAAAGTCTTTGGTAAGATTTTGGCCTCATAGCCTTTTGTAATCATTTCACATATCAATGAAATAATATCTCCCCCCCAAAAAAAAAAACAAAAAAAACTAACATTCAAAAGTTGAAAATATGCTCAAGAGTTTATGAAACTAAAATACTAAAAATGGACTTCAAAGTGGTTGCCAAACTCAGTGTTATTAATGGCAACTCCATGTTGAACTTCAACATTGCAAATGTTGACCTTCAAAGCTCTAATCAACGTGTAACAAATGAAATGGAGGTTGAACCGAGTCTATCTAATTTTGTAGATGAAGAATGGAAACTTGCTGAATCTTCTTGGCCTTGCATCGTGTAATAAGTCTGGTCAGAACTAGTGGAACACCATGATCCTTATCACAGACAAATGACGGGGATGTATGTAGTGACAAAAAATTGGGAAGGGATAAGAGAGGACTGAATTGAGGGGGAAGGGATGTAGAAAGGTGAGATGAGAGTAAGTGATGAAAAAGCCATAACCCATAGCTAGAAGTATGTAGAAATTGTGGAAATGAGACGAGAGATTCTTGCAAGTTATTGCTGGAAAAGTGAATAGATTGGTTGCAGAGAGACTAAATATGATTGAGATGCAAAGTTAGCAATCAAATATGCATAACACTTGGGCGTAGCTAATTTTAGACATTGGAAAAAGGAAAAGGGGCCAGCACTTAGAATAGCCAAAGCACATCAATAAAGCATGCTTTAGCATCACCATTTTCTTTTTTAAAAAGAGAGAATTTTGTAGATCTGAATAAAATCACAAAAAGAGCACTGATGCAGTGACAAAAAAGCTCTCTTATTGGTGTGTATAGTAGTCCAAGAGTAATGGCAAAAAATATACGATTTGATGCACCAAGAAGAAGCTAAAAGTACAACAGAATCTCAAATTTTTGCACTTGCGTGTTGTTCTGCATTGAAGATCATCTATGGCTCTCCAAACAAACTTACCAAACAAAGGGCGCCACAAGCATTCAACGAAAGGATGCTTTATTCCCTCCGAATTTTTGACCAGAGAAATGTTCAATTGGCAACTGAATAATTGAAAGTCTATACTGTGATTCCATAACCTTGTGTAAGGGAAAAAGATGAAGATCACCAACCCAGCTATATTAGAATTACTCTTTGGTGCCTGTGGTTTTGAGAGAAATCAGAAATATATTAAAAGGAATTGATTCTAGCACTAACTGATAATCTTTGGGAGCTCATGCGATTCCACTCATCAGCTTGGTGTCTTTGTTATAAAGAGATTTGTAATTATGAGCTTTTGTACATTCTTGCCGGTAGCGTTTTTGTAATCCCTTGGCCTTGCCTTCCGTGGGGATATCTTATTCCCCTCCTTGTGTAATTTCTCTTTTTGTTTAATACATTCTCCATTTCTTATCAAAAAAGGAAAAAAAATTGCTCTTGCACAGGCAAATGCCACCTAGGACTTGGAAAGAATTGGGTTTACTTTTTAATTTTATCATTTGTGTTTTGAACCCCGGACTTAAAGACCAAAGTCTATTTACACTTCTTGGTGAGAGTTGAGAGAGTTGATTTCCAAAAGCTTCTTACGGAATGTTGGAGGGAAATCTAGTTTTAAAGGGATTTGATATAAAGAGCTTGAGTCATCTTGAACTCATCTTCTGGAGTCATTGCCCATAGAGAGAGAAAGGCCTTTGAAGTGGTTTAGGAAAAGAATCAAATCATCCTACTCGGTATTGGAGATTTTGATGGAAAAGAATATTCCAGCCACGAGAGATGCTCTTTAATGATAAATTGATAATTTCCTTGTGGAGGGGCAAGAGAATAAAATAGGGAAAATTTCTGGGAGGCATCTATCATCTTTTTAAGAGAATAGTGTTAAAACCATCTCTAGTTACGTATTCTCAGTTGAGGTTGACAAGGGGAGCTAATTTTGCAATTTGGATCGATGAGATTCTTGTGCTGAATGATCTGCACATGTTAATAAAATTACGTAGGGTGGGGGCATTATATTTGTTGATAATCAATGGTTTCCAAGGGTCAAACTCAACCACCTACTTTCGTTGATGACATCTTAAATTTGGTAACTACAACACCTGTAGGAGGAAAAGGAGCTAAGCCTGCGTTTTCAATGTCAGCTTCTCCATTGAAAACACCATGCTTGAAGGGAATTAAAGGAAATGAGTATTTCATCAATGAATGAAATTATGGAAAAGTTAATACCATGGATCGAGTTTAGTTGCAATCCTCGTCAGTTTTGGGGTCGCGGTAGTGTTCTCTTTGCAGGGGTGCAACGGAAGACTTAGATCCTCTCCCGTGGTCCTGCCAGTGGTTTCAGGCTTTGTGGAGGCTCTGTTGGGATTCGTTCGGGATTTGCTGGAATAGTCTTTCTAGGTGTAGAGCTTTGATTGTTGAGACTCTTTGAATCCTCATTTGAGGGATAAAGGTAGTTGTCTTGTGGCAGATTTGTGTTTGTACGATTATTTGGGGTGTTTGGCTTGAAAGAAAATCGAGGGTTCTTAGAGGGAATGAGAGGTCTATTTGTGAAGTTTGGGAAGGGGTGAGGTTTAACACCTTCTTATGGACATTTATGACGTGGACATTTTGTAATTATCAGTTAGGCATTATTCTCTTGGACTGGAGGCCATTCCTTAGTTAGATTTAGGCTCTTGTTTTGGAGGCTTTTTTTTTGTATGTCCTTATATTCTTTCATTTTTTCAATAAAAGTGTGGTTCTCATAAAAAAAAAAAAAAATGAATGATATTTCAAAGGGTTGGCTTAGCAGAATGTTAATTAAGAGCCTTGACAGAGGTGTGGTGGAGAGCCTCAACGTTGGAAGAAGCTCCTCTTTGTAGATGATACAATTCTCATCTTCTCCAGCTCTGAAGATTAAACTGGCAACCTTCTCAAAATCATTACAAATCTTTAAGACCTCCTCAAGCTATGGGACTTAACATCAACCTATTTAAAATCTGAAGTTGGCAGCATCAGCTGTACTAAAGTTAAAGACTCGGCTCATTGGGTTGTAATGTTGACCAACGGCCAATGCTTTACCTTGGTCATCTCCTCCATGGAAATTGAAAAAGTAATAACTTCTGGATGCCTATTTTTTTAGAAAATCCAAGGCAACTTTGAGGCTAGAATGGAAATATTCTTCTTTAAAGGGGCAAGTTAACTTTGGAAGTGCAATATTCATTCTGAAGGTGGCAGATTAACCTTGTTGCAATCATCTCTCTCTCACTTTCCATCGTATTACCTGTCCACCTTCTGAATGCCTAACAAAGTTGCTACCACTATCAAAAAGGTCATGAGAGACCTCCATTGGGTATTGGGATGGACACTCTGTTGAGGGGAGTTCATTTGGTTATAGAACAAGGTTAAAATTCCTTGTCTCACGCAGTGTTGCTTGTGGAAATTAGTGTAGCAATTCTCTCCTCACCAAATGATTGTTGAGATTTGCCTTTGAGAAAGATGCTCTTTGGAGGAAAGTTCTGGTTATTAAATACAGCTTGTCCAAAGTATATTGGTGGTCGGTCTTGCTGGCTACTAAACCCTCCAAAGGTCCTTGGAAGAAATATGTTTCCAAGCTGAAAGATCTTCTGTCCTCCAGGGTGAAAAATTATAGTTGACAAGGACGAAGCACAAGGTTTAAAGAGGAACTTCAAATTGGGATCGCGTCAAAAGTTTAAACTTTACAACCTCTTGAAATTTCAAATTCAGAAAAAATTTTAAACATAAGGAAACTCATGAATGGAAGTATGTTCTTGCTAAGTTCATTTTCAATCCAATAGAAGATAAATGGAGTTCAACTTGTGAGTTCTCGGGTTCTCATAGTTCCTTTCCTTCAAGATATTATAGAGGATGCTCAACTTCCTTACAAAATTGGGGTTGGGGGGGAGACAGCTACCCTATCAATATCAAAGTTCAAATCTTTCTTTGGGAGTTTTTTAGATTTTGGATTTCTGTTTTCTTCAAACTCCACACTCTCAAATCTCTTTTGTAATTATAATATTTTCTTGCCTTCCGGTGAGTTTCTTTCCCTTGGGCATAATAAAATTCTCTCAGTGTATCTTATCTTTAAAAGAGGTATGTAGTGAGTGTCTAGAATTTTTGGTTGTTTGTTCATTGTTGAACACCAAAGATAGGAGACTGTCCTGTTCATATCCTATGAGCCTTGTTAGTGTTCTCATTTCTTGACCTTTTTGAGATTAACTCTATGGTATGGAGGTTTAGAGTTTGCCCTGTTTTTTTGGGTGTTTTAGACCTTTACGCATCACCACTTTCTTGGGGAATTTTGAAAGTGATTCTACAAAGTTTTATTTATTTTTTTTTGGGTTTGGCTAGTGGCTTTTAGAAAGATTAATTATTTTTGTGCTACTGACGATTTTGATCATTCCTGCGTTTAGCACAAGTTTGCATTTTGGTACACTCGTCGGACACCGGGAGTTCGGACTCAAACTTCATATGAGGACAACATAAAAAAGATTGTGGACTTTAGTTCGGTATGATCTGTCAACATTGATATTCTGAAACACTATCCTTATACTGTGGTTACTTATCTTATGTCAGTCTTTATAATTATTCGTTTTTCGAATGATTAAGCTTTGTTTTTCTGGTTTGTGCTTGTAGGTTGAAGGTTTTTGGGTAAGCTATTGCCATTTGGCTCGTCCTTCTTCATTGCCAAGCCCAACAGATCTGCATCTTTTTAAGGAAGGAATCCGCCCTCTCTGGGAGGTAATATCTCAAGGCATGCTGCATGCCTGTATCTCCTTAGGCTTACTGGGGAGTGAACTTCCCATGCCTTTTCTCATTATTCTAATGTAACTTAGGATATTGGACAGGAGTTTGTATTTCTTTGCTTAGTGGGAAGTCTGATTTCTATTTCGGTGCATGTGCTGATTTATGTTATCTTTCAGGACTCTGCCAACTGCAATGGTGGAAAGTGGATAATTCGATTTAAGAAAGCTGTATCTGGTCGATTTTGGGAGGATTTGGTAAGTTATAGAAAAAATGATATTGTTATTGATCAATATACATTATGTATCCAATTAAATGAAATTTGTTCTTTTCTTTGGTTTCCTTTTATTTATTTATTTTCGATAAGAAACCATTTCATTAATGGTATGAAATTATAAAGGATGGTGGAGAATCCAAAACCAAGGAAGTTATAAAAAGGCTCTCCAATTGGTAATTAAGGATTCATAACTATAATTGTGAAAGAGGAGAACATTTATACCAAGTAACGACCAAAAAAAGATAAATCAGAAGTAACCTCCTCTTGGTTTCTTATTTCCTATTTATAACTGTTCTCAACTTGATTTTTGAAATTTAGAGTTGTCTGAAAATATTTTTGGATGATGTATCAAATAATTATTCAATATCTTCTTATTTTTTAAATAATGCTAGTGGGGGAGTTCATAGTGTTCAGACTTTTAGCACTGGGTTGAAGTATATTGCATAAAGTGATTTTGGTGGAATGATGTTTCCATTTTCAGCTGGTTTCTCACGAAAAAGTTTTGTGCATGGTGGCTTTTATTTGCCGAATTTTTGTAATTTCATTGAATACCCATGTCACTTAAGTTTGTACTTATCTCAAAGTGGTAATCATTTCCTTTGTTATCAACATCAACTGGAAATTTATTGTTAATTTCTTATGATCTGCAATCTGTTTGGATTGACAAGTGAGAAGATTCTTTATCTTCATCCTTTTTATTGCCACTCCTTTGTGCATGTCTTTCGTTTGTGTTAAACATGTGCATAAGCGCGTGTATTTAAACAAGAGCTTTTAGGAAAGCTGGTTCCATAGACCAATCAAAGCGTCTGTTATATGCTTCTGCAGGTTCTCGCATTAGTTGGTGATCAGCTTGATTTCGGTGATAACATATGTGGTGCCGTTCTTAGCATTCGTTTCAACGAGGATATTTTGAGCGTCTGGAACCGCAATGCCTCTGATCATCAGGTCTGTAATTTGATCTTTTACTGTTACCCACCACACATAAGTTTGATATAGGATCACAAGTTTTGATTTATTGTACAACCATACCTACCAGGCGGTGATGGGTCTGCGAGATTCGATCAAACGACACTTAAAGCTCCCACATGGGTATGTTATGGAATACAAACCCCACGATGCATCTCTGCGTGATAACTCGTCATACAGAAACACATGGTTGCGAGGGTAAGGAGGATGCGCCTCATCTGCTGCTATGGCTATGGCCACCGAGGCATAAGGCTGAATGATGTTAACATGGTCTGCATCCCCCCTGATTGCTTTTGACCCTTCTTTGGATGTTAGCAATTAATTCACTCTTGAGATTCTTTGAGGACTTTGGAGCTTTTCTTTATTACATGTTTGGTCTAAGGAGAATAGGCTACCATGCCAATGTAATGTAAATATCTGAGCAATTTGTAGCTGTAGACTTCTCTAAACAGGAACCTTTGAAACACACCTAAACAAGACAACTTCTGTTTACATGTAATAACTTAAGATTGTTTGTTCATTTCTTTTAGAAAAAACCTAGCTCCACAGCACTTTCAGCTACAACACCTAGGCTCTGTTTTTGAAGTTAGCCACATATTCAATATTATCAAATTTTTGACACGTGATTTAGATAATCAATTTCTGGCAGCAGGTGTAGGTGCCTGCTGCTATAGGGGAGCAGCTAAGTTTTGTCCACTGTTACAGTGGTAAGTAACTCTATAGCTCATTTTCAATTATGTCTAGACCTAATGAATTTAAAATGGATTAGGCTGCTTTTCGAGTTGGGCTAACAACCCATCCCCGCCATAGAGTGACACGTTTTAGACAGTCTGTACAGCTTTCTCTCCACGCAGAGGTGAACAAGTCAATTCGATTTGGGGTCCAACGAAAATTGACATTAAATTGACCTATTCTTTGAAAAAAATGAAAATCTAATATCAAAATTGTTTGTTTGTTTGTCCTTTTTTTTTTTAATAAATTGAATCAATCAAACTGATTGGCCCTATAAAAATTGATGAAGTTAACAAAGTTTATCAAAAACTGATTAAATAAAGTCAAATTGAGCCGAATGATAATTTTTTAGTTCAGTTTTATTATTTATGAAGCCAAACGAACCAACGTTGGGTTAAATGGTCCATTTAACCATGCGTTTTTGAAAATATTTATTTATTTATTTTAAGTTTTGAGTGGCCAAATATGTTGAAGAGAAATTGTAAAAAGAATCTTGTTTGTTGCATATGTGAGTGGGCATAAGACTGATATTTAGAAGCTGAGATATTTTGTCAGTGGATGATGTTGGTATGTGTATATAGGGACAAACGCAGCTGGCTAATATCAACTTCTTTTGTCTTTGACAACTCATCACGAATCTTTCAACCCATGTTTTCATCAAAATAGCTTCATTCAATCACTTATATCATTTCTCTTTATTTTAAGCATCTCAAACTCTTAACCCCCACAACCCAACCACCTTGTGGTGGTTAAATAAGAATATTTTGGAGGACAAGTAGTTCTTTACTTAAGATATTAAAATCTTATTAATTTTCGTAGAACAAAATATTGTTAGATTAAAAAATTGTCTCCTAAAAAGTTAACCTAGATGTACATGAATTGATCCGGATAAAAGTAAATTTGATCATTATGTTTAATGCCAAATAACATAATTGATTTAAAATGAAAAACCCAATGGAAACAATTGATTTGTTTCAATGCAAAAGGAAAGTGTAAAAGGAAGGAAGGTAAGATGACCAAACTATAGGAGAGGGAAGGGGGGATCAAAATAGCAAAATTTAATATGTAATAATTAAAACAAAAAAAGAAAAAAAGAAAAAGAGAAAAGAAGATCATTGTGATATCAAATAGAAAATAAGTAGAGGGTATGGTCAACGGCCAGTCGCAGAAAAGGCGCGTGAAGATGGAAGAAGGAGAGTTGGGGGCGGGGGAAGAATGGCGGGACCCTAAACGAGCTGATCCCCACACCCAAAGCCGACACTTGGTTTTGGTTTAGCCCAAAAACGAAACCAAACGAAGAGACAACACCACAAAAACTAACAAATTCATTTCCAACTTCCAACCCTAAGCTCCTTCCAATTTTCCTTTACCCAATAATTGATTGATATTTATTCAATCATTCTCTCTATTTGCCTTCTCTCAGAGTCGGCAATTAGCAGCATCTTCTGCTTTTCCCCCATCTCTCTCTCTCTCTCTCTGTGTTTTCTCTCCATCGCCCGTCCCCATTTTGAGAGAGATCGGATTCGGGATGAGGGAAATCATCAGCCTTCACATTGGTCAGGCTGGAATCCAGGTCGGCAATTCTTGCTGGGAGCTTTACTGCCTCGAACATGGCATTCAGCCCGATGGTTTGATGCCCAGGTTTCAATTTATGCTTACCCATTTCTTGATTTCCATTTTTTCCCCCTTTTTGTCGAGTGCGTCGTTAATCATTAATCAACGTGCGTTGTTCTGATTTTGTCGATTTGTTTTTTGAATTTTATCGATTCGGCTTGTCTTGTGATGTATTCTGTGTGGTGCGATTCGAATTGAAATTGTCGGACTCGCCGTTTTGGGGATTTCGTTATGGTCTTTTGGTTTTTTTTTTTTTTGGAATTTTTAGGGCTTTTTCTTGATCTGTTGATGCATGTGATTTCATTGCGGGATCAATCCACGAATCTGGACATGGGTTATAATTTTAATTTTAATTGGATGTATCTGTGCCGATCTTCTTAACGAATTTGAGTAAGAAGTCTATGCTCGAAGGAATTGATAAATTCCACATCGATTTTAACCTAATTGATTTAGGAATCCTTCTCTCCGGGAATTTCAAGTTGAACGACCTAATCCAGTGGGGTTTGTTATGCTGCAATTGTTTGTGGTGCTGTCATTGTTAAGATGGGAATGGATTCCCACGATCCGATTCCTATATTTGTTGAAGAATATAAATTGTTGGGATCTTCTCGGAGGACCTTTTGGTTGAATTAATATGGCATTTACTGAATTTGTGGAATGGATCTTTTGCCATCAGTGAAATAATACTTTTGTTTATGGTCTTTGATAGTGGCATAAGAAGTCCTCGTTTGATTTATATACCCTTTCAAGCTCTAAGTGTAATGACCGGCTCCCATGAATTATAACTGTTATTCTAATGATGTTTTATCGTCCGTGTATGATGCAGTGATACCTCGGTCGGTGTTGCACATGATGCCTTCAACACGTTTTTCAGCGAGACTGGTTCGGGCAAGCATGTTCCTAGAGCAATATTTGTGGATCTGGAACCAACTGTTATCGATGAAGTAAGGACTGGGACATACCGACAGCTTTTTCACCCGGAACAGCTCATATCTGGTAAAGAAGATGCTGCAAATAATTTTGCCAGAGGGCATTATACAGGTACACTGATTTCCATTCCTTTAGGTTTTTCTAAAGTCAGCCTTTTCACTGTGGTCATTCATTACTAACCCTACTTTATTGTGTCATTTTCTAGTGGGTAGGGAAATAGTTGATCTATGCCTTGACCGAGTGCGAAAATTAGCTGACAATTGTACGGGCTTGCAAGGGTTCTTAGTATTTAATGCTGTTGGTGGTGGCACTGGATCTGGTTTGGGGTCATTACTTTTGGAACGCTTGTCTGTGGATTATGGGAAGAAGTCAAAACTTGGATTTTCCATATATCCTTCTCCACAGGTAAGACAG
Organism: Telfairia occidentalis; assembly: GCA_026257165.2. Classification (NCBI taxonomy): domain Eukaryota; kingdom Viridiplantae; phylum Streptophyta; class Magnoliopsida; order Cucurbitales; family Cucurbitaceae; genus Telfairia; species Telfairia occidentalis. The sequence goes on along the minus strand of JAOANK020000042.1, from coordinate 301,325 downwards.
AAATGATAGAGGCTTGTGAAACGTATATCACACATTTTTTATTACTGATTTTCTGCCAAAGTATGTTGATGGAACATTTATGAAAAGGCCACTTATATTTGTCAGGATTTTTTATTCCAGTTTAGACTTATGTAAAAACACCAAGATGCTAATACTGAAATCAGGATCTGCTTTCTAATCATCTGAATGAAAGTTGGTTTCTCATCAGAAAAAAAGATCAAAACAAAAATCTGTTTCCGCTGAGAAATATTGAGTTGTCAATTTTTTATCTGCATACATTTAATCATATACTGTCTATCGAGATTCAAGTCTATTATGAATGCTACAATCATTATGTGCAGGTATCTACTGCCGTTGTAGAACCCTACAACAGTGTGCTTTCCACTCATTCTCTGCTAGAACACACAGATGTCGCAGTTCTTCTGGACAACGAAGCCATTTACGATATCTGTAGGAGATCATTGGATATTGAAAGACCAACTTACACCAACTTGAATCGCTTGATATCCCAAGTTATCTCTTCTTTAACCACTTCCTTGAGGTTTGATGGTGCTATCAACGTGGATATAACTGAGTTTCAAACTAACCTCGTACCTTATCCACGAATTCATTTCATGCTCTCTTCTTATGCTCCTGTGATCTCTTCTGCAAAAGCTTACCATGAGCAGTTGTCAGTTCCCGAAATCACCAATGCTGTATTTGATCCCTCAAGTATGATGGTCAAATGCGACCCGAGACATGGAAAGTACATGGCATGCTGTTTGATGTATCGAGGAGATGTCGTACCCAAGGATGTGAATGCTGCCGTTGCTACCATCAAAACGAAGCGGACAGTTCAGTTTGTTGATTGGTGAGGTTAACTGCTTAATGTTGTTAGATTAGGAAACCAATGATATTTGTGTTCTCAATGGTCTTTATCTTATTGCTGAAGTTGTTTAGAAGTATAGATAGCAATTTTTGCAATCTCATTTAACAATAGCCAGTAGAATGATGGAAAACTCCTCTGCAGAAATCACAAAATTTATTCATGGTTTAGCATATTATTGAGATCAAGTTATAACGACCTCATGCATCCTGAACTCAACTTCCCCAAAGGATCTTAGTTGAGTTTAGTTATTGTTAAACAAGGTTCTTAGAAATCAAGTCAAAGTAGGCATGGATAATTTTCTAAAGGTTATGGTTTGAACTAAACCTGTGCCAAAATTTTCAGGTGTCCTACTGGCTTCAAATGTGGTATTAACTATCAACCTCCAAGTGTGGTTCCTGGGGGCGATCTAGCCAAGGTGCAAAGAGCCGTTTGTATGATAAGCAACAGCACAGCCGTGGCCGAGGTCTTTTCAAGAATTGACCACAAATTTGATCTCATGTATGCTAAGCGGGCATTCGTCCATTGGTACGTGGGTGAGGGCATGGAGGAAGGCGAATTCTCCGAAGCCCGCGAGGATCTTGCTGCTCTAGAAAAGGACTACGAGGAAGTTGGGGCCGAGGATGTCGATGAAGAAGATGAAGGGGAAGATTATTAATCCCATGAATAGTACCGTGTATCCTTTTTCATCATTTCCCGTGTTTGTTTCTTATTAAGTCAAGTTGTGCAATGTTTCATACATGGTGAGATCTTGAGGTGTGCTTTCTGTTTGTACGATTCTGGTCTGTCATTCTATTGATTTCGAAATTTACAGTCTTTAGAACTACTTGAATCTTTTATTATAAGGAGCTGAGGTTTTTGTAAATGTCTTTCTGTGGAGTCCCATTAATCCATTTACTTGGAAGGAATTGTAGCTCTTTTTTGTGAAAACAAAATCACAATCAAATTCACAAGGTCAAATATGTTTGGCATAGTTTCCAAGTAATTTTGGATAACTATACTTTTTAAAATTCTACTGTGTGGGTAATAAATAGAGAGCACTATTAAAAAAATTTGATTGATTTCAAATCTTCTTGGAGAAGTACATAAAGAGTTTGCTTCCCTTTCCCAGAAAATGAAGTGCTTTTAAAGTATTTAAAGAGTTTGCTTTCTTAAATGTTAAGCGCCTTTGAAAGTGAGTGGTTAGGAATCACTTTTATGGGAGCTGTTGTTTGAAATATACCAAATTACCCTCGAGGTCCACGCAAAGAGATAAGAATGCCTAAATGGAAAAGAATACCCGGATCGGATTTACTGGGCTGGTTCCATATCAGTGTACTGAACGTAGCAGGTTCTGTTTCCAGATCTTGTGTGTTGGTATTGCATAAGTGGAAAAATCAATTTTGACTCGTAAATGTTATGTTTAGATCAATTTTATCAAATTGAACCATAGACTCAGTGCATGTTTAAAGAAAATTAATTAAATACTTATTTTAAAAAGCTTAAATATTTTTTTTTTATGTTTCTTACACATTTTCAAACTACTTTTGAAAATTAAAAATTTTAAAATGAGTTTTGAATTAGTTAAAAGTACTCTTCAAAATTTTAACCAAATATTGTTAATTAATTTTTTTTTAATTAATAAATATTTTAAAAGTCATACAAAATACATCTTAGATAAATGTAATAATTTTAATCTTCTATTCAATTTTTGTTAATTTACCCTTTAATTTTAATGAAAAGTAATGTGAAAATTTTGTTTGATTAATACACGAATTTAACCCTTGAATAGCTTTACAAAAATTCACAAAATTCAATAAAAATTTAGTTCTAATGTTGTTTTTTTAAGTAATTCTATTTCTTTTGTTCCTTATATATGTTTTATAAACAATGAATGCATATGATAATATTTTTTGTAAGGATATTTCGAACAAAATTTTATGAAATGGTAAAAATTGCAACACTTTCTCTAGTTTAAGGTTAGGATAACAATACTTATCTAAGTTTAAGGTTTAGTTTGATGAAATTGAAAATTTAGTGTCAAAATTAATACAACTTGACAAGTTTAGGAGTCAGAATTGATTTTTTTCCTCATAAATAACATAAAATGAATATGTAATTTTTAAATTAAATATAGTAAAAGGCTTATAATTTTACAAAAAATAGTATAATCTAAATCCACATGAAACCTAAATGCAATGTAAAACAAAGTAAGAAAAGTCAATTTTATGCTATATTTAAAAAGGTAACTTTTTTTTACAATGCATATTAATTTTCTTTTAAGTCTAACATCGTTTGGGTGCCGCAAATTCTCTAAACAAATGTTGAAAAATGATTTGGCTATAACTTTATTTTCTTTTGAGCAAAACAAAACTAGGAAAGACAAAATCAATGTGAAGAGCGTGTGTAACCCAAGAGGATAATCTTCCATCCAGATCATTGAGAACTGTTGTCTGCATGCATGATTCACTAGAGCATTAGCTATCTCATTCTGTGAGCGTCGGATTAGGTTAATGCATTCAATACCCCAGTATTCTGCTGCTGCTTAATCTTATCCACAATCAATTGAGTTTCTTTGTCAAATTGGAGCGTGCCTTGAAGGAGGGTCCACATGATTTGAGAGTCGACCTCTACCCATATCGGCCTAATACTCGCCTCTTGTGCGAGTCTCAATCCCATATTTAAGCTAAAGCCTTTGCCAATTCAACAAGTCCAGAGAGTGTTCTAGTTTCCTCAGTTGCCAATAGAACTTCGCCCTGCGTATCATGAATCACAATCCTTGCTTGCTCGTCCAGATAAGCTGCATCTGTGTTGAGCTTGTAAATTGGTGAAGGTGGAGGTTGCCACTTCTCATTGTTCAAAGCTATTGTCTGATGAGTCACATAGTCGAAAACAGATGGCCTGTGACTACCTTTCCAATCATTGATGTACGCCAAAGCTCAAGAAATGGGATCTTTTGCCTCATAGGAATCTTTATTAAAAGCCACATTGTCTCGATTGTTCTAAATAGTCCAGAGGGAAACCATGAAAACCTCTGACTCCTCCTTTTGAAGCTCTTCCAAAGCCCTACAAAAAGAGAAGAAAAATTAGTATAGAAGCCTATTCTCAAAGGGGAAATCGAGCTCCATGAAGCCCAGTGTCCTCGTACTTTCGTGCAAGACCGAAGAGCATGAAGTTCAGTTTCAACTTCCCCGTTGCACAGTGGGGATGTTTCATCTTCTATAGTTTTTCGCTTGAGAAGATTTAGCATTGTTGGGAGAGTAGTAAGACATGCTTTCTAGACAAAGATTTTAATCTTCTTAGGAATATTAAGTTGCAAACGTGGTGACCATCCTTCACCTCTCCCTGTATCGGTCGAGGTATCAACATAATTTCCACCATCCATTACCACCTTGTAGCCAGTCTTAACTGAATATATTCCACGTCTATCATAATGCCACATGTATGAATCTTCTGGAGAAGCTTTGCTCAAAGGTATGCTCAGAATTAAGTTGGCATCCTCAACAGAAAAAAAATTATTTACAAGTTCAGGTTTTCATTCACCATCATTGCTAATTAAGTCAACAACCTTGTGAATTGTAAGGGTCGATAGGGATGCAAGATCTTATAAGTTCTTTCTCTTGGTAACCATTGATGCCCATAAATACTTATTGAATGGCCATTTCTCACTTGCTAGTGACTGCTTTTCACTGCCAATTCTCGACCTCACAATATACTTCTCCAAACATAGGAAGGTCGATATCCAAGTTGTGCTTGTAAGAAAGACGCATTTGGAAAATACTTTGCCTTCAATGTTTGAGCTAGAATGTAATGTGGCCGCTTCATGATTCTTCATGAATGTTTAGCGAGCAGCGCTTGGTTGAAGGTACAAATATCTCAAAAACTTAAGCCACCGTTGTCCTTAGGTAAAGTCATTGCTTTCCAACTGACCTAGTAAATTTTGTTTCCTTCATCAGAATTGCCCCACCACAAGTTAGCCATGAGCCTGTTCAGATCCTGGTAGCACTGGGATGGTAACTTGAAGCAGCTTAGGGTATAGGTAGGTATTGCTTGAGGCACTTCTTTGATGAGAACCTCTTTACTTGCCTTTGAGAACAACTTGCCTTTCCACCCTTGAAGTATCTTTATGACTCTCTCCTTCAGATAGTTCAACAGACCCCCTTTCATTTTTCGAGAGAGTAGAAGGTACCCCTAGATATCTTCCCTGGTCTTTGACAATTCGCACCTGCAAAATGTCAGATAGGCTATATTGTATAGACTTTGGGATCATCTTACCAAAAGCAACAACCGACTTATCAAAATTAATTAGTTGCCCTGAAGCCTTTGCATACACTGTTAAAATTCTGGATCTTTGTAAGTTCTTCTGTATTAGCCTTGGCAAACAAGAGAATATCATTTGTTAAGAACAAGTGAAAAATAGTAGAGCATGTCTCGAAATCTTAAAACCAGATATTTTATTATTCATTTTGACCATTTTGAGAAGATTTGATAACCCTTCAACACAAATGAGAAGCAGATATAGGGAGAGGGGGTCCCATTGCCTCAGTCCTCTTTTGGGCACATAGGGTATTGAATCTTCCTCATTCAAACATAAAGAGAAAGAAACAAACTCCAAACACATGAAAATTCTATAAACCCAATTATTGCTAAAACCCATTATCTCCAGCATGCAACGAATAAAACCCCATTCAACCCTATCATAAGTGCTATCACATAAAAATGTGCTATCCTTAGGCTTGATTTTAGCTAGTTTTATTGTTTAATTTCAGAGCTTTTACGTATTTATTTGTTAATTTGTAGGTACCGAGCTTAATTAGAAGAAAATATGATTTCAGGGTTATTTAGGTTGAAAAACGAGCCTAAGAAGACTAAATGTGTCCAAGGAATGAAGAAAGAAGGCCAAAATATATTTAGACCCAAGGCTACAGCATCGAGACGCCATGCCAAGGCGTTGAGATGCTGCTCAACGACGTCTCAATGCTGATGAACAAATGAAGAACAAGCATCGCGCATGCGTGCCCCTAGCAGCATTGAGCGCATCATCACAACGCGCAACCCCCAGCGCATGCCTAGCCCAGCCACACGCGCAACGCCAGCAACATCTAGACACCCCATGACACTACCACTCGACGCCATCAGCCCACACACGCGAGCGCCTTTTCTGCTAGCCGCTAACCAACTTTGAGACGGTGCACCATTTTGACGCCCTAAAAGATGCCAGCGCCGCTTTTTCCTTTGACCACTTAAGACTAGCTTCTAGACGCTGTCTTATAGCATTTCAACGCTGTGGGAAGAATTATCTTTATAAGCTTATTTTGTTCACTAAAAATGGGGAGGCCATTTGGAGAGGCGATTTTGCACGAGGGAGCACGATTTTCCAAAGGGAGTAGGAGCTTACCATGGAGTTCCTGGAGCGATCCGAGGCTCGGGATTGCAGGCTTCACGTCTAGAACGAGTGTTGCACGCATCCTAGGGAGTTTTCTTTACCTTTTGTAAACTTTGTTTCGTTTTGTAAATTCTTAAGGGAGTCACTATTTTAATTTGTGGATTTAAGCGGCGGGATTCCACCTTGACTCGTTTTGTAATGTGTTGTGACATCGTTTAGGTTTTATTAATTTTATGGATTTTTCTTATCCCTTGTAATTCATTCATGCATTTGTATGCTTAAGGCTTTTGTGAAGGAATCGAATTCCCGGCGGAAGCGATTGAACGCTTAATGCATTCAAGAATGAATTTGGGAAGAACATGCATTACAGAAACCAAAATACAGAGTATGAGAAACTTTAACTTTGAAGCATCGTTCTTCAATCTTCGTGCATATTCTGTATCATGAACACCACCAATTAGGATACTCGTTATTCTTTAGGATATTAGGCCTTGGAAGTGTGGTCTCCAAAGAATTGATAAAGAGAATTTTTTTTTGAGAGAGGGAGAATTTCTACAGCAAGAAAAATGAAGAATTCTCTTCACCTGCTGTTCTCTCGTTTATGTATGTGAGAGAGAGATAGAAGTGGGTTGAGTGAAAATCTTCCCACTCACCACCTCTATCGTGATAACTCCCAATGGGAGTTATCATTTTATTTTTAA
>JAOANK020000042.1:238666-252241 GCA_026257165.2 Telfairia occidentalis | reverse complement strand
ACTAAATGTCGAATGAAATAACTCTTATTTTATTAAATAAATAATTTGTATAAAATTACAAGACCACGAAGGTTTAGAGCATCAACCCCAACAATAATAATTAGGTTGATAGACTAGACTGAATATGTTAATAGAGTAAGTCCTACATGAGAATTGCATGATTGCATGTGTTTGCATATTTAACCCTGTGGGTTGGGTTACTTACTGAGTATTTGTTTAAAATACTCACCTTTCTTTAAATATTTTTTTAGGTAATGGTAAGAGCGTACTAGATGGTTGATGAAGATTGGTTATGAAGAGGTCATGGTCAAGTCAATAATCTTCTACAATTTAATTATTTTATTTTTAGAATTTGAATTATTGTTGAAATATTTATTTTTTAAATTTAAACATTTATCTAATTTTAGCCTTTGTTATAATTTTATATGAGACTTATTTATTTATTTTATTTTAAATTGTGATCCTAATAAATTATTTATTATTTTGATTCTTAATTATTTTGATTGTTTATAATGAATTAAATTTTCAAAAGCTAACGAGTCTTTATTAGCATGCATGATTGTAATGATCTTGGAAAATTGAGTCTTAGAAGTCGGTTCGTTTCAAGTGGAAATAAAACTTTTTAAATAATAGGATAACCTAAAAGTGTAGAAACATTTTAAATAACTTATTAGGGTGCGTTCGGTTAGTGATCTGAAAACAAAAATTTGAAAACAAAGTTGTATTATGTATTTTAAGATATGTGTTTGGTAGCAAATTTAGAAATAAGATCTCAATATAAAAAATTGTTAAAGGTGTTTTAAGTAATAAATTTATAAACAATAATAATAGTAATTAAATTATTGCTACCTCAATAATTAGTGTAATCTCAAATATTATTAATTAATTTATTAATATATTTTATGTTATAATTTTGTATAATTAACCTTTTATAATATTATATAATTTATAATATATTATGTTATACATATTTTATTCTTTTATATAAAAAAATAAATTTATAACATGAAGTATTAAATTTATCATAGTTTTTTTTAATGTAATTTTATATTTTCAAATTCAAAATTTAAAATCGGAAAACATTGAAAACATAAAAAAAATATTTTTTAAATTTTCTACTATTTGGATCACAAAATTCAGAAATAGTTTTCTAAAACAAACTCACCAAATAAATAGGGTATTTGTAATGGGTAGCAAACTTTTTTGCTATATTTGCAAATATAGCAACCAATTTTAAATTTTGCAAAATATAGAAATTTTTTTTGAATTCATATTTCTGTTTTTTTGTTATTCCAATTTTTCCCTCTTTATTTCAAATCAATTATATACTTAATATTGAGTATATCAATGATATAAGTATATTAGTGATATACTTAATATGAAGTATATCAATAATATATGTATAATGTTGATATGCCTATATGAAGTATATCAATGGTATACTAAATCAAAGATATACTAATATAAAATATATCAATGGTATACTAAATCACTTAAAAAAAATTTACTAGTTTTACTCTTTTAATTTCCACTAAATAGGTTAAGTCAACGCTTTTTATTCAAAAATTTCTTTTTCATTCCTCACTTTTTTTTAATGTAGTTTCTCCTTTATTTTCTCCATTGATTCATTTACAATAATTTACTGTTGCTTATAGAAAAACCATTAACCGTAGGCACAATTGGGATTACTGGAAACTAAACAGAAAAAAGTTGATTAAATATCTACTATTGAACAGTAGTGATATTAAGTATAGCATTGGTATATCAGTAATATATAATACTAAATATATCGTTAATGTACTTCTTATTCAATATCAAGGAAAGAATATATAAACAATATAGTTTGTATTATATATATCAGTGATATATCAATGGTTCATCAATAGTATATCAATGGTATATCAATAGTGTATAATGGTATATCACTTACTAATATACCTAATATAAAATCGGAAACCTTAAAAAAATTCGTCATTTTATGTGTATTCTAAACTTTTTCGCATTTTATTTTCGGTTGGGCCTTAATTTTTTACTATATTTGCAAAACATAAAAATAGTTGCTAGATTTGCAATATTCCGTTTAATTTTTGTCAAATTTGCAAGTGGCCCAAATAAACATAATAGGAAAACAAGAAATAAATTGCATACCAAATAAGATCTTAGATTTTATTTATTTATTTTAAGTTCTAGTCATTCAAAGTTAAAAGATGCTAGTCAAAGTTTTATTAACGATAAAATGATTGAAGCTCCCATTTTGAAGTAAGTTATAAAACTTGCGAGTATAAGTTGGAGGTTGGAATCTTTAATCTCAAAAACGAAAAAGAAAATAGACAAAATTTGTAATTTAACATTTTTTTTAAAAGAAAATAAAACGGAAAGCAGCTAGTATACAGTGAAGAGTGGGCATCTGGTTTATAGAATAGAACGAACATCTCTTCAGTCTGTAAATGATACTGATTTTTTTTTTAAAAACTCCCATTCATTTCTTGTTACCTTCTTCCTTGGATTTCAGGTAATCTCATCTTCCCCTTTCCACCACACCTTCTTAATTCTCCATTTCTCTTCTTCTTCTTCTTCAGATTATCACTCTATTTTTTTTTGTAATTTCCCCCTTTTTTACCTTTCTCTCTCTGCTGCTTGTTGCAATACGCGCTTCTTCTTTCAATCTCATGCTAGCTTTCCCATACTACCGATTTGATTCTTTATGCTCGAACCCGTTGTTACTGTTGTCAAGCTCAGTTTTATACATCCATGCTTCCGTTTTCAGATCCTGGAACTTGGGATGTAATGCTGTTGTTCTTGTTCAAATTTATTTTTTCACGGTAACCCATTTGAGAATGCTTTTGCGTTTCACTTTCTTTTCGTTAGGGATTGTACCTTGGACACTCGCATTTTGTCTTTGATTCTTGCTTCTTGATGCGTGCGGCAGTTGGATCTTGGATTGGGAAATGAATTGCAATTGTTATTGCGTTGCCTGTGGAATTAGGATGTAGTGGAACTGTAATCACGATTGGTCCTGGATGAGCCAAGATGGTGCTCAGATCAAAGATAAAATGGATTGCCCTTTTCGTTCTTGTCTTGTCTTTGGCATCTCTGCTGCTTCATCTCTCGATCGCAAAATCCTCGAGCGTAAGTTTGGTATATTATACCCAGATGGCTAGTTTGCTGAATACTTCAATCATTAGTGGGCAGGTAGATATCAACTGTTTAATTATTATTATTTTATGAACGCTTACTTTAATTCACGAGTATATTTTGAGGCCACCTGCTAAGTTTAATTTGCCTCAAACGCCACAGGGTTATAGGAGCAAGAGGTTGTGGGGAGCTGTAAAGCCATTAGCTACGTTGCAACCCTATACCAGCTCCAGAAGCAGCTATAATGGTAATGGGATTTTGATGTCTTTATGTGTATTTTTGTTAAGGGATCCAACAAGTCAATTGCTAGTGTTTGATCAAGAAGCTCTTACTGTGAAATGGGTTGAGAATCTAGCTTCTCTACCACATCTGCTGGATTCCTTTACTATTTTTGTAAGTTTCATTGAGGTTCAGTATATCCCATTCCAAGGTTGTTGCACATAATTTTACCAGAAATAGCTCTACTCAGATTGTAAAATTTTCTCATAATTTCGATTTTCAAAAAGCAAACATTTGATAACTAGATTAGAGCTTAAGCATTTATCTCCAAAACTAGCCAAAGGAGTTAGAAACAACGCTCTAATTGACCTGAATGTCAACAGTAGAATAATGTCAAAACCCTAAAAGGTGTACTCTATCTAGAAACAGAAAAATTGTCCCCCTCCTGCCCCCAAAAAATTATAATATAATAATAAGATGAAAGTTTCTTACACGGTAGAGAGAAGGTATCCAAAAGTATGGCGATTCCTTTCCAATCCAATGGCAAAAAAACAGCTGCCACCAATAGCTTCTAAAACATCTCCTTTTTTTATCAAAGAAACTTATCCCAAATATGCTTTGAAGAAATTCCACATCGAGAAGGGACTGCATCAACCCATATTAGCAGCTTGAGAACAAATGTTCCATAAATCCCAACTAAAGTTTCTTTCTTCCTTCAAGAACCCAACTAAAGTTCTAAATACTTAAAACAGAAGAGACATTTTCTTTGGACTTGAGAGGATATTGATTTGGGTAGTCATTTATACGGTTGGAAAAAAGTCTCTTGTAGTAATAGGGTGGGGGATCTTGGTCAGGTAGCTTTGGTCTCAAAATGGATGCGAGGTTCACTTGGTGAAACACTCATGTTGAAATTGGCAATGAGTTCAACACAATCTTTTGGCTCCAATCCCCTTTGAAACACTTTTTTCTGACAAGAATTTTGCTATGGTCTACGACTGTTAAACATAACATGACACATCTTTGAAAATCTACCTCTCTCTCGAAGATGCAATAAGATCTCATTAAACATAACATAACACATCCTCGAAGAGGTCAAAACAATGCCAAACACCTGAAAAAACCGACATAAAATCAATTTATCACTGTGTATTCAAATCTTTCTTTCCTACCAAATAGCTCAAATAAAAGCTTTGATCATGTTTATCCAAATATTGTTAACATTTTCTTTCAGCTAATGTTCATAATATTCATATCAAATTATTCTTCATGATAAGTTGAATACCGAAGGCATCTGGAACTCTTTCATTAAAAATCTTAAAAAATCTGCTGTATTCACCAAAAAAAAAAAAAAAAAAGAGAGAGAGAAAAAAAGAAAAAAGAAAAAAATGGAAAAAAAAAGGAGAAAAAAGGAGAAGAAGAATGATGACTCAAAATTTCCCAATTCTTGCATGGCTGAAAAATAATCTGTGGGCATTTTCCCTGCAATCTTTAAGCAGAATTTCAATTGTCAAGGCAAGAAGACCAGTAGGAAAACTTCACGTTCTTTGGCACTTTTCCTTTTCAAATAACCAAAGTCAATTCCTTATTCATTTTCCAAGTTTAGGAAACGTGATTTAGTGGAGAAGAGAGAAGACCCATGAATTCTTCAAATCTTCCATTTTACCATATCATCCTCTTTTTTTAATTTTCAGATTCTTTGCAAGCCCAACAATTTTCCAAACTCCTTGTCTCCTAATCAGTAATATTTCTTTGAGTTGTTATCTTCCAGGTCGTTGCGTAGCGATTCCACATTTCGTTGACTATACTCTTCTCTGATTTTATCACAACAGAAAGTCTCGGGTATTTTGTCATTAATGGTTCATCATCTCCCATACATTCTTCCAAAACTTCACCTTTTCACTTGAGTTCACTTTAAATTTGATATGGTTTCTAAAAGGTAGTCCAATGTTTGAAATATCGGTCCACAGGATCCTGCCTCTTTGATATTTCAGTAATTTTGAAAATCAGCCGCCCTTCCTGCCAGTAGATATTTTTTTCTTACAATTGGCCTCAACTTCAAAAGTTCCAACTAAAATCTTCACAATGATTTTGTCAAAAAAGTCGTATTCTTTGTTCTGAACCTTCCAACCACCGATAAAGACAAGTAACTCCTATGTCACAGTGTTACTCGCTTTACTTTTCTTACCACCTTTCACAAAGAATCTCGGATTCTACTTTCTATGTTTGTATTCGTTCTTATATTCTGGCCAAAGTGTTAATATTAACATAGAAGAGTTTGGTTTGATCTAGCTATCTTCAAAGCTTCACAGTGATGCTCTCTTGTTTGCTCATTATTCTCCTAGCTACGTGTGTATGAATTTGGATGCTTTTATTTCTGTCAGTAGAGTTATGTTTTATCTTTTATTTACTTTGCTTTCTTTTACTCAGTTTAAGAGTTTGTTTTCCTTGAACTATTGTATCTTTCATTGTTTCAATGAGAAGTTCATATCTTGTTCAAAAAATATTTATCACATAGATAAAGGAAAAAGGAATCTAACTCTTCATTTGGATTTTCTACTTCCAAGTAAATTAGATTTTGAGAAAAGCTCGCAATCTATCATTGTTATGGTTGAGCAAGACAGAGGTAGAGAAGGACCCTAGGTTATCAATGCTCCAAACTTTGGTACTCCTATAATCCATAGGCTTAGAATCATCAATCAAGGGAAGCAAATGAGTCTGTTTTTCTATTTCGGGTTTCTTTCTGAAAAAAAAAATTAGCAAAAGCATATTATAGGCACATATTATTGCTCCTGTAAGAAAATATTTCTTTTTATGGCAACAGATCATTGTATTATAGGAATAGCTTAAAAGAAACCATATAATTTCGCCATTTCAGGCACATCATATTGCATATTTAAGACCATTTTCATTTTTGTATATCAAAATGTCAATATAATACAAGTAAGAACTTCTATGTTCTTTTTGTATTTTTGAGATAAAAACATTTTTTAAACCTGTACTTTGTCTCTTATAACAATTTGTTTGTCTCATAACATGGTCGAAAGAGGTTTGTCTGCTTTTTATTTGCTAGTAATTCATGTATGCTACTTATATCAAATTTTTAACTACAAACTTGATCACATTTAAAGTAGAAGGACTAAATTGTTATAAGTAGGAGTGAAAGGATCAAAAGCCAAAATATAAGATCTAGAACCTTTTCTCAAAATTCATTTTAGAAAACACTAATGTGCTCTACCAAAATCTCGCTTCTTTTAATCATTTTCATTACAGAATAATTCTGTGGAATTGAGCTTTCATTGACATTGTTGTATTAGTGATATGGCTGACCTCTTTTCCTTTATATACACATGCGCACATCATATACCCGCTCATGTGGTCTTGAATTTTCTATTTTGAACTTAAATTTCTTCTTTTCTTTGTTTTTGTTTTTTTTTTTTTGAATTTTAACGTTTTCTCTTTCCCCCCTCTCTTTTTTGTTGGTTGAACCCCTGCGAGCAGGAGTACATTCACAGCATTACTAATCATTTCTCTTTTCCTTGCAGCGCCTAGTGAACAAAATAATGGTTTTATTTATGCGAAAGTATTTGGTGGTTTTGCAAATATAAGATCTTCGGTAAGATATATGAAAAACATGACCTTTTTCTTCTTTAATTTCACAGTATTAATGTATATTTTTTAATTTCCTAGATCTGTGATCTGGTCGCTATATCCAGGCTACTGAATGCAACTCTTGTCCTCCCTGAGATTCAAGAAAGTACTCACGCAAAAGGCATAAGGTATTTATTAATTTATGTGCTCACTCTTTAATTATCTTTTCCCCTTTGGGCATCCTATGCGAATATATCATCTGCATTTTACTGCTTACACTTGATATAATTGTTCAGTGACAGATTCAAGAGCTTTTCTTATCTTTACAACGAAGAACAGTTCATATCTTATCTAAAAAATGATGTACTCATCGTGAAAAGTTTGCCTGATAATTTGAAGGCTTCAAGGAAAAGAAATGAGTTCCCTACATTTAGACCCAAAAGATCTGCCTCCCCTAGCTATTATCTTCAAAGAGTTCTTCCAAGCTTGAAGAGTGCCAAGGTCATAGGTTTGGTTCTTAATGATGGCGGATGCCTGCAGGTACCTTTACTTCTAAACTGTTGAGTTTCTGTTTTGATGTTAAGATTCCGAAATGGTTTACTAAAATGTATTTACATAATTTTCTGTCTCTTTGATGCTGAACTTTTCAACGGAGGTTTATTCTATAGGGAACTTCAGAATATGCATGATACCTATTGTAGATTTCAGTTCTTGGATTGGCTAAGGTAAGATATCCACCCTAATTTAGCCAATCGAGATTGCCTAAACACTCTCCTATAGAAAGTACAGAACAGTTCAGTTGGAGGCTTGGAATCTACTAAGGTCCCGATATTATGTAATAATCTGTCAATTAATGTTTTGATAAGAAAACTACTCCCATTAAGATGAAAGAGAACGGAAGAAACAGGTGGTGCACAAACATAGATCAGAACCCACAAAAGGGCCATAAAGAAGGAAACAAGAAAATTATCTGGGGCTCCAATTTTTTTGTGATGATAAGACAAAGGAAAACAGATGTATGTTACCAAGATTTTCATTAATGAAAGAAGAAATACAAAAGCTAGCAATAAGACATTAACCCAAGAAAGAGGATTCTAAAAAGTAGTTGGCATTAATCAAAATAATATCAAAATTTCAAAAAAAGAGTGGAGCAGTGATTTAAAAAGCGTGTTGAAGAATATTTAAGTGAGGTGCCCTCATTGAGGCACACACCTCACTGTTTTTTGTTTTAACTTAATTTTATTTCTTTTTAATTTTCTTCAAAGAAATTAAAAAAATATTATCCAAAAGCACTCATTTTCTAAACGTTTATTACAAAATCTCTAATTAAAATTTTCATCATCTTATTTTTTATAATACTATATGTTTTTTTTTCATATATTTGTTTAGTTTTCCTCGTCTTCTTTTCCATTTTTCTTTCTTTTTCTCCACTTTGCACTTAAGTCCCAAATAGGTTAAGCCTCTTAGGGTCCTTACATTTAAAAAAAAGTCTAAAGTAGGGTATTCTTTTCTTTTTCTTTTTTCTTATAGAAACAATTTCATTGATAAAATAAAATTACAAAAAGGGAGAAAATCCTAGTCCAAGAGAGTTACAAAAAACTTCTCTAATTGAATATCAAAGAAGAGAAACTATAGTGGTGAAAGAGGGGATCATTTACACCAAGCGATAACAAAAAAGACTAGAGAATTAAAAAGTTGTTCAAAAGATAGCTCATTCTCTTGAAAAGTAGCCCAAAACAACGTCTTGACAAAGTGCATCCAAAGGATCCTTTTCTCCTTTTGAAGGGCACTATGGTATAGGAGAGGAGGAGGTTTGGGTCTATTGGTAACGCTGGCAGTATACCAACCAAAAGTGTTGAGAACTTTCCTCCAAAAGACCGAAGTATAGGCACACATTGCAAAGATATGTGATGCGTGCAAAGGTCCTTGCAAGCGGTTAGCCAAGCAAGCCTCCACGACCAAAGCACCAAAGTTCAACCTAAGACAACTTACTAAGAACTTCAGTGGGACTCGATGCTAGGAACTCCTTGGTTATGCGAACTCCTAACAATCAAAGGCACTAAAACTCAAAAGTCAGTTAACAAACCGAAAGGAAGGTTAGGACGGTTTACCTTTGAAGATATGGTCAAGGCCAAGGAGCAAGATAGCTTGAATGCTTTCGCACTATTCACAAACCCATTTACTCCAAGGAAGAAACACTCTACAAGTTTGGTGACCAATCAAGCTTGAATGCTTCTTTACAAGCACCTCTAAACAACGCACAAGAGAATGCTTAAGGGGGGTTCAATTGCTTAAGCAAATTGACAAGTCTTTTTTGCAAAGAAAAGAACTTCAAATTTCATTCATAAAAACTTAACTATCCAAAATACAAGGGACTTTGGTATTTTGTAGAAGCCAAAGGAAATAGTAAAGGAAAAGAATTGTTTTAGGAGATCTATTCCTAAAATACTTGGAAAATAAAATCCAACAAAATAAAATCCTAAAACAATTACTGAAAAATCAAATACTTTTCTTAAACTAGAGAAAATAAAATCTAGGAACCAAATAAAATCTAGTTTCTAGAAATATTTTCCAAGAAGATAAAATAATGTCTCAAGGATTTTAATTCTAAAATTAAAGAAAATAAAATCCTAGAGTTTCTAGAAGCTTTTCTAAAATAAATAGATTTTTAGAAAAGGGAATAATTTCCTTAAATGGCTTTCACTTTGGCGGCATAGGAGGCGCTCGTGAGGTTCTCCATTCAGATGGGCGGGGTGCGCAGGCATGCAGTAGGGGCGTGCGCATGGCGTGGGCACTCCAACGTAGCGTAGGTGCGGTGCAGAGGATTGTGAGGTTAACATGGGCGCGCGGGTAGGCAATTGTGAGGTTAGCGCTGAGTGTGAGCATGCGAGCGAGGCGTGCGTTGGCGATGTGCATGCTGGTTGGGCGAGAGTGTTGCACTGTCTTGAGCGCCTACACATTGTTGGAAATTTTCTTTGGACAAAAATACATCTGAATTCCACGTACTTTAAGCCTTCTTGTCCTTGAATGCCTCTTGATCTTTTCTTGAAAATCCTCTTTTGGCCTTGACTTGACTCGATGGACTTTAGGACTATCATGATCGTATCAATATGGCTTGAGACTCTCCACTAATCTTGCAAATAAAGCACTAATGGGGCAAAATGTTCATGTACGGCATTCTACGTTGAAGTTTATCATGAGTGTTAATTACTTTGTAGCTCACCTCCCATAGAAAAATTTAATCTTCTTGGGGTAGTGGTCCTTCCAAATGGCATCAAATAAAAGAGGGGGCTCCTCATGCTTTGGACTAGCAAGATCTTGAAGCAAAGATTTTGTGGAGAAAGATCCATCTGGTTCCAAAGACCAAACACATCTATCCAACCCTTGTGTTAGATGAGTGGGGGAGAGTAGATGCAACAGGGCAGCCCAATCTACAATTTTTACATCTATGAGATTTCTCCTAAACCTTAAATTCCAGCCAGCACCATTCATCTGCCACATAGCCTTTACTGAAGCATGCTTGATTAAAGATAAGGAGAAAAGGAGAGTGAACCCTCTTTTCCAAGGGCAATTGATCAACCATCTGTCATTCCAAAAGGATATGTGCATCCCATTGCCAATTTTATTAGATATCGTCTAAAAAATCAGCTTGTGGTGCCTAATGAGGTCTTTCCACGGGCCATAGGCAATGGAATGAGAGGAAGATCTCCACGGTTTTGTCGAGGGGGAGGGCCATAATTTGCATCAATGACCTTTTTCCATATGGCAGTCCTTTTATTTTATATCTCCAAATCCACTTTGCTAGAAGGGCTATGTTCTTAGCTTTAAGGCTATGGAGTCCAAGCCCTCATTCTCTAAAGATAGGAGAATCTTGTGCCATTTGACTAGATGAAAACTTGCATTGTGCTACTTTTCTTAAGGAAAATTCTCACAACTTTTTTTTTTCTACGAAGAGGATGACCTTGAAGACATAAAGGAAAGGGCCCTGTAGTAAAGAGGAAGACTTGATAAAGTAGTTTGAATAAGAGTGAGCCTTCCACACTTTGATATACGAGAGTTTGTCCAAATTTTCCTTTCCACTTTCTCAATCAAGGGATTCCAAAGGCGCATGATTTGTGCTTCCCATTGAGTGGAAGTCGAAGGTAGGTGTTCGGCCAAGGTTCAACTTTGCATCTGTATGTTGTAGCCAAAGATTCCATCCCACGCTCTTCCAAATTCGCAATCCTATTTTTGCCAATTTGCATTTAAGCTCAAGGTTTTCTCAAAAACCCTCACTAAATTGAAGAGATTGGTGAAGGGCCCTCTCCCATTGAAGAGAAAAAGATTGTGTTGTCTACAAACTGCAGATGATGTATCTGACGCAATCTTTCACCTATATTGAAGTCTTTGATCACCATTCGGTTTGCTGCCCAATTCAAGAGTACACTAAAACAATTGGTGATCATAATGAATAGGAAGAGAGAGAGAGAGAATCACCTTGACGAAACCCTCTAGATGCAAGAAACTTTCTTCTAGGCCTACCATTAATGATGATGGAGAAATTTGGAGGGAGAGGATCACCTTGAGCTTAAATTCCTTATCAATTTCAAGTTTGATGACAACTCCCTTTCTCTTTCTCTACCATTCATCGATGAGCTCATTGGAAAAAAATGGGAGGCATCTAGAATTTGTCATTCGGCAACAAAAGCAGATTGATACTCAATGATTGTGTAGTTTGATGGAATTGTATGCATAAAGAAAAAAGATGGGAAACCACGCCTCTCTCTCTCTAATCCCCCTCCCACCCCTGCAACCAACACCCTTCTCCGACGCCATTCACCATGCCTAGCCCCCTCCCTCCGATAGATCTCCAGTTTCTCCCTCATGACCCGAACACCTCCCTTCTCCTCCCTTTCACTGGGCCACAAAAGATACACCATTGAAACTTCTGCTTACAACTGTTTTCGTCTGACATAATTCACTAAGGACCGATCCTTCTCCCGTCTTCTTCTGAAACCAACCCTTGTTTGCCTAATAACCACCTTCAAAACCCTCATTGCGTCCCCCTTAAATCACAAATTCTTCTTGGAAACCAGAACAGATGAATATACCATTTGGGTGGACAAAATAACAAATAGAAAAGGGCATTGCACAGAGATCACCAGACTCGGCGCAAATGGGGGACTAAACAAAATCATTATTCCTGCTGAAGAAAACAAAAGGGGATGGAAGCTTTTTATAGACCTTTTTATCTCTGGACCAACCACCAAGCTCTTTATTACGGAGAATAACCATCCTTATAAAGCTGCCCTTGTAAACCAACCACCCACCGAGCCAGTAATCCCCCTCGTCACCTCCTTTATAGAAACTAAACACCAACACATCAAAGAAGACCTCGCCACCACATATCTAGACTCCACTGTTTTAATCATTCGAGAACATTTCCATGATGATTGGTACAGAATTGTCACAGCAATAAGAGAAGAGATCATCGACTTTGAAAATTTCGAAGTTGGATACAAGGTTGGTAAATACAGACTCTCCTTCATACCATGGAGTTCAGAAAACTTCCTCCTATCCCCTAAGATACCCTCATATGGTGGGTGGATTAGGATCAAGAACCTCCCATTAGATAAATGGAGTATGGAAATCTTCAAGGAGATTGGAGATGCTTGCGGAGGTTACCTTGAAACGACAAAAAAAAAGCTTTCGAGGATGGATATGATGGAAGTCTGCATTAGGGTAAAGGAAAATATGTATGGGTTCATCCCTGCTGTTGTCATTCTGCCTTCAACATCTACTGAGCTCACCACCGTCACCATTGACCCATTCTTCACAGAGGAAAACCACATTGGTTATATGTTAAACGTCCACGGTCGCATTCCATTGACCCCCCCTATTGCCTCCTGCAAAAAAACCACCCTACAAAAACCATCGGAGACAGAGATTGCCTGGCCGGAGAAGAAAAACACGTGCCAAGAAAACCCTACATCACTCTGCAAAACCCATGCGCGCCTGGATCAGACCATTTTGTCTTGTCCCATCAGGCCTCACCTACCCCTTTATCTCCTATCACATCAAAAGGTCTTCTACCTTTTCCCTGTACCACCCCATCCTTTTCCTTACAAACCTCAAACAACCCACTGCCTATATCTCCTTCTCTCCCCCCTTTTGACCAACAAAAATCCTCTGTCACATATAAATCTTTCACCTACCACGACTCACCTGACGACCCTAGACACCTAGCTGGCCCATCAAACCTTTTACCCATCATCACGTGCCTTGACAAACCTCCCCTCCCTTTGGACCCCACTACCCTCATTGCCTCATCCTCCAAAAAAACCCATTACGCTTGGCTCCAAGAAAACTAACCTAGTCACCGGTACCAAATTCATCTCTCCATCTCAACATCTCCCATCTGATTCTGAGGATTATGCCTCTAGCCCACTTTTTGCATCGCCTTGTGTCACAATCATACTAGAAGAGAGTAGATTGTGACTCCCCTTGTGCAGTCATGCAGTGGCGACATGTGCAGGTGTCGCCCATTGGGCCATGTTGAGAGCCGAGTTAGAAGTGCCGTGATGCGACCAAGGAGGATGGTGCATCACCCAACACACCATAAGGATGTGCTGAAGAAGCTTAGTTGAGGCTCAG
>JAOANK020000042.1:184921-223237 GCA_026257165.2 Telfairia occidentalis | reverse complement strand
ATGATCCGCCTGTATGTCTCCACATATATGTTTAAGTTTGTCATCGAATAACCTTGGATCTTAGTTTATTGGATTGATTTTATGTACACTAAATGTCGAATGAAATAACTCTTATTTTATTAAATAAATAATTTGAATAAAATTACAAAACCACAAAGATTTAGGGCATCAACCCCAACATTTGGTTCATAAAAACTCTAAATTTTGGATTATTTACATTCCAAAGATTTGGAGAGGCCTCTAGATGGAAAGCAAGAAGGTATGGGAAATTAAAATGGAAGAAGTTTGACAGGAAAGTTTTGGGGACTATTCGATCGACTCTGAGTTAGAATATTCAAAGCAATGCAGCGAAGGAAACCACTACTGCAAGCCTGGTGATGTCATTGTCCAACATGTACGAGAAGCCCTCTGAAAACAACAAGGTGCATTTAGCAACGAAGTTCTTCAACATGAAGATGACGGAAGGAGCGTCAGTAACTGCCCACTTGAATGAGTTTGATCTTTTGATGAATGAACTGGCAGCTGCAGATTTAGAGGTCAAGGACGAATTGTATGCTATACTTCTGTTAAAGTTTTTGCCTTATAGCTGGGAGACCATGAAGACTGCAATTTCAAATTCCTGTGGAAGCACAAGTCTACAATTTTCTCAAGTATGAGATGAAGCTTTAGCAGAGGAGATTCGCCGAAAGGATTTAAATGTTGCCTCCACCTCAAGAATAACACTCAACATGGAAAGAGGGAGAAGCAATAATAGAAGCCAAGGGAATTGAGGAAAGTCAAAGAACAACAGAGGTAAGTCCAAGAATAGTAGATTCGAGTGTTGGAACTGTGGAAAGATCAGTCATCTTAAGAGAAACTGCAAGGCCGCAAAGTGTAATCAGGGGAATGAAGTTGGAGGGAACATTGTAGCTAATGAGTTACATGATGCACTAGTATTAGCAGTTGAGAGTGTCCATGATACTTGGGTAATTGATTCAAGCATTTTTTCACACGATAGGGCAGCGAGACATCCTTGTAAACTACGTTGAGAAAATTACGGGAAGGTTTATCTAACTGATGAAAAGCCCTTAGAAGTTATTGGGATTGGTGATATAAATATAAAAATGGTGAACGGTTCAGTTTGGAAGATTTGCAAGGTACGTCACGTCTAGAATATGACAAAAAAAACTTAATTTTTGTGGGGCAGCTGGATAACAAAGGCTATGAAATCACCTTCAACCAAGGAAACTAAAAGGTCACATAGGGATCTATGGTGATTGCTAAGGTAGCAAATCAGGGACCTTGTATGTAAACAACAACGACAATGACATGGTAGCTGTTTTAGATAATACAAGTGAGATAGGCTGATGACATAATAGGCTGGGACATATGAGTGAGAAGGGAATGAAAATTCTACACTCAAAAGGAAAATTGGAAGAACTAAAAATAGCCAAGCACAAGTTGTGCGAAGAGTGTGTCTTCAGAAAAAAGAAGAAAGTTAGTTTCATGAAGATCGAGATAGCTTTAAAGCCTACAAAATTAGAGTTGGTTCACACTGATGTGTGGGGACCATCTAAGGTATCTTCCCTAAGAGGTTCCAGATACTATGTGACCTTCATATATTATTCAAGCAGGAAGGTGTGAACCTACTTTCTCAAACACAAGTCTAATGTATTTTCAACTTTTAAGATTTGGAAGGCTATGGTTGAGAATGAGACAAGCCTGAAGGTTAAGAATCTGAGATCTGACAATGACGATGAGTACGTTGATGGGGAATTTAAACAGTATTATATAGACAATGGGATAGTGATGGTAAAAACGATACTAGGGATACCACAGAAAAATGGTATGACAGAGACGATTAACAGAGCATTGAATGTAAGTGCCAGGAGCATAAGACTATATGCAAGATTGCCCAAGATGTTATGGGCCGAGGCAATCAACACAGCTACCTATTTGATCAATAGAAGCCCGACCACATCGCTAAACTTCAAGTTGCCTAAAGAAGTTTGGAGCAGTAAGTAGATAAACCTTTTACATCTAAGGGTTTTTAGCTGCATGTCTTACATTCACATTGATGCTGCGAAAGGAGTAAGCTAGAGGCCAAATCCAAGAATTGTTACTTTATTGGATATGGCGGAGCTGAGATGGGTTATAAATTCTAGGATGATCAGAACAAAAAAATAATAAGGAGCAAAGACGTGATCTTCAATGAAGAGGCTTTGTATAAAGACAGAGCAAATGTTGAACCCAACGAATCAAAACAGATATGAGTAAAGAAGAGGAACTTAAGACAGTAACTCATCTTAGGGTTGAGACCAAGATAGTGGTATGAAAAGTTTTACAGTTTTATGAGCAACGGTGGGTTTCAGAGATGTCAGAAAGATCATTATTGCTACATCAGAACTTAAGGTAACTCATACATCATACTATTGTTGCATGTTGATGATATGTTGGTTGTAGGAGCCAGTATGCAGGAAATTCTAAAGATAAAGGTTGAATTATCATCATAGTTTTAGATGAAAGATTTGGGAGCTGCTAAACAAATATAGGGATGAGGATAGAGCGGAAAAACGACACAGTTACACTGTTATAAGAAGAGTATGTGAAAAAGGTTTTAATCAGATTTCACATGGATAATGCAAAGCTTGTAAGTACTTCTTTAGGTTCACACTTCAGATTATCCAAGGAGCATTCACCCAGAAATTAGGAGGAGATAGATGATATGGCCAGAGGGTCATATGCTTCAACAATAGGTAGCTTGATGTACACTATGATTTGCCCAAGACCAGAATTACCCATGAAGTGGGAGTTGTGAGCAAGTACACGAGCAATCTAAGGAAAAGTATTAGGAAACGGTGAAATGGATTTTTATATACTTGAGGGGGACATCCAGTTATGCCTTGCAATTTGAAAAGTTAGATTTCAAACTGTAGGCAAATATCGATGATGATGATGCTTTCAATGGTTCCTGTTACTGGTAGAATTTATCAAACTCATCTGCAAAGATGGTAACTAAAGTTTCATATATATCGTGAGTAAAGGCAATCTGAGCAAGTGGAGGTCGTTGACTCTTATTCAATAACTTCCTATAGTCCCATTTCATATGACTCGATTTAAGATAGTAATTACACACAATCTCTGAACCAGGTCTCTAAGAGTCTTGAGAGTCATGTATCCTATTATCATAACCAGTCTTCTGAGTATTTTTGCTCACACCTGTTTGAACCCTGACATCATTATGCTTGTTGATTAAAGAACTGTTAGGTTGAGAAAGAGATGAGTCTAACTGAGGATTTTTTGTTTGAAGAACTCTAGTAAAAGCATCTTGTAGAGAAGTTATCTTTGAGCCATAAAGGATTTGTGCTTTGGTCACACTGCAAATTTAAGTAAAAATCCATGTAGAAAACACAAGAGAATCATCTTTTCGCGTTGAGCTTACGACTTTAATATTGGTACTAAATGGCATTAGCATGTTCAGTTTTACACATGTCTTCTTTAAATGCATAAAGTAACTCATAATTGATTGACTCTGCTATTGAGGATGATAAAGTGTTGTGTCGACTTCATATATCTTATTAACTTGTTCTTTTCTTGTGTATAAAAATTCTAAGTACTTGAGTAATTCTGTCACTAACTCACTATGACTCGTCAATCCAATCACTTCATATTCAATCAAATTATTTATCTGGAGATACAATCAAGCATCATCTCGAAGCCAATTCCTCCTTGTGTCATCATCTGGGGCATTATCAGTGATGTGATCGTTCAAGTCAATGCTTCTTAAATAAAACCTAATATTCTTACTTCAATCATACTAGTTGGACTCATTCAACTGTTCAATGAACTTTGACATGAGAGGGACTGTATTTGATAGAACTACATGATTCATATCAACCATTGATTATCTAAACTAAAGATCAACCGAAGATGAAAGGAATCGACCTAAGGCAACAAAAAATTAGAATTGACTAGGGAAAAAATAGATCCTTTTTAAAATATCTTCACACTCGAGCAAGATTTTTCAAACAAACAAACACATAGATCGGCCAGAGATATCAATCTGAGGCAAACCCAGGCAACAGATTTCAAAACGGAGCTTCCATGCTCCCACATGCTCCAGCGCTGAAGCATGAAGCTTACGCATGGTGTTTTCAGACGAACGGCGATGGTGATCCTACTCTCCTGATGACGGTGCTCCTTCCTAGGTGGGTGGTGTCGAAAAATAGTCACTCTAACTCTATGACCCAAACTTCAAACTCTTGGGAAAGAAGAAACCCTAACTACAATCTAAAAATCCAAAGAAAGCTCTGATACCATGTAAATAATATTAGGAGACAATGTAATTCACTTATTTCGTATATGAAGGTCAGTATATATAGGTACACAAGAGAATAATTACTATAAAGGACAAATACAAATATATGTGTATATATATGAAAGCTGAAAATCAAGTAAATGGAAAATGAAAAAATCGACAATGAGGAAAAATATAATTGTAAAATTTGCCTTTTGCAAAAGAAAAAATTCAGAAGAAGAATAAATAAATGAGGAAGAAGAAAACTTAATTAAACAAAAAACCTAATGTAAATGCAAAAATAGGGAAGAAGAAAACGAAAATTTTGCCTTTTGCAGAAAAAAAAAAGCTGGCGAAAGAAAATATTAAAAGAGTGAAGAAGAAGAATGTGGAAAAAGATGAAAGAAATTGAAGAAAATACAAAGGTTAAATGTAATAAAAAGAAATTGCAAAATAAATGTGAAAATAGGAAAGGTGAGGGGCGACAAATGCTAAGAAAATGTAGAGAAGAATAGGGAAGAAGATGAAAGTGACCTAAAACAGGAAAAAATATATATAATAAATTAATTAATGAATATTTTTTAAAACTAAAATCTATAATAAATTCAAACAACAATTACCTTAAATGAATCATTATATATAGTAAAGTATTTGTAATGGGTAGCAAACATTTTTGTTATAATTGCAAATATAGCAAATATTTTTTAAATCAAATTTTTGTTTTTTGGTTATCCAATTTTTTCCTCTATATTTTTCAGATGAGAGATATACCTAATATGAAATATATCACCGATATACTTCATATTAGGTATATACTTATATCATTGATATACCTAATATGAAGTATATCAATGATATATTAAAGGATCAAATATGTAGTATTTCAATGATATACTAAATCACATAAGATTTTTTACTCATTTTAGTCATTTAATTTTCTTCTTCAAATAAGCTAAGTAAATGTTTCATATTCATGTCCTCTTCTTTTTATTCAAAAAATTATTTTTGTTTCGTCACTTCCTCTTTCTTATTTAGTTAGTTTATTTTCTCCATTGATTCTTTAACAAAAATTTATCGTAGTTTATTGAAAAACTATAAACCGTAAGCACAATAGGGATTACTGAAAACCAATAGAAAAAAGTTACTTAAAGATCAGCTATTAAATCGTAAATCAATGATATATCTAATACTAAGTATATCGTTTATATACTTCTTATTACATATATAAAAAAATAGTATATTAGTAATATCAGGTATATCAATGTTATAAAACTAATATTTACTGATATAATACTAAATTGCTTATATACTTCTTATTACATATATAAGAAAATAATATAACAATGATATATTTTGTATCATATATAGAAATGGTATATCAATGATATATCACTAATATTATTGATATACCTAATATAAAATTGCACGCCTTAAAAAAACTACCATTTTAACGGCATTATAGACTTTTATGTATTATAGTTTGGATTGAGACTGAATGTTTTGCTATACTTGCAAAACATAAAAATGATTCCTAGATTTGCAATATTCTTTTTTTTTTGGGGCCAAATTTATAAGTGCCCCATTATAATATTAAATATAGAGATAATAATAAAGGGGGGTAATTTAGTCACACCTTAAAACAGGCCAAATCGAGAAAATTATTTTCATTATGGACATTTGTGAAAATATGGTTGTGAAACAATCCACCAACCATAATTTTTGTAATCTATTAAAATATTATTGTTTCCTTGTTTTGATTTTGAACCAGTTCGGAAAAATATGGGCTCTTGCCTTCGAATATTCTTTTAATTATAATGATATAAAATAGACTCATGGGTAAAATGGTGAAACTAATATGGGCTTAAGCTGATTTGCAGGTCATAAGACAATTGTGAAAATTATAGAGAAACTGAACAATAACGAAATTAGAGTTTGTAGGAAAGCCCAACTTCTTCATTAGCGTTTAAGATGACTTTTTCAAATATGAAAAAGTATTAAATCCAGCCGGATTACTTGGCAAATTTTCCCCCCATTAAAGTAGCGTTGGATTCTTCATGATTTCAAAACATGAGGTAATTCTTTTAGGTTCTTTAGCCAACTGCTCAAACTCTAGAAAGTAGAATAAGAATGTGGTGAAAAATACACAACGATCCATTCTAAATTATAGGTAATTTATTGCCTATTACAAATACTTGATCATTATTATTTGGCTTTTAACAAATCTTTCAACAGGACATTGATAGAGTAAAACCCACACAGGTCATTTTGCCCCACAAACAAAATCCAGATTGAGAGAAGCTGCTTCTAAAATTAAACGAATTGATGAGCATTAAAAATAAAAACTGGATAGTCCAATAAGCATTTTTCAATCCTAACTACACTAAAAAGTTTTAAATATCATCCCAATATTGCCACCACATATAGCATAACCATGAAGTTACAGTTGTTTCACATACAGCTCACAGTGAAACCCCAAGATTGAAAAAAAAAAGTACATGAACTGAACTTGAAAAAAAGAGATGCACAATTTCACACAAGGCTCAAGCAGATGGGCATTTTGTTGAAGGTATAAAGAATATGCTCATATATATTTATATATACTTCATCTTGAAACAATATGACACAAAAATGGATCACATAAATCAACACAAATCGTAGGTACGGGCAGAGGTATAAATCCTTTGAAATGATATATTTATACAGAGATGCTGGGCACTTAGGCACCCTTACCGTTATTCCATGGCTTAAGGACTCCCACTACTATGACCACAACAATGATTAGAAGGATTATGATGGCTATGCACATCCATTTCCTAGAGTTCTTTTGCAGCTTCTTTGCCTTTTGAAGAGCAGTATTCCCTTGTTGCACATGATCTACTGCACTTGTAACCTGGAAAGAGTAGAGCACAATGACAAACGCGGTTATGAATGGCATTTACATTTAATTACACTTAGTCCCAACAATTCCAAAATGAAGATATTTTGATATCAAACTAAATTACATGTGATTCGATATTGTCGAGCATATCCCCTTGTGCATCTACCAACACCGCCATGTCCAGAAATACCTGCAAAGTAGAGGATAATTGGTAGATATTATGTAGTCACATTCTTCTGTGTGCGTGGGAGACAAACAACCTAAAGAAAGGAAGGATGAAAAGAAGGAAAGAAAATCATGTCCTGATTGTTGTCTAAACATTGAAAAGCCACAACTATTCTCCTTCCATGCATACCGCTCCCAGATGAGATCTTACAAGACATGCTTAAGTTTAAGTTAATGTACTTTCATAAACTCCATAAGGATTTATGACCAATCAAATTTAACAAATATCATCCAAAATTAAATATGTTTGAAGAAGACACTAGTGTGTAACTAAGGGCCCGTTTGGTAACGTTTCTGTTTCTTGTTTCCTGTTTCTTATTTCCTATTTCTTGTTTCTTGTTTCTTGTTTTTTTAGAACTAGAAACAGAAACATGTTTGATAACTATTTCTATTTCTTGTTTCTTAAAAAAAAGAAATAGAAACAAAAATATGTTTGATAACTATTTCTTGTTTCTATTTTTTTCTTGAGTCTCTATCAATTAAAAAAATAAAACAAACAAAGCCAAACATGAAATTTTAAGACAAACCTCAAAAAAAGTTCAAGTTTTCCTTTTACAAATTCACATGAAATTGAATTTTTTTTCCTTCTCTTTTTTTTTCCATCTAACAAAGATAAAAATCAGAGGACAAAAATCCCATTCTTTTTTTTTTCCTTTTCTTTTCTTTTCCCACCAACCAAACAGCCAAAAAAGACAAATTTCAATTCAAAACCCCACCATTTCTCTCCTCTCTCTCTCCCACAATTCCTCTGCCATAAGAATCCAATTCCAAATTCTCACCAACCTTTTCTCTCTCTTCCTCCTCTTTCTCTTTCTCTCTTCCTCCATCGTTGTCCAAGACCTCCTTCTCCGATTTCTGATGTGAAGCTCGCATCTCAAAATAAATCTGGGACCCCTAGACACTGCACCCTCCCTCACCTCAATTTCTTCTCCTGCGGCCTCCTTTGCAACTCCGCCGCCACTCGCATCACTCAACTCACCCTCGATTCTGCCGTCTACTCCGACACTCTCTCCCCACTTCTCTCTCGACTCACTGAACTCACCATTCTTGAACTTTTCGACAATTCCTTCTCTGATTCTGAAGGAGGAACACGAGAGAGAGAATACCTTGGTACCAGCATAAACAAGTAGAAACGGAAGAAACGGAAGAGGAAGGAAGACGCGAGAAAAGAAGAAGTGGAAACGAGTGGAAACGGAACAGCAGAAACGACTTTTTGGAGTTTCTCAAAATTTCCCCTTTTTTTAGAAACGTTTCTAAAATTTTAGAAACAAGAAATGGAAACAATTACCAAACAAATCTATTTCTTGAAAAACTAGAAACGGGAACAAGAAACCAGAAACGGGAACGTTACCAAACGGGCCCTAAACTACTTATTTTTGTTCAATTTAATGCTTTCCTAAAGGTATCTAATAAAATTTCAGAATTTATTTTCATTTAAGTAGCCATAAAAAAATCATAGAACCAGCTTTTTTTTCTAAATATCTGAACCTGCTGGGTTGACTTGGCAGTTGAAAAACAAAATCAAATTAAATTTGGATATTCAATTATACTGATGTCATCAATATATGTCAGCATGACCAAACACAATTTATATTAACCATTAAACGGTTGATAGTTGAAAACTTTTCTTCTTCACATTCGGGTTAACGTGGCTACTATTTCAAGGGAATGAAAATACAGTGTGTATACCTGAATGCATAAAATCTGCTAATATACCTGTTGTAGCTCGAGTAGCTTCCTCTCTATTTCTCTAACAGCACTGTGACGCTCTTGAATTTCAGCTAGAGTGTCCATTACCTACAAAGAAACAAGTATTTGGAAAGCAAAATATCAAAATCCATAAATGAAGGCACAGAAATTTGAAATATACTGATGTCATTAATAATGCAGTACACCAATAAAGATTCTAAGTACAAACATATCTCGTTAAAACTTTGAAGCAAAGAAGGTGACAGAGGAAAGGAGCAAGGCAAAGGGATGATAAGGGAGAAGCCACAGACCTGTCCTCGCCCTTGTTCCTGAATTGCCTTCTGAAAAATTTGTTCACTATCCCCAGTTTCAATTAATTTCTCGATTGTCTGCATGTTCATATAATAATTGAAAAATGAGCATGGCACATTAAAACAATCAACCGGATCCACTTCCACTGAAGTTCTATTAACTGTAGAAGTACTACCTCTTCATCAGCCCTTGCGCCCGTGACTGAAAATCATAGAAGGCAACAGTATCAATTATAACTCCAAAATTATAAAACTTTAAGGACCACAACTTTATGACTTGAGGGATAAAACCTGTGAAAACCCGTCTCTCAACAACCTCCCGATACTCTTGATGGATTTTTTCACGTAAAATCTACAATCAATGTTACAATCCATTCAATCCATGATCTTAGGCAATAATGACTTTAATCCAACAAAGATATCAATAAAACATACCTGGAATTCAGTCATCTTGTCTTTTAATTTCTTTTTCAATGCACTAAAACAAAATATTACAATCAACGAGTGAGAAATTCAGTTCATAGAATATATATTTATCCAGACATCAAGAAATTCACAATCTGAAGAAGCACTAGAAATCAGAACGAATTCGAAAACAAAATGGAACTTGGACTTGAATTTATAGCCAAAATACTAAATCCAAGAAGAGGACATCATTTTACTATTCAATATAGGGTCTACAATCACACAGTCGAACTGAGGTTGCAGTAGTCACTACTCGCCAGGGTAATGAGATAGATTGCTGCAGATCCATCGGAGTCATTTGCAGTTTCCCAATAATCTTTCTTTTTTCTTCTTAGTCAATCAAGATAATATTTGCTACCAGTTTGATCTGATGATATTGTTTGAATTTGTCTCTAATACAAGACTGAACTTTTCCAAGTCCATGACAGTTGACCTTTATACTTCAGCCCAAAATCTTAATAAGGAGGTTGCAGCTGTGCGGAATTGTACCAAGGATGATTGGTCAGTGAAGTATCCTCGAGGGCAATCCTAAAATATGGTCTGTCATGTTTGGAAGCCCATGAAAATGTAGGATAAGGCCCATCAGAGATGCAGTTTTTTCTTCTTTTTTTTTTGGTAATATGTGTAGATCAACATAGTAATATACTTATAAATAAATTAATCATACAAATAAAACATCAAAAACCAAAATGTATTTCATTAAAATATAAATATGACGATGGTACAAAATCTGTTATTCAACTAAAAGTTATAATACAATTTATTTTTAAAAAAATCAGACACGCCAATTTTTAAAAATGTAGGACACGAGCATGTCGGGGACACTTTTTTTTAGTAATATGAGTGTGTTTATCAACATAGTAATCCTTCTAAATAAATTAATCATACAAATGAAACATTAAAAAAACAAAATATGTTTCACTAAAATATAAATGATGATGGTACAAAATCCATTATTCCAAAAAAGTTACAATGCAAATTAAAAAATATAAAATAAATACTAGAAAGAAGATTAATCTTCCATACAAAACAAACACTATACCTTCTCTAATTTAAAATTGTCTATTAAAATTTTCCCTCCTGTGTTCTCTGCATGTCCAGAATTCAAAAAAAATAATAAAAAAAAGGGCACACGTTACCTTCTTGGGTATTGAAGTGATGAGAAGTAAGCAAGGTATATTTCTGTCATAATGTAAATATGTACTTGATTTGTTATTTGAGACTAGAAAGCTGAGGTCAAACCATGTAGTACTCTAATAATACTGAATATGCAACTCACCAAAGATGGCGAATTATTTAAAGATCTTGAGAGGTAGAAGATTGGTTGGGAAGTTCAATTATCTCACCGTAACAAAAGTAGACATCGCTTATTCAGTAAGTATTGTAAGTCAGTATATGTCTTCACCTACCGTGGACCATTGGGCTGCAGTCTAAGAAGCATGGACACGGACACAAACACGAGACACAGACACAGACACGATATGACACGGCGATACGCCAATTTCTAAAAAAGTAGAACACGGACACATTACGGATACGTTATTATTATTTTTTTTTAGATATATGTGTTTACATGCATCTATTTATTACTTCATAATAGATAAAACATGTAAAGCTAACATAGAAAATGAAATACACCACACTAAAAAAAGTATAAAATGTTCGGTCTTTTGACAATAACTCAACCACAAAACATATTATCTAACAAATTTAACCTACAAAACAAAGTTTACAACACAATAGATTGTCCAGAAGTATCCATGGGTTGTTTGTTATGTATATTTTTATTTAAAAAATTCCTAAACGTGTCCGAGAAGTGTCTGTAGCGTGTCCATAAAGTGTCCAAAATAAAATAAATAAATATAAAATAGAACACGTAATTTCACGTGTTGGACACGTGTCCGAGGAGTGTCCGAGCGTGTTCGTGTCCGACACAGACACTGCTCCTATTTCAGAGTGTTTGTGCTTCTTATGCTGCAGTAGAATAAATTCTATGCAATCCAAAAGTTGCACCAGGATGTGGAATCTTATATTAAGATCATGGTCATATGAAAGTTGTGTTAAGCACTCTGACACTTATTGGACACGTATCTAACACTTGTTAGCACAAAGATATGTGTTAAATACTAGAGTAGAAAGTGAATATAGATCCAACATTTGTTAGACACATATCAAATACTTGTTTAAGCATGGTAATAAACAGACACAAATGGTAATATATGACAAAATAAACAAAATTTGAAAGCGAAAGATATCAAATTCATTTCTTTAAGAATATAAATGCATAAACTTCTTGACTTTAATTTTTCTTTTTATATAAAAATGATATATATTTTTAAAAAATGTAAAATTGTCGTGTTTATGTCCTAGGTCCTTAAAAAATGACGTGTCACCATGTTTGCATTGTGTTGTATATTTGTCTTGTGCCTATATCCATGCTTTTTAGCACGTAGGATAGTAAATCTGAGATAGGTGGCCACCAGAGTTTGAACTCATTCTCTTGAAGTCCATTATTATTTACATTAGTACTTGTTGACTACTAGGTCAATCCACAGTGGTTAAAAGAACTAAAAATAGTATGAAATATAAAAGATAAAGTAGCACAATAATCCCAAGTGTTCGAAGTACTTGAATTCTCCTCTCAAGTATTCTCACTCAAGCCTAAACTCATTAAACAATTGCCTAACCACATCCTCTCCCACTCCCTCGGCTCACTACCAAATCCTTAGCTAATTATTAGTATGCCTTTACTATTTTAATAATATTCCTAACTTCTATCCCAATAGTATTCCTAATAGAATGTATGATTCTTCATTATGCAAGTTGGCATTACCTTCGTTAAATGCAAAATTACCTTGGTTAAATGCAAGTGATCTCTTATGGCTATATTTTTCAAGTAGAAAGAAACTTCAAAGTAAACAGGTGGGAGTAGATTTTTTTCTACCACATCAAGAATCCTTGCATGCTAAGAAGCACAGACACAAACATGACACGACACGGACACGTTTCTTTCTCTTTTTTTTAATAATATATATGTGTATATATTGACAAGGTAATATATTTACTTAAACAAATTAGTTATAAAAATTGAACCATCAAAACAAAATGTAATTACATAGTTAAAAAGTAAAGATTTAAAACAAAAGATTTTAAAAAAATAATAATGTAAAAACGTTGGTATGGGCCATCAACTAAAAGTTAAACAAAATAAACTTTAAATAAAATTATTTGTCAGTCCTTCACACTTAACTAAGCTTTAAATAAGCTTTAAATTCTGAGACATGACACCTGTATCACTTTTTAGTGCTTAGACCTATTGTCTTCTCTTTTGGCGTCTTTTTTTTTTTTTTTCTTTGGAAGCTTATGACTCTTCTTCTTTTATTGTTTTTCTCATCCTCTTTCGTGTTGTCTTCTTCTTCGTAATTTTTCAACCAAACTTTTCTTTGCATTATTATTTTCTTCTTCTCACTACTTGTGGGTCGGCGGCAAGGCAACAATCTCTCTTCTTCGTGCTGTGTAATGAGTTGGCAGTAGCAAATTTTCATATAGTAGAATGCAGAGAGTTCTTCGTATACTAGAAGAACCAAGTTGTTTCTTCTTCGTGAAATGAGAGTTAGAGCTATTTTTTCATATGGTTTTTCTATTATCTACTTTGGAGAAATTTTCCAACCGCGTGTCCGAATTAAAAATAAATACATAAACAAATAAGACACGTATTTTCGCGTGTCGAACATGTGTCCGGAGTGTGTCTAGACGTATCCGTGTCTGACACATGTCCATGCTTCCTAGCTTGCATGAAAGAAAAGAAGGGCAGGCACTTTTTTTTTTCTTTGGGATAAGATTACAAAACTTTCATTATCAAAAGAGAAATACAGAAAAGGGGGAGATGATATATACCTACATGCCAAAAGATTATAGAAAAGACTCGCAATTGGCAAATATTGGTGCCACGCCATAATTACAAAAATCTTTAGAAGAAGAAGGAGAGAAGCAGCGAAGATTTTAACTAGGTCCTAAAAAGCTCCCCTATTAGTATCTTCTCCTTGAAATATTCTTTTTTTTTTCTCTCGAACCACAATCTCCATAAGAGGGTGGTCACCCATTGGACCAAATTGTTTTCGTGTAGCGATTGAAAAGATCCCACATAGCAGCTGAAATTTCTGAAGCTTTGTTGGGAAAGCACCAACTATTATAGAAGATCTTGAATAGAACACCCCCAGCAAGCAGTAGCAAAAGGGCATGTGAAGAAGAGATGCATCAAGACTTGCTCATTTGAGCTCAACAATAAGTGGGGGTGAGGATTTGAACCTACAACCTTTTAGTCGGAAAACATGCTTTAACTCAATTGAACTATGGTCGATTTGGCAAGACTTGCTCATTCTTCCCACAAAGGACACACCAATTAGAGGAAATAGACACCGAAAGTACAGTTTTGTGGATTCCTCAGCAAGTGTTCAGCCACATACGCAAAAATCCATAGAAAGACCTTCCATCTTTTTGGAATTTCTGATTGCCAAATTATATTTACATAATGGGGGCTAAGAACAGCATTCTGATTCAGGTTTGGGCATTAAGGATTTTACCAAGAAAAGCTCTATTATTTTCAAGCTCCTGTTAAAGTATTGATATAATATTAAATTTGCTATAACTCATCAACTTAAGTGTTTGGTTTCATTGGTAATTTAACATGGTATCAGAGTAGGAGGTCTTGTGTTCGCCTGTTATGTCACTTTCTTCCCCATTCAATATTGATAATCACATGTTGGGCTTTGTCCAAATATCCAACTCACAAGTGAAGGGGAATGTTAAAGTATTGATATAATATTAAATTTGCCAAAACTCATCAGCTTAAGCATTTGGATTCATGGGTGATTTACACTCCCAAACTTCAAGTCTTCTCTATTATTTGGTATAAAGTCAGCTAGAGCATGTGCAATAATAAGGTCCACTCATCCACCTCCAAATCAGAACGATTCCTTCTAAAATTCAGATCACATCTCCTTCGAGATTCAGACCAACATTGGGAAATAACAAAATCCTTTGAGTTAAACACTCTGAATAATCTGGGATAAGCCTATTGAAGGGGTAAGTTTGTGAGCCAAGGGTCTTTCCAAAAGGAAACTATATTCCCCTTGCCAATCTTAAATTTGTACCACTTATCAGCCTTAGAACAGCACTCTCTAATGCACACCCGTGGTCTTTTGTATTTGATTGTGCCTTTTAAAGAAGGCTACCATTCTTTGGTTGATAGATGGTATTTGCTGACTATCACAGATCTCCAAAGAGTTTCCTTTACAGTCATAAGACGCCATCCCCAGTTAACCAAAAGAGCTGAATTTTTTTTCAAAAATGCTACCAATTCCAGCACCTCCCAGGAAGTTAGGAAGGGCAGTAATTCCCCATCTGATTAGATTAGTAGCCCCTTCTTCTTTGTTAAATTTCCAAAACAGCACCAACACTTCAACTTGGTCATTGACTAATTATATTATATGGGAAGATTGATGGTACAGACTTGGTACAGCTTGTTGATAGAGTTCAACATTTATTTAACAGAGGTACGTATCCAACTAGAGGGTAGAGAGTAAACTGGTCATTCAAGAGCTCCCACACTCTCTACTCTCCTGGACTTGAGCCAAAGCCAATAGTACCTCTCCTAACCATACATAAAGTTTATACACTCGTACTTATAGATTACCCATGCTTACATCATAACTAAGTAACCACATGAACCCCACAACTTTTAACAAACTAGCTCACACACTTGACTTAACCTAATTAACGTGTATGATTGGAAGAGGGTTAATGATCCCTTGGGTCTTATTTTGCTAGATTAGAGCCCCTTTTTATTTTAGTTTGGCTCCTTTTGTGGGCTGATTTTTTTATGCCCTTGTATCTCTTTTATTTTTTTTCTCAATGAAACAGTGGTTCTTATCAAATAATAATAATAACCGGATCCCAAGAGTGCTGAAGATGTGTGCGAGAGAGATCTTCAACTAACCCCGAGAAGAAATTCTTTACTCTCACCTTGTACCTCCTTGGGATTTCCCATCAAACCCCAGAAGAAAATCTTTACTCTCCCTCCTAACAGACTTTCACAAAACAAGAAGCAAATAAGAGAGGCGCACACTCTCCCACAAGCTTTTCTCTCACATCTGTGTCAAATTCAAGGCATTAGTCCCTCCTTTCATTTATCCCAACAAGACTGAAAAAAAGCAATGGAAAAACCATCTATGTATTGCTTTTCTAACCTCCTCTCTAATTGGACCATATTGGAATAGCTTAAAGAGGCAATTTTTATGTCCATTTTCTGTAATGGGTCTAATAATCTGGCTCAAGTATCTAACTTGGTATTGAAATATCAGGACTTCTGATATCCCTCAAACACAACAGTTTAACCAAAAAAATTGAAGTATTCAGGTGTAGCAGCTGAAAAATGGACCCAAAACTTTCAACTGACAAAAGTTGACCCATATATGGTGATGGAAAAAAAGCATCATATTAATGGTTTGTAATTCATCTTGAATTATGATACAATTATTCAATTAACGTGCGACAATCATCAAAAGAAAAAAAGTTAAATACGAAACTGAAGCGTTGGCATATAACATACAGAGTAGTTGCTGTTCTTGATCTATCTACCCCTGATCCTTTTCCACACCCGGGCCTCTGACTGTTTGCTAGATTCTGAAACACCAATACCCAAAAAATAAAAAATATGGGAGGAAGGCTGCCTTAGCAATCCTTTCTATAGGAAACATGGTCACATTTGGAGATCACTTGACAAAGGGTATGACAATAGGTTATTCATAAAGAACATGCAATATCAAGTCAATGCAGTAAAAGAACTCACCTCTCTATCAAGCTCTTCAACTTTGGTCTTCACAAAACGTGCAACTTTTCCAACTTCGTCGACATCCTTTTCCATCTGCTGCTTGATTGCTGGAGAACAAGACATCGGTAAAGTAGATGACAGCAGAATTTTAAGAAACCACATATATCTAACGTACCATGCAGCCCTTGAATTGATAAATAAGCATACACTAAAATTTAGATAACAAATCTTTTATTAAAAAAAATATTTTGGTTTAGCTAAAAGAATCAGATAATATTAACCTTCAAAAATGAAACCAGTTTCTATCAATCTCCCAAAACTAATAAAGAAATTTAATAGAAAGACATGCACCCACATATTTGTAGAGATCAAATGGAATACTTCGGCATTTGATTAGTTGGGTTGCATGGTCGTGATCTCAACATGTTCAATCCACAACCATAATTTATTTTGAAAAACAAGTTTTACATAACATTTCTTGAAAGTTTGAATAGCACTACTTTGGTTCGTCTGCCAAAAGAATTGTACATATATATACAGATGTATTGGAAAAAAATAA
Source organism: Telfairia occidentalis (assembly GCA_026257165.2). Lineage (NCBI taxonomy): Eukaryota > Viridiplantae > Streptophyta > Magnoliopsida > Cucurbitales > Cucurbitaceae > Telfairia > Telfairia occidentalis. The sequence continues at coordinate 206,002 of JAOANK020000042.1, read as the reverse complement.
GAAAGAAAAGAGAGAAGCGAATAAAAGTAGTTTCCTTCAAAGTTTATACCGTACTAAGTTCTATAGAACCTCTTAGAACTGTCACAGAAGAATCTTTTTAAATGTCTCTCATCAATTCATGTTTTTTAAGCCTTCATATTACACTAAAAAAAATTGGCATAATTGGCATATTGTTCTAGCACTATCGCATCCTATGATAAGATAAAAGTTAAGACAATATGCCAGACCATTGGTAACATGCATTGGTAACCAAAAACAATGTAATCCAAATCAATCTCTAGAGCTAATAGGTCTCTCTTGCGTGAAAATCTATATTAATTCTGCTATCTAAAACAAACATAAATTTAAATGAAAAAATAGGATTTATGAGAGGTATTGGAATTCCCAGTATTTATAAACGTGTAAATATTAGGTGCTAATATCTTTAATCTTAATTGTCTTTATTTATTTCCTTCCTTGTAAGGGGTCTTTCTCCTATCTAAGAAGACCTAGGTTGCACATATTCAATATAACAGAATATTTTTATTCTCCCAAAATTAACATGGAATCAAAGCTAGCAAATACAAGCTATTTCTAAAAACCTTAGTCGTCACTATCATCAGAACCCTAGTTGCCACTATTAAAAGGAGCTCCCTACTTTCATTGGTGTATTCTGACAAGTTCAAGGTTACCTAGACGGGTGTGCGGTGTTTGTGGAGGCAATTTCGCATGGGTCTCCGACATCTACATGGTCGCAACTGCATTGGTGACATCTCATATGAGTACATGGTGTTCGTGGAGGCAATTTCGCGTGGGTCTCCAGCATCTGTGTGGTCGCAAGTGCGTCGGTGATGTCTCAGACGAGCGCGCACGGATCGTGGAGGTGGCTTTGCGTGGGTCTACGACATCTACGTTGTCTCCGACGTCCAGCGCCCCTCGCCTAGGTTCTGTTTCAGGTGGCTGTTTGCGTGGATCTCTAGCATACGCGTGGGTCTCTAGTTTGCATGGTCTCCAACGAAGTGTTATTTGCGTGGAAGTTTTATTTGCGTGAGTTCCCATGCAAAAACTGTCATGGAAGTGCAAAAACTCAAGTGAGTATTGAAAAATCTAATTTCAATTTGATTTGCAACCCTCCTGGTTCGGTTTCGGTGTTTTTGGTTCAAGGTCTGGTTCGGTTCGATTTAAGATCTGGTTTGGTTTGGTTCAAGATCCAATTGGCTAAGTGGTTTCATGATATTTGGCATGGTGCAAATTCAACGACTCTTGAAATTGCTACCGACCAATTTACCTTCTAATAATTCATGTGTATCCTTAGCACGAACAGGTAATTATCTCAAGACTTTTTCTTGTAGTAATTCATCTTCATGGATAATAGATTCTGGAGCTTTTGATCACGTGACAAGTTCCTCTCATCTACTTGATTCATACTCTCCTCCGTATTGATGTGGTAAAGAATTAGAGAATTTTATTCATGCCAAAATCAAATCCTTTACAACCTATGTACTAGGTAATTATAGGATAACCAACTAACAACTTGACTATTAACTCAAGGCTCCTGTAAATGGCAGCTTTTTTTAAATAACCCAACTAACTAATTAGTCAATTAAGCTTTCTAAAGATAGTTACCCACGATAGAAAAAGAGCCTGTAACAAGGCTATTTACAATATTATTTCTTCATCAATTCCATCCCTCTAAAAGATATAACTCAACCTTGAGTTAGGAGGCCAAATTGAATTCATCTGGAGCATTTTAGGAGAGCAAATATGCAACATTAAACAGTCGGACGATTTTGTGTTCAGTTGGTACATCAACTTTGTAAGCATTGGCTCTATATTGTTCAAGTATCTGGAACGGTCCAATTTTCTTTGGATGTAGTTTGGGATGAACACCAGTTGGTAGGCGAGATTTTTGTAAATGTACCGTAACTAGATCACCCTTCTCAAAAGACTTGAGTCGTCGGTGCTTGTCGACTTGTTCTTTGTACTTTGAGTTTGCATTTCAAGATGTTCATGGACTTCTTTGTTTAATTCAGTGATTCTTTCTGCCACTGCTTCGGCTTCCTGATTAATAGCAATATTAGATGGGAGATTAGCAAGGTCCATAGTTAGGCAAGATAATCTAGTATAAACAATTTCAAAGGGGGACTTCCTTGTGGACCGATTTTGCATGTGATTGTAGGCAAATTCTACTTGTGCGAGTGTGAGGTCTCATTGCCTTGGTTTGTTTCCACTTAAAAATCGAATGAGATTATCAAGTGTTCTGTTTGTCACCTCCATTTGCTCATCCGTTTGAGGATGACTCATTGTACTAAACTGCAAACCTTTATCAAATTTCTTCCAAAGGGTTTTCCAAAAATAACTTAAAAATTTAACATCTCTATCAGAAACAATAGTCTTTGGAATACCATGGAGGCGAACAATTTCCTTAAAACATAAGTTGGCAATATAGACAGCATCAGATGTCTTTTTACATGCTAAGAAATGTGACATCTTACTAAATCGGTCTATAACTATCATTACCGAGCATACCCATGCTGTGTTTTAGAGAGGCCAAGAATAAAATCAATGGAGAGGTCTTCCCAAAGAGATTTTGGTATTGGGAGAGGTGTATTGAGTCCTTTATTTTGGTTATGCCATTTAGAAACTTGACACATAGTTACATCCTTGCGAAGTTGTGGCCAAAAGAATCTGTTAGAGACAAGGTCTCTGCTCTTGTCTCCTCCAAAATGGCCTGCCAATCCACTGGCATGAACTTCTTTAATACGTTGTTCTCGTAAAGATGTATGTGGTATGGAAAGGGCTTCTGCTTTGAATAAAAAACCATCTACAATGTGAAAATCATTAGAAGCAATATGCTGAATACAATTAGACCATACTGTTTTAAAGTCAAAATCATCCTTATAGGTTGCTGGAAGATTATCAAAAGCAATGACTCCTCCATTTAGAAGAGTAAGCAGGCTATTTTTTCTACTTAAAGCATCAGCAACTTTGTTGGACTATCCAATCTTATGTTTTATAAGAAAATTAAATTTTTGTATGAAAGTGATCCATCTAGCATGCATTCTATTAATATGTTTTTGAGTGTGCAAAAAGTTGAGAGAATAATGATATGTGAATAAGATAAACTCTTTTCCTACCAAATAATGTTCCCATTGTTTAGAGCTCTTACAAGGGAATACAACTCTTGTTCATAGGTACTCCATTTTTGTCTAGGAATGCTCAATTTTTCACTAAAATATTCTATAGGATAATTTTCTTGTGAAATTACAACACCTATACCTAATCCCAATGCATCTATAGCAACCTCAAATGGTTTATCAAAGTTTGGTAATGTGAGGACAGGTGTAGAACAAAGTTTATGTTTAAGGTGGTTGAAACCCTCCGTTTGTTCTAGATTCCATTAAAAATTTCCTTACTTAAAGTAATCGGTAAGTGGGGCAGCAATTGTGCTGAAATTTCTTATGAATTTTCGATAAAAAGATGCTAGTACAAGAAAACTTTGAATGTCACGAACGTTTTTTCGGGTTGGCCAATTTTTTATTGCAGTAACCTTAGAAGGGTCTACAGCAATTCCTTTTTGCAGTAATTATAAAGCCAAGAAAAGGAATGTTGTTAGTAAGGAAGCAACATTTCTTCAAATTGATGTAATGTTGATTTTCTTGTAAAGCATGGAATAGCAACCTGAGATGTTAAGTGTTCTTTGTTTGTTTTACTATAAATGAGGATGTCATCGAAGTAAACGACAATAAATTTATTAAGAAAAGGTTGAAGAACCCGATTCATAAGATGCATAAAGGTGCTTGGAGCGTTAGTAGTCCAAAGGGCATCATCAGCCATTCAAAAAGTCCAAAATTAGTTTTGAAGGTTGTTTTCCATTCGTCTCCTGGCCTTATGCGGATTTGGTGGTAACCACTCTTCTCTTCCTATCTTCTCTTCACTGTCTTCTCTTCCTTTATGAATTAGGGCCCATACCTCATTCTTATCTGTGATTTTAAATTCTTTTGGTCCTAAAATAATGAAAAGTGGTGTCTTCTTCGTTCTTTTTGTTCTCTGGTCCATGTCTTGGGTCATATGCAGTAAAATGATTTTCTTGTCCATCTATTGAAATTTGTATGTATTTTTACGTCTTTTATGAATGGCTTGTACGTCATATTGCCAAGGTCAACCCAATAAGATGTGGCATGCATCCATATCTAGAACATCACATAATATTTGATCTTTATAGTTAGTACCAATAGACAAAGGAACTGTACATATTTCATTTACCTGGGTCTCGCCGCCTTTCTTGATCCATGTTACCTTGTATGGACTTGGATGTGGGTCAGGTTTGAGGTGCAAGGTTTGGGCTAGTTTTCGAGACACAATGTTTTCACTACTACCACTATCGATAATGATATTACAAACTTTACCATTAATGGTCACCTTGTTCGGAAGAGTGAGTGCCTTTGGGGATGTGTTTCCTTGCTTGGTGTTAATAAGATTCTTTGGAGCAGGCAAGATAATTGGTCTCCATCATCAGCTTCGGTGTAAGCCACATCCTCTTCTTCACTTTCCTCCTCCTCTAGTTCATTACCTTCATGTGCATCCAGTGTGGCTAGATTTTCTTTGTGCCCAATCATTGGAAAGGTGTCCTTGTTGGCTGCACCTGAAACATTTTCCAAGATTAGGACGATTATAAATATTAGTTGACCGTCATTGCTCTTGGTTTTGCTGGTTGTCTTCATGCTCAAATCTTCTTTAGGTTTGCTAGTAGATGTGCTGCCTTGCTGGTTGTTTCTTTGTGTCTCCCATTGGTTTCTACGAAAGTTTGATTAGCCTTCTCCCATGTTGGTTTCTTGCTTGCTTGTAGATTGGTCTTGTGATGTCTTTGTTCTTCAACAGTAGTGGCTAAGGTTACAGCATCGATAAGGTAATAGCTGGGTTGTAGGCTCACTTTCTTCTTAATATCTTCGCATAGCCCATCCACATACCTAGTAATTTGGTGGTTTTTAGATTCCATAAGATTATTTCGGGCACGCAACCTATGAAACTCTTATGTATAGTTGGCTATGGATCGTGTTACTTGGTGGCAATGTTGGTATTGCTTGTATAGAAGTTGCTCATGATTATAGGGTAGAAATCAGTTTTTCATGAGTTTCTTCATGTCTGGCCAAGTTTGGACAGACCTTTTCTCGAACTTTCTCCTATTAGTTTGCAATTGCTCCCACCAAGTGGACACACCACCTTTTAACTTGAGTGCCACCAATCTAACCTTTTTTTTCATCCGGAGTTTCCATATAATAAAAAAAAAATTTCTACCTCTTTAATCCAATCTAGACATGCTTCAAGATTGAGCTTTCCATTAAAGGTAGGTAAATCAGTCTTCATTTTAAAATCAAAATTTCCCATGTAGTACTGCTAGTTGTGGCTTTGGCCTTTAAATCAACGATGATCTACTCTAGGTTGTGTAAATACGTCTTCATCACTGGAACTATCCAATTCTTGGCATCTTGGTCCTTCAATTCTGGGTTCTTCCTGCCTTTGTTCATTAAACATAATTCTTGGGTGTTCTTGGACGGGTTGACACATGTGTAATCCTCTTGGCTGGAAATTTCGTCCGTTTGGTCTTCTTTGCTGGTTTTCTTGGTTGTCAACAATAGGTAACCGTAGGTTTAGTTGTTCCAATTGTTGGTTCATGGTGCCCATTAGTTGGTGCATGTCTGTGACTTGTGCTCTCACGTCCTTGAAGGATTCTTCAACATGTATTATCTTTTGAGTTAGGGATTTGGGAGACAGAACAAAAGGTGGAATAGGGCAATTTTGATCGGTGTGAACTGTGTCATCACCGATAGGGGATGGGTTTCTTTTCCCCGCCATCAGGACCCTTCAATGAGGTGCTCTGATACCAAAACTAATGTAGGTCAAGAATCGGAGAATTTTATTCATGCCAAAATCAAATCATTTACAACCTATGTCCTAGGTATTTACAAGATAACCAACTAACAACTCAAGGCTACTGTAAATGGCAACCTTTTTTAAATAACCCAACTAACTAATTAGTCAATTAAGCTTTCCAAAGATGGTTACCCACTATAAAAAGAGAGCCTGTAACAAGGCTATTTACAATATTATTTCTTCATCATGTATTGTACTAAAAAAATTAGAATTGCATATGGTACCTTTTCTTCGGGGCAAGAAAAGGAACCATTCTATTGGCTGGAAATCTCACTTTAAAATATGTTCTTCATGTCTCAAAATTAGCTTGTAATCTTTTATCTATTAGTAAACTCTCTCGAGATTCTAACTGTCGTGTTATTTTCTTTGAGCCACTGTATTTTTCAAAATGATGACTCAGAGAAGATAATTAATAGTGCAAGGATGCTAGTCTTAGTAGTATTAGTTCTCTTTTTGTTAAAGAATAAATTATATTGTGGCAATTTAGACTAGGACATCCTAGTTTTTCCTATCTCAAATATTTATTTCCAAATTTATTTAAAGGAATTGATTATTCTTTTTTTGACAGTGAAAGTTACATTTTAGAAAAAAATCATCGTTCCGCTTATTTCGAAAATCTTACAAAGCTTCCAACCCTTTATATTTAATTCATAGTGATGTTTGGGGTGTTTCCAAAATTCGGACTCATAGTGGAAAAAGATGATTGCTTACTTTTATTAACGACCCTACTCGTCTTTCTTGTGTTTATTTAATGAAACAAAATTGAAGTGAAAAACATTTTTAAATAAGAGGTGAAAGACATTTTTAAACTCTTTCACAATATGATTGAAACCCAATTTCAAACTAAACTTTGTATTTTACACACTGATAATGGAATTAAATATTTTAATGAAATTTTTGGAGATTTTTTTAAAGATAAATGAAATATTCATCAATCAACTTGTCGGGATACTCCCCAACAATTGCTGAAAGGAAAAATAGGTATTTACTTGAGGTAGCACATGCTATAATGTTTTCCATGCATGTTCCAAAATATCTATGGGAGGATGCAGTTCTCACCAGTGCATACCTAATAAATAGGATGCCTAGTAAAATCTTAAATTTCAAACTCCTATGGATTGTTTTAAAACTATGTTTCCAACTTTCTGCATTTATTCTGGCTTACCTATCAAAAATTTTGGGTGCACTGTTTATGTTCACATACCTACTCAGTTTCGGTCAAAACTAGATCATAGAGTTGTTAACTAGAAAGCACGGACACTCTACTTTAGGCCAAGTGTCCATGTCAGACACGGATTCGTCTGAACACGTGTCCGACACGCTAAAATACATGTTTGATATTTTTAAAAAAAATTCTATATTCGGACACGATATGGATATGGCTTGGACACGACTCGGACATGGCTTGCACACGGCTCGGACACGCCTCTGAAGAAAATTTAAAACCTAGCCCATGTAAATCAAACTTAAAAAGTAGAAAAATAAATAGAGATTCGTTTACATACTCTATCTTTTAAGTTCTTAATATTGATCATTTCTAAACTATTAGGATGGAATCTTCTTCCTTAAGTCATGGCCAACTAAATTCTTCTATATTTTTAAATACTTCAAATATCGTTAATTGACTTAACTTTCTATGTTTTTACTAAACTATAATGTATCTAAAATACAAATGTACATATATAATGAAGTATTAAATATGTCAATATTAAGGTAAGCGCTCTCTCCTCTCTCCTCCCTCCTCACTTCCCCCTTCCTCCTCATTCTCTTCTCCTCCCCTATCTGGTTTTTTTTTCGGCCATCTTTCCAGCCTTTCTTTAGGTTTATTGTGTTGCTCCAGAGTGATGTTGGGAAGTGCTTTCTTCGTTTTAATCTTTGTACTATAGAGGTGAGTAGCTATCGATTGCAAACTCGTTTTTTTGTATCTGGTTTGAAAGTGAAGTTTTTTCATTGAAGATGTTACAAGAATGGTTACTCTATCTCTTCAGCAGGCTCACATCCTTTGGATTGAGAATCTGGCTGAAGTTTTAAAGAAGCCAGCTTCGTCAAGGTTCTCTCATCAGGAAAGAGACTCCTTTGGTACTCGAAGATTTATAAGTTCTTGTCAAATTTTGGTTCGAGTATTGAATTACTTATTTGGCCACCCTCTGGAGGAAGAAAGAGATTGATCATTCCTTCTGCTTTTCAGAACCATGGTTGGAGATTATTCAAGGATATGCTGGTTTCTTTTGATCATAAAGTTCAGAATTTATTGGGCCTAGGTTTGCGTCAAAGGAGTTCGAATGGTGTTCATTTGTCTGGTGCTGTTCAGAACAAATCATATGCAGATATTTTAAAACAGGGTCCATCTGCTCCTCTCTCTGTTCGAAGGCCTGTAGTGAAGTTTCCTTCTCAAAATAAGGAGTCAAAGGGGCCCCGTGGTTACTGGGTTAGAAAAAACACTGAGGTAATGAAGATGGATTGGAAAAATATGATGGTGGTCTCTAGATTTTGCGCTCATGATGATTGGAAAGGGATTTCTTTGGCTATTCAGAAACATTTTTTGAAATTATGCTCTATCAATCCATTCTTTGATGACAAAGCTTGTTAGTGTTTGTGGATGGAAGTATTCTTCCCCAGGAAGTTTTAAATAGGAAATGGAGAGATTTTGGAAATTTTCATCTTAAGTTTGAGTCTTGGGACTTTGCTAAACACAGTAACAGAGAGTTAGTATCATGTTATGGTGGCTGGATTCGCATATGTGACCTCCGTATCAAGTATTGGTAGCGTAATTGTTTGGAAGCTATTGGCCTTCATTTTGGGGGATTAGTTCAGATCTCTGTTGATTCACTAAATATGCTTAATTGTCAGGAATTGTTTATACAAGTCCAGAGAAACATATGTGGATTTTTACCTGCTTCAATTCCTATTCATGATCCGAATTTGGGGTCCTTTTCTGTTAGAATTTCAGACTTTTGTTCTACCACCTCATTTGAGGTTTTAAAGGCTAAAAGGAATTTTGCTGAACTTCGGAATGATTTTTCCTGTCTCCAACCCAGTGGATGTGAATAGAGTTAATAAGTTATTGGAAGATGAACCGCCTCCTTTTCTTGTCAATAAGGTTGTGAGTCCTTCTTTGGACCTCAATCAAGAAAAGATTCTTACTGATGTTCAATCCTCAATTTCAAAGAGGTTAGATCCTTCAGTTGTTTGTTCTTCAAGTTCAAAAAGGGTTGACTCTTTGAATTCTTCTGACCGTTTATCTACCTCAAAAATTATTGCGCGGAAATCTCCGTTGGTTAATTGTTCTTCTCAGCTTTTTGAAGTTCAGCCAAGTATCAAGGATGGAGTGGGTTTCTCCAAAGGCGGCCGGGTTTGTCTCCCCTCTATTTAAAGCTGCTGCTTCGTTGTCCGAATCATTTGGGAGGTATTCGAAGAGTCTTTCTCCTTCCCACAACTGAATTAATTTTCGTGAATATGCTATTAAAGCCTTGCCCTTTTTTTATAGTAGAAGGGGGAGACCTTTGGCCTCAAATACTTCATTTTGCATAAGTCTCAGCATTTATTACCTTCAGGGGATGATTTATTAAGGCACAATTTAATCAATGCTTTTAATTCAACCGTTTCTTCTAGAACAGAGGAATCTAAAGCACAAGGTTCGGTGTGTCCATTTGGTTCTTTGTCCCGGGGGATTGCTCATTCAACCTCTCCCAGTGGAAACGTTGATTTTTCAAATGGGTCTCTTTCAGAATTGGAGTCGGAATATTGCGTTAGTATAAGTTCCATGGCCTCCCCTGTTCTTCTTACTCATTTTGCAGGTGGTAAGGGGGATCTGAGGATCCTCTGTTTCATAGTGATTTAAATTTCCTCTTCAAATCTCCAAAGATTAATTCCTCTCAATATACCTCTCCCTCTGAGGCTGTTTCAAATACTCCCTTGGATCCTCCAGCTGAATTTTTTAATAAGTTTGGCCTCTCCTTAGCCCCTTTTTCATCCTAATTGGTCTCTGTATTGCTGCTGATCTTTTGATTAATCTAGATGAAAATCATTACATGGAATGTTCGTGGTTTGGGGGACTTTAATAAAAGGCTAGTTATTAAAAAATTTATTTGCAAACACTGCCCAGATGTTGTTATGTTTCAGGAATCCAAATTAAAGTTGGTTGATAAGAAGATAGTTAAATCCTTGTGGAGTGCAAAGGAGGTTGGCTGGGCTGAGATTCCTTCGTTTGGAAAGTCTGGTGAGATGCTGATAATGTAGGATGAATCAAAAATCAGGGTGAATGAAGTACTCCATGGTGGTTTTTCTCTTTCAATTCGGATTTCTTTGATGAATAATTCTGAAATTTGGGTTTCTTCGGTTTATGGGCCTAATAATTGCAAAGATTGTCGAAATTTTTTTTAATGAAATTAGATCCTTATTTGGTTATTGTGATAAACCTTGGTGTATTAAGGGAGACTTCAATGTTATCCGATGGCTTTCGGAAAGATCTTTAAAGGGCAAGATTTCAAAGAATATGCAGAGATTCAACAAATTAATAGAGGAACTTAGTCTCATGGAAGTCCCTTAATCTAATGGTTGGTTTTCTTGGTCTCGTGAGGGTTCTTCTCCAGTTAAGTCCTTATCGGATCGGTTTTTCGTCTCTATCTCTTGGGATTCCATGTTTGAAAATTCAAAAGCATCTAAAGCGATACGTCCTACCTCGAATCATTTTCCAATCATACTTGAATTTGGCGGATTTTATTGGGGGCCTTCTCCTTTTCAATTTTACAATTCTTGGCTCAAGGAGAAGAAGTGTGTTTCTTTAATTGAATCAAAATTACAAGCTGATATGTCTCATGGTTGGGCTGGGTTTGCTCTCCATTCTAAGCTCAAAAAGGTCAAGAGGGAGCTACAATTGTGGCATGCTCAGAATGAGAAGAAGCGGAAAGCTTCTAAGAAAATACCCTTGCTCAAATTGCTGAAATTGATTTCAAGGAAGATTCTGCTAGTATATCTTCGAAGGAAGTGGTTTTGCAGAGCTCTCTTAAGCAAAGGCTTCTTGATTTGTATATTGTTGAAGAAAGACATCTAATTCAAAAAAGTAAAATTCTTTGGCTTAAAGAGGGGATGAAAATTCTAGCTTCTTTCATAGATATCTTGCTGCCAAGAAGCAAAAAGCATTAATATCTGAATTAGTTTCGGTTCAGAACGATCTTCTTATTACCAGTTCGGGTATAGAAGCTGAAATTTTGGAATTCTTAGAAAATTTATATCACAAGGAAAGTCAATCTAGATTCAATCTGCAAGGGGTAAATTGGAGGAGTATATATCCTGGAGATAAATCTTGGCTGGAAAGGAACTTCGAGGAGCAAGAAATATTGTTTGTTTTAAGGGCTTTAGGTAAGAATAAAGCTCCAGGTCTGGATGGCTTCACTATTGAGTTCTTTGTAAAATTCTGGCAGCAATTAAGAGCGGAGATCCTGCCGTTTTTTGAGGAATTTGCTAGAAATGGGCACTTGAATTCTGGCCTAAAAGAAAATTTCATGTCTCATTCCTAAGAAGGATCGAGTTTCTTGTGTCAAAGAATTTAGGCCAATTAGTTTAACTACTTCTCTTTATAAACTCTTGGCTAAAGTGCTTGCGAAACGGTTAAAGAAGGTCATTGCTTCTTCCATTTCTATTCACCAAAGTGCCTTTACTGCTGGAAGGCAGATTTTGGATCCTATTTTGATTGCTAATGAAGTAGTGGAAGATTACAATCCGCAAAAAAAGAAGGGCTGATTGTTGAAAATCGATTTTGAAAAGGCATTTGATTGTGTTGCCTGGGAATTTTTGAAAATTGTACTAATCAACAAGGGTTTTGGGTCTATGTGGATAAAGTAGATCTTGGGATGTATCAAAGATCCAAAGTTCTCTATTTTCATCGATGGTCGTCCAAGAGGGAGGATTTTGTCTTCAAGAGGTATTCGCCAGAGAGATCCTTATCTCCCTTTCTGTTTATTTTGATTGTTGATGTATTAAGTAGCTTGCTGGAATTCATTCATTCTTGTGGTATTTTTTAAGGTTTTATGGTTGGTCGGAAAATGATTCACATATCTCATCTCCAGTATGTTGATGATACTTTATTATTCTGTAAGGATGATGATACTATGCTTTTTACTCTTTTTGAGTCCATCAAGGCTTACGAGTGGCTATCGGGTTTTAAAGTTAAATTGGGAGAAATCTTCTTTAGTTGGCATCAATATTCCCTTGGATCGATCTTCTGCTATGGCTACAAAGGTTGGTTGCAAATTGGAGTTCCTTCCAATCATTTATTTGGGTTTGCCATTAGGTGGTTCTCCTCGATCATTGGCTTTCTGGCCTCCAGTTATTGAAAAAATGCAGCAGAAATTGAGTAAACAGAGGCATTTTCAGCTTTCTCGGGGTGGAAGATTAACTCTTTGCACTTCGGTTTTATCTAATCTTCCTACGTATTACTTTTCCCTGTTTCAATTACCAGCACAAGTTTGTTCTAGAATTGAAAAATTGATTAGAAATTTCTTCTAGAATGGTAATAATGGTGGATCTTTAAGTCAGTTGGCTCGTTGGAACGTGACTTCTCAATCCTTGGAATCTGGTGGTCTTGGCATTGGTGGTTTAAAAAGGAAAAATATGGCTCTCTTAGCTAAATGGGGATGAAGATTAGCAATGGAACCGTCTGCTTTATGGCAAATTGTTATTGATAGCTTATATGGTTCGGATATTTTTAATTGGCATTCCGATAACAAGACTTTGGTAAGCTCAAAATGCCCCTGGTTCAGCATTTTGCAGGCTTGGAGTGTTGCAAAAGCTAATTTGTCCTTCGGTTTGGGTAATGGGAAGATAATCTCCTTTTGGCATGATAAATGGCTTAATAATTCAGTCTTAGCTACTTCTTACCCTCAGCTATATAAGGTGGTTTCTCAACCTTTTTGCTCAATTTATGATAATTGGGATTCTTCAATATTCTCTTGGGAAATCTTGACTTGCAGAGCTTTAAAGCATGTTGAGCTTTTAGAATTTTCTACTTTAATTTCCTCTTTATCTATGGTTTCCTTAATTGAAAAGGAGGATTCACTCTTATGGAACTTGGAAAGTTCAGGCAAATTTTCGATTAAATCAATGGTGGCATCCTTGATTTCTTCTCAATGGATGTCAAAGGAGTTATTTTTTGGGTTATGGAAGACTAAATGCCCAAGAAAAGTTTCTGTTTTTTCTTGGATACTAATTTTTTGTCATTTTAACACTGGAGATCACATTCAACAGAAGCTTGTTAGTTCAACTTTGCTACCGTCAATATGTCTTCTTTGTTTTGAAGATTCGGAGAGTCAAGATCACATTTTTTTCCATTGCAAGTTCGCACAATTTTGCTGGTTTTCTTTGTTCCAGGCGTTCAATTTCAGTTGGGCTTTTTCCAAGGAAGCGAAATTCAATTTCCAGTAGCTATTGTGTGGCCCCAATTTTCAGAATAGATGTTCTCTTTTATGGATTAACGCTATTAAAGCTATTTTGTATGAGCTTTGGTTTGAGCGCACTCAGAAGGCTTTTGAAGATAGGTTCAGGCGGAGTGAAGAATGCTTTGAATTGGCTAAATTTAAAGCTTCTCTCTGGTGCTCTCTTTCTAAAGCTTTTGATTCATTTTCTTCTGCTGATATCTGTTGTAATTGGAGGGCTTTTATTGCTCCCTTTTAGTTTTTTTGTCTTTTCATTTCTTCCATTTGGGAGTTGTTTCTTTGTTATCTTTTGAACTCTTGTACCTTTCATTATTCCAACGAGAAGTTTCTTGTTCAAAAAAAATTAAATACGTCAATATATACACATATAATTTATAAAAAAGGTGTCTCCAACGTGTCTGCGTCCTACTTTTTTAGAAATTGGCACATCGTTGTGTCCATGCCCTATGTTCGTGTTTGTGCTTCTTAGGTTGTTAAATGTATTTTCTTGGGCTATTCGTCAAGTCAAAAAGGTTACAAATGTTTTTGAACCTCATACAAAAAAACTTTTCATGAGCATGGATCGATCCTTTTTAGAAAATCAACCCTATTTTACCCAAAATTCTCTTCAGGGGAAGAAACCAAATTTGGAATTAGAAGATAATTTTTGGGATGTGTCTAGTTCGTTTCCTAGTCCTATTTTTTTGGATTTTACTACTTTAATGCCTATGTCGAGTACTGAGACTTCTCAATCAGAGAGAGAAATACTACAAAATGATTCCAATAATCAAATTTCCGAGTTTAAGTTTTATTTTAGAAGCAAATTCAATGAAAGAAACCAAGACTAGATAGTTGATCCTTCACAGAGCCAATCTGAGACTCCGAAAAATGAAACTGAAGTATCTGGTAACCCCTCTTCTATTCCTACAATTTCCAGTGTTCAAAATACTCTACCTGTGGTATCTGATCTTGACATTCTCATAGCTGTTAGAAAAGGTGTTCAAAGTTGTACCAAATATCCCATTGCAAACTATATTTCATACCAAAATTTATCTGATAATCATAAAGCCTCCACAACTAGGATAACTGGTTTGTTTGTTCCAAGGAATATACATGAAACATTAGAAGATCCACATTGGAAAGTAGCCGGTATGAAAGAAATGGATGTGCTAAAGCAAAATGATACTTGGAAAATACTAGAGTTACCAAAAGATAAGAAACCAGTAGAATATAAATGGGTATTTACCATAAAATGTAATCCAGATGACAATGTTAAGAGATACAAAGCCATACTAGTAGCTAAAGGCTTCACTCAAACATATGGAATTGATTATCAGGAAACATTTACTCCTATTGCTAAAATTAATCCTATTAGAATACTTTTGTCACTTTACACTTAATTCAGAGTGGCCTCTACACCAACTTGATGTGAAGAATGCATTTCTCAATGGAGAACTAGAAGAAAAGGTTTTTATGAACTTACCACCAAGCTTTGAAACTAAACTCAGATGTAAAAGAATTTGCAGATTGAAGAAATCTCTTTATGGCCTTAAACCGTCTCCAAGAACCTGGTTCGAGTGATTTAGAAAAATTGGGTCTAGCTATGGTTCTTGTCGGTGGTGATGAAGAAAGCCTAGCTGAACTCAAGTAAAATCTTGTCAGCACATTTCAAATCAAGGATTTGAGAACTTTGAAATACTTCCTATGAATGGAATTCACGAGATCAAAGAAAGGCATCTTTGTTAACCAGAGAAAATAGGTCTTTGACTTGCTTCAAGAAACAGGATTACTCGGCTGCAATGTTGCATAAACTCCTATTGATCCTAATATTAAATTACAGGGCGCAAAAGTGGAAGAAATAAAGGACAAAGAACAATACTAGAGACTTGCGAGAAGGTTAATTTATTTGTCTCATATGCATCCTGATAGCATGGTAAGCATGGTAAGTCATTTTATGCATGCACCTGGTCCTACTCATTTTGAAGATGCCTACAAAATTTTCAGATGGTTAAAAGAAACTCCTGAAAATGTATTCTATTCCAGAAGAACAATCACTTTCAAGTAGAAGTTTATACTGATGCAGACTAGATAGGGAGTACTACTGACAGAAGATCTACTTCTAGCTACTGTACCTTTGTTGGAGTGGGAATCCAGTTACATGGCGAAGTAAAAAATAAAATGTTGTGGCAAGAAGTGGTACAAAAGCAGAGTTTAGAGCACTAACTCATAGAATTTGTAAGGGTATATAGATAAAAAGGATACTTGAGGAGTTGAAGTTTTCTCACACCTCTAAGGATTTATTGTGACAATAAGTCTGTGATCTCTATAGCTCACAATCCAATTCTACATGATAGAACAAAACATATTGAGGTTGATAAACATTTTATTAAGGAGAAGATAGATGCAAGTAAAATATGTATCCCTTACCTCCCTACAACTGAACAAATTGCTAATGTACTTACTAAGGGTCTTCCAAAGAAGCAATTTGACAAATTAATTGACAAGTTGGCAATGGAAGACATCTTTAAACCAGCTTGAGGGGGAATATTGGAATTTCCAGTATTACAAATGTGTAAATATTAGGTGTCAATATCTTTAGTCTTAATTGTCTTTATTTATTTCCTTCTTTGTAATGGGTCTTTCTTCTATATAAGAAGGCCTAGTTTGCACATATTCAATATAACATAATATTTTTATTCTCCCAAAATTAACCATAGGTTATATAGATTACCTTTCATGGCTGGAGCTTTAGTCACAGCTTTGGACTCCTCATGTGAATCCTGGAAGCAAATTTTGAAACAACAGAACAGAAAAGGATATCATTCCCAATACTTTGATGAATACTTAACGACCAAAATACTACATTTTTCATCTGTTCTTACGCTAAGCGTTCTTGAGCTTGGAAATAAATTAAAAGATAACTAAGATCATGCTAGTAAACTTACAACTCAAGGCTCACTTAATACTTTCCATAGAGTAGCATCATAATATCCCCAAAATATTCCCCTTTTATATAAAAAACTGAAGGACTGTAAATAAATTAATAGATAACTAAAATCATGCTAGAAAACTAACAACTCAAGGCTCAGTTAATACTTCCCATAGAGTAGCATCATAACATCCTCATAATATTCCTTTTCATATGAAAAACTAAAGAATTGTATACAAATATTGCCCACTCTCATTCCCCCAGAGAGAGAACTGCAGAAAACAAATACTTTTTTTTTAGAAACCACGGTTTCATTGAAAAAAATGAAAGAATACAAGGGCATGCAAAAAAGCAAGTCCTAAAAAACGACCCACCAACTAACTAAGGAACGTGTTCCTTAGTTAGTTGAAGATACTCAAGTTCAGAAAGCATTGAAATATACATTAAAACCAAACATCAATGACTTTAGTTGAAGATACTCAAGTACTCAAATGCAAGGGCAGAAAACAAATACTCAAGTACGCCCATTGTTGAAGGAATTCAAAAAAATATATCAAAATTCCATGAGATTGAAGCCCAGAAAGCATTGAACTGCAGTAGACATCAAGAAACACCAAACCTTCGAGCCCTACAACTAGTAGCACCAAAGTAATTAGAACTCTGATGAGCCACAAAGTTCTTGTTATCCCATAGAGGGGTGATACACTAAGAAGCTCCGAGTTACGAGGGAAACTCATACCCAATGATTCCTCAAAAACAATCTTGAATTCGTAAAACAACTGAATGATTTGATGCCACTCCTAAGTTCTTAGAGAATAGAAGATAGCGGTGTAAAGATACTGATGAAGAAACATTCAAGAATACAATGTCATGGTGTTGTACACAGAAATATACATTCAAACCAAATGAATGAAGTGAATACAGTATATATGCTTTTGATGATTTAAGGAAAAAGCTTTACAATTACAATTGTAAAACCAGAAAAACACTGGATCGTCGGTTTACAGAGAATCTAGAAACCTAGCATCTTCAGAAAGTGATAGGAGAGAACATGTAAAAGGTGGGGGGCCTTAGCTTGGGAATACATATTGTTAGTTAGCTTTGGTGAGCCCTACTTGTTACTAAGTAAGGCGACATAGAAGAATAGAAGAGTAAGAGAAGTTGTGACGGAGAGAGCTATATGGAGGGTAGAACAATTGTTTTTTTTTCTTTCAAGGAAACAGTCATTCATGCAATGAAAAATTACAGAAGACTACCAACAAATATAATGAAGCAAAAAAAAACTGGAAAAAATTCCACAAACTCTGAACCCAATAAGCCAAAAAATACAACTAAAAAGCTACTATACACTTTACAAATGACAACTGCCTATAGATTTACAAAACTTGACGGCATCTGTTCCACTTAACCAAGAGAAACATCCTGCTCGCAGCTTCATAATCTAACCAAAACGCAATCATTTGAAGACCAAAAACTTTGAATCCCAGAACAATTACCATCAAGATAATACCCCAAGATCCTCTAAATTTACTGGAAGCTGGAAGCAACACAACTTGAGAGGCACATTTCCAACAAGAGGAAAAGAAACCAAAAGGGCTCTTGTCGTCTCCTTTTTGTATGGACTTTTATTTTGTATGTCATTGTATTCTTTCATTTCTTCAAAGGTTGGTATTTCATTTTTAAAAAAAAAAACCAGACAGGAAAAGAAACCATTGCCTCAGAACTGCAATCTTTGACAAAACTAAAGGCTCGCTATCAACTTCTTCTCTCCAATATTGAAGTTCAATTTCAATTTCAATTTCCAACGAAGACAATAACATAACTAATGGAGTCTTTGGTGGATTTTCTTTTCTTTTTTTTTTTTGTGGAATTTTTTTATCACATTATCAATTTGGAACAATTTTCAGTTGGCTGGGTGGTCATTAAAGCCAAAAAAAAATTAAATGAAGGTCATCTACCTAGGATTGAATATCCTATGTGTTTCCTTGACAACAAAATATACTATAGTCAGGGAGCTAACAATAGTTAACTTAAGACTTAGGGTTGTCCAGCGAGCTGCATTCAAAATAACAACAAATACCACTAAGAAGGTAAAATAATAGGCATTTATACCTGGAGCTTCCTCAGTAGCCTGTCCAGCTTCTCATTCTGTTTTTCAATCTCTTGAACCTGGATAAGATAGAAGAACATACAAGTATAACGTATCTACTCTTACTGAGTCATTGGAAACATTCTTATATCGCAACATTAAATTTACTACTTGCTCAACCATAAGAGGAAAAAAAGAGAGAGTTCAAACACCTTTTTAAAGAAATCCTCCAATCCCAGATCCCCTGCAATAGTAGGACCACGTGTTCCTAGCTCAATGTCTCCTCCTCTAGAACGTTGACCCCGAGGGATCTCAAAGGAATCCTTTAAAACATTATTAAGTGTCAGTAATGCAAGTTATAACTTTTATTCAAGTGACATAAAGGAAATCTAATAGATGATAAAGGAAAGACATCCTACAATGAATATAAATACTGAGATACAATATCAAAGAAACAGTGAAGGATAAAAAATTATAGCAAAAGAAAAAGAAAAACCCACGGTAAAGCCCACACATACCCTCTTACTTAGGCTTCAATTAATTTTCATTCCATATTAACTTTTTTCTTTATAAGAAACAGAGAAACATTTTTTTTAATAGATCAAAATAGGAGACAAACTCCAAAAGAAGTGAAAACAAAATAAATAAAAAAGCTAGACAAAATAAAACTAAAAAATAAAGCCAAACCATCAAGGGTGAATAAATGCATCACAATTACAATAAATATCACTAGAAGAGTAACCCTCAAAAACCCTAAAGGAAGAACACCACCAAGTGCATTAAATTTAGCAAATGCAAAACATTCCTCCCAAGGTTTGCCTTTCCCTTCAAAAAGATGTTGATTGCACTCGAACCATGAAGCGTGCAAGATTGACTTGATGCCATTTATCCATAATAAAAAGATTCTTGAAGGAAAAGAAATTCCGCAAAGAAGCTGCAAAGTGTTATCTTCGGAATAAAGATGGAAAACCCAACGAACACCAAAACAATTGAAAAAAATCATGCCAACAAGCTCTTGTATATCAGCAATGAAATAAAAGATGATCTTGGCTCTCCAAATCCTCAAAACATAAATAACAAACCGAGGGCTGCAGCAAAGAAGATGATAATATCTACTGAAGATGATTTGCTGTATTGATATGACCATAAATTAGAATCCAAGAAAAAACATTCACTTTTCTTGGGTTATTTGATTTCCATAAGACTCTGAATAGATCTTTTGGTAGTGAGGGCATTAATAATTGATTTAACAGAAAAAAACCCCGAAGAATCCGAAGACTAAACCAACTGATCATCCATTTCCTTTAGAGAAATGTGAATGAGGAGTGAAAGAAGAGAAATATACTCGGCAGACTCATCTTATTTCAAATTTATACGAGTTTGAATTGACCAAGATGAAGAATTAGCATCCCAAACGTCAAATATAGAGCAATTTGGAAAGGAAACCACCTTGAATAGCAAAGGAAAAACCTGCTGTAAAGTAGAATCCATCAACCAAGGATCCAACCAAAAGTGAATTCTTCTGCCATCCCTACATTTGAAGACCAAATATTGTTTAGTTGAACTCCAAATATTAAAAATTCCAAACCAAGGGTTAGAGCTAACCAAAAACTTGGATCCAGAATGCCAATTAAAAGAAATTGATCCATACAAGCTGTCAATAACAATTCTCCAAAGAGCAGATGTTTCATGAGAGTATCTTCATCCACATTTGGCTAATAAGGCCTGATTCTTCCATTTCAAACCCCCAATACAAAGAGCTCCTTCCCTCAAAGGAAGAGAGGTTTTGTTCCAACGAACTAAGTGACTTAAATTGCCTTTGATGTTGCCTTCCGAAAAGAATTTTCCGATTAGCTTCTCAATTTGCGAGCAAACTTGGTTGGGCATCAAAGAAAGAGGCATATAATAAGTGGGCAACGAGGAGAGTGCTGGGTATCGATTTGTATTATTTATGCAAACAAGAGGAAAATTACAAGGTGAAGAACCACCATACAAACCAGCCTATTCGAGAGGTTGGTTGCTCTCCAGAACCATTTCACTATTTCCAAAATAACCGATACCCTCACTAAAAACAACCAGCAGCACCACAAAGGGAACAATTCTGACCAACCTCTAATTTCCCATTTTACCCCTCCTAGTATACTTATTTACAATAGGAGGCCTAACATTACCCCTAGGGCCAAAAGGGACCTTATCCCAAGGTCGAATTGAGGAAATTGTTTCGAGAAACAGAAAGGGGTTCCCATGATGCGTCATGTTCCATAGGGCTTGCCAGCGAACCAAAATTTCCCACGCACCACCATCCAACGACTTGCGAATGCCCAGAATTTCTTCGGGTTCTAATAGCAGCTCACCATCCTCACCCAAACCCGCAGGAAGACGCAGGGTTGATTGACCGTGACCCACTATTTTGCATAGTTGAGATACATGGATCACGTTGTCGAGTGCAAAATGCGCAGCAAATTCAAACAATAGGCTACTGGCCCAATTCGTTCAACAACCTCAAAGGGCCCCAAAAATTTCAGAGACAATTTCTTGTTTTGTCGACGTGCTAGGGAACACTGCTTATAAGATGGAGTTGGATGTAAACCAAATCGCCTACTTCAAATTCAATATCCTGTCTTTTCAAATCCGCAAAGCACTTCATTCGAGCTTGGGCACGTAAGAGATGTGCCTTCAGAACCGTAAAGGCTTCATCACGTTCTTGAAGTTGTTGGTCAACTGTAGCATTTGTTGTT
>JAOANK020000042.1:160912-181915 GCA_026257165.2 Telfairia occidentalis | reverse complement strand
GCGTTCCATAGTGTCCCCAAGAGAAGGTACCCAGCCTAATCCGTATACTATGGACCGTTTTGGCTATTTACTTAAACGTGATCCACTTTTATGTCTCTACATAAAGTCTAAGTATTCATGTTATAGTCATGGGTTCTTAGTTTATTAGATTTATAGAATTATAAATAATTCAATAACAACTTTACTGAATACCTTTAATAACTACTTTATTGATGATAGATTATGTTTACGTGCTACTGAGTTTTAGGACATAAAACTCACTCTTTTCTTTAGCTCTTTTATGTCTTCATCAGGTTGGGCGAGGAAGGATTAGAATTAACCTTGAACTCTCCCATAGATGGAATATGGTTTGGAGTTTTGCTGGGTCTGTTTTCTGTAAGTTACTGTTTGAATTTCTTCCTTCCTCGAAGTAGGAATTCTATTGTTCCTCCATTGCCTTGGCCCCAGTTGTGGGGACTTCCTTATTGTTTTTATATATTTACCTTTTCAAAAAAAAAACATATTAATTAAAATACTTGTATATTTAATTACCTTTTCTTAAAAGTGATTCTAACCACAAGTTTATATAGATGCACTACATAAAAAAATGATTCTACCAATTTCAAATTAAAGAAATTTTCATTTAATCATCTTATCATCACTCATGAGATAGTCGACTTTAAAATGATTCTGCAAAAAATGATTTTAAACCAATCTATTTATTTCAAAATAATTTTTTTTTATTACCAAACACTAATTTTAAAAAAAAAAACCCACTTTTAACCCTCCAAAATCACCTAAAGGTTAATCAAAACCCACTCTAAGTCAATATTAGAGGACAAATTGGGAAGGAAAAAAGAAAAAAAAATCTAATAACAAAACATTTGAAGAAGGGAGATGTCAACTTAAATATAACCCATGCAATCATACATTTGTACCTTTCAAGTGATAAACATTCATAGCCTCCTTTATGAACGTAAATTCACAACCTAACAAGCAAGACATCTTCAATTGAGGTCTGACTAGGCATGACAAATCAAGGGTCAAACGACGCACCAACACATGGAGACATGAGTTTACAAAGGCATAACTCAGTTATTAAGACATGTAGCAAATGGGGTAGATTCAAATCTCCCTCCAGTATTTGCAACGACGAATTGAATTGGAATCATCTACAGCAAGCAAGCTGCGAATCTTATTCAGCTCTGTATTTCTTGTTAATGCGCACATACAACTTTTCACCACTCTGCAAATATAGACTTTGATCCTCGTGTAACAATTTCATCTAAATCTGCTGCTTTATGACTAATAAATTGCACACAACACAGCAGACACATCCCTAAAACTAACAAATCAAAAATGGCATTCTCAACCTCAATCCCTCTGCAACTTGTACATTACAAAGGAACCAACCAGCCCCTCCCCCCAAAGAAGGGTATAAAATTATCAGAAAAGATGACGCAGGCCAAATTACGTTACATTGTGTTTTCTTCATAACATTTTACATGCTTGCCGGTTGTTCGGCCAACCACTTCCATACTTTCACTTGTCCCATCCCGTCACCAGTAAAGAAGATGCCGCCAGGACCAGCCTGAATTGATCTAATTTCTTCCTTGGAATATATTTTACCCCTCTCAGAAAACCTATCAGCAAGAAGACAGTTCAAAGTTGTATGGATTAACAAAACTGAAAACACAATTTTCAGTATACATTAAGAAAAAACAGAGAAACAAACCAAGAATCCAGAACCACATATAGAAATATGGTCAACATGGGTAAGATAGCTCACGATGGCAAATCATAAAGGCGAACTGAGTTGTCGTTGCACGAACATAACAAAACAGGCTTGCCATCTAAATCATGCATCCCACAGAGGGTAAGCAGGCCCTGAAACAGATTCGTCATCACATCACATAAATGAATTAAACATATTGATTGTATAGCCTGAGTGAAATCATTCCATTGAATCCAAAGGCCCCAAATACCAAAATAAATTCAGTTGGAACTGTAATTTAAGGCAGCCCATAATTTCCTGAAATGCAAAAGTTTCCCCCTTCAAGGTCGTAAGATTCATTCATTTCTCACCTTCAATAGGTGACACTTTATATCTGGAAATACTATACTATTAGTTGATCCTAACACTAAGAGTAAAAATCAATTCCCTCGAGCATATAATTCTAAATAGCGTTCATACAATTATATACATCAAATTACAAGAAAACGCATCTCAATTTGAGAACAATTCTGGCAGTAACATACATACAAATGATGACAACCTTTTTCAGATCAAATAAATATGCAACGCCAGCAATGAACATAATCTCCTTGGCCTTTCAGATGATTCCTTATTCTCATCCTTTTTACACTTTCTTTATTAATTAAATTTGTGTCTTATCTATAAAAAATAAAAACAAACAAAACAGCAAAAAAAAAAAAAAAAAAAAACATACATGGTCTTCTTTGTGCGTGTAAGTTACTTCCAAGTTTCCACTTTCTGTAGCAGCCCACACCTGCAGGGAAGACAAATTGAACCATTACATAAATTTCCAGTCCCAGCAGATCCTAAACAGTATCAAACTACCACCTTCACGTATAGAAACACAGCATGTAAATGCGACCAACCTTTATTGTCTTGTCAAGTGAACATGACAAAAGGAATTGCTCCCAGCAAAGTACAGACATTACAACTGATGTATGATCTGTCAGTGTCTGTAAACATTGCAAAGATTCTAGACTCCATACCTAAAAGAAAGAAAATAAAAATCAAAATGATAAAAACAAACTACAAATAGAAAAAAGATGACACATACTAGAGTTCAACTCACTTTAATAGAATGATCCATGGAACCAGAGTAGAGCCTATTAGCTCCGACAACTAAAGAAACAACAGGAAGAGTGTGGCCGTTTAGTGATGCAGCTGGCTCAAAGCAGTTGGTTGCAGCATTAAATTTCCATGCCAATATAGACCCATCCTGTGTGCAGAAGTGAAATCCATGAATATACAACCAAGAGAAGGAACTATATCCATACAAATATGAGGAGCGTTATTAAATAAGAAAGGCTACAACAACTTTACAAGTGAAGAGGTCATAGCAGCATGGACACAGAACATTAAAAAGCCACAAGTTTTAATTTATTTTATGTTATTATTCATAAGAAACCACTTTCATTAACAATGAAAAAATAAAAATAAAAAAGAGGATAAAACATCCTCAAATAAACCAAGGAGCTTAGCCAAACCGAGCATAGCTCTACGGTTTAAGGCATATCTCCCTGACCAAAAGGTCGTGGGTTCGAATCTCCACCCCCACATGTTGTTTAAACTCTAAAAGAATAAACCAAGGAGCTTACATAAAACTATTCCAATAGGCACAACAGTGTTTTCAAAGCGACTCTAGACATGTGCCTATGGCGAGAGGCGAGGCGGCCTAGGGCACTTACGCCTTGAAGTGTCCATGGCGAACATCTTCAACAAGGCGCTCGCCGTGGAGCGCCTTGGCTCGCCTTGCGGCGGTATCGCCTTTATGCAAGGCGAGAGTTTGGGTGAAGCCTCACGAAAACCCTAATACGTAGCCTATCGTTCTTCATCTTCTTTATGTTCACGTGCAACGACAGTCTTCTTCATCTTCGCGTTCTTCTTCACGCAACTCTTCGTCTTCTTCTTCACGTTTACTTTTGACCGGCTGCTCTTTTGCTTCGCGTACAATGGGTCGTGTTCTCTAAATTTTTTATTCTGCTTTTACTTCTTTTTTTTTAATTCTATTTTCATTTATTTATTTACCTTTAATTCTGGTTTCATTTATTTTTTTTATTCTGTTTTCTTTTTCTTTTCAATGCCATTTTCATTTATTTATTTTTAATTCTGTTTTCATTTACTTTTTTTAAAAAAATCCGTTTTCATTTTCTTTTTTTAAATTATGCTTTCATTAATTTAAAATTCTGCTTTCATTTCTTCTCTCTTTTCAAAAAAAAAAAGTATATTTTAATGATGATGATTTTGGCTTTTTGATGTTTTATTTTTCATTATTAATGTCTTTGAACTGGATTATTATTGAATGTTTTCACATTTTGATGTATTTCTTGACATTTTATGACTATATATATATATTTATATATATATATATATATATATATATTCATTTATTTATTAAGTTGCGCCTCGCTTCACTTAGGTCTCGCCATTTTATCACCTCTCGCCTTAAGGTGATGAAAGGGCTTGTCGCCTTGAAGTGCGCCTTGCTCATTAAAAACATTGAAGCCCAATTTAGAAAAGGAGGAAAATTACTAAAAAATTTATAAAGGAAGCTCCATTTTGAAACAAAAACATTAACCCTCCCCAAAAGGATGCTATCATCCACAGAAGAGTCTTGGAATGTTCTTTTATTTCTTTCCATCCACAGTTTCCATCCCAAAGAAGAGCTTTAATGGCATTGGTACACAGAATCTGCCTTTCTCCTTTGAAGGGAATACCGGATATAAAAAATGCCACAAATTTGTCAATCAATATCATTAGTTAGAATATTAAAAGACAGCTGTATTGTAGTCTGTGAATGGAAACACCCAATAAACAAAAATTTGGATTATGGAGATGAGTTCATCGCTAAAATTCTCACAGATACAATTAAGAAGTAACAAGAATACCTGTGTACCAGAAAAGAGCAAATCATTGCCCACAACAAGGGCATAAACTAGGCCAACAGGTCCGCTAAGACTCAGATCAGCCGAAGTCTGAATGTTCCATGCCTTTAAATCATATCAAGATCTCCAAGTTAGTTCATGTCACCATACATTGGCACGGTAACAGTTCATCATTTAATAAAAGTTCACATAGGATCAATTCCACCACACCTTAACAAAATTAGGTATGCCAACAAATACCCAAGGGCCTTCGGCAATCATGGAGCCAACTTCTCCGCCAAGATTAATAATGGCCATGCACTGCAAAGTAATGCAAGATAATTCAGAAAACTTGGGTTATAATACTAACTCTATTTCGTGTCAAAGTCAGAAAATTAGTGACTGGGAGGAAAGTAATGTTTGGCAACCCTAAAGTTACTAATGAAGCAAGCTACTCATAACTGTTAAGAACAAATTAAAAGCACCATCAGCTTGACTTGAAAGCTTAAGATTTGAGATTAATGGTAACTTGGATCATAAGTTCAAACTTTAAACATTAGCATTCTCGTTTCAAAACTAAGAATCCACATGTCAAACCTTATTAATTAATGTCTTAGTCCACATTTTAAACGGCATGAACTTAGCAGGAAAAAAAAAAAGACCAAAGAAAAAGGTTTGAACTTTCGAAATAAATAGTATTTGGATAATTGCCTCAAACATATGTCAGTATTGCCTCTGTGTCACTTCGAAGGAGGTCACTTTTGCATAACTTCCACATAGAAGGGTCATGTCTGATTGGGAGGCTATGGATACGGCTTCTCTTCTTTCCTTTGTCCAAGGAGTTTGTCACATTCTGAAATCTTAGGATGAGCATTTATGGTCTAGGCATTTCTTCTTATGTAAATTTCTTTCCTCTCGCCTTCTGGCTTTCCCCTTGTTCTCCTACCCTATTCTTTTTTATGGTCTACTTTATTAGGCGTTTATGATTTTCCACATAGAAGATCAAATTCTTCTCTAGGCTTATCATGTATAGGAGGATTAATGCCATCAAATTTATTTAAATGTCTTCCTCTATTATATTTGGACGGACAACAATGGTCTATCCTGTAAATGCATGCTTTGGGGAGGAATTGGATCACATTCTAAGATGTCCCTTCAGCCTTCCAGATTTATGGGTGATGTTAGCCCCCAATTCGGATTGTTAATGTTATGACGGCATGAGGAGGTTCATTTGAAGCCCCCGCACCCTGATAAGGTGAAACTCCTTTAGCAAGCTGGTTTTTCCTTTTTGCAATTATTTGGTTCATGCACTTTAAAAGCACGCACTGGAACTACATTTAATTTTCAGTCTCAGCTATTAATCAATAAAATTAAAGTTACCAAATCCAATTGATACAAATTACGTGTTGCCACTAATCCTAAGATTTTGAACAAATATACCAAAAATTATTCTGGCATTATCATTTTGATACAACAATCTTTACATCCACTTCTTAATCTTTTCCATACCCCAGGTATAGAAAAAACACATGCCTAGAATTATGTGAAAGATGAAGCCAAATAAGCTATGAGAAATATAATAACAGAGCAACACAACATCGAAGTCCCAAAACCTCCTAAAAATGGGACAGAATTCTATTAGTATTAAAGAAAGAGTCCTCCTTACTATCCAAAAGTACCTTGTACAGAGGGATCTTTAGCCACAGAAAAAAAACCCTCGCACCAACGTCCTCCCCCTCCTCCACCCCTATCATCACCTTTTCACCAGAAACCATGCCTCCATCACCCATTAATCCTCTGCCCCCTGTCTATGGATAGCCCCCAACAACATCGCTCTGTTCACATTGAACGGAAGCTTTTCTCAATTGGCATTGATCCAAATTCAAATGGAAACAAAATCCATATCACTGAAGCATCCAAAGACAAAGCCTTCTCCATATCTATGCAATGGAAAACTCTCAGGTAGGTTCAACATTGTTTCAATATTCTTCACGAGGCGTCACTCACCCAAAAGTACTTCAAAGAAACAAGAGAAGAAAACCAAGTAATCTGCAGAGTTAATCAAAGTGAGCAACAATGGTGGCCAAAGCAAAATCATTATTCCTTGTTGGTGAGCACAGGAAAGGTTGGAAGGCTTTTATAGGCCTCACTGATTTCTACAACTCTGACACTAAACCATCCACAAGCAATAAACGACCAACCTAAAAAGGCATAACTCTGAAAGAGAATCAGATAAAACCACAAAAAAAGAAGAGCCAAGTCAGCAAAGTTAATGAAGCTTCGAAGCCTCAACCACCACCCTCGACTATCATCAATAAACCCATCGGTGATGTTGTTAGTTTCCCCCCTTTTAACACAAAATCCGTTATTATCTTGCAGAGAAAGAACTTCCACGATGATTGGTTTAAGCTCCTTAAAGCCCTCCAAGAGAACGTTAAATCCATTTCAACCCAACAAAGCTATTATGAGTTGTGAAGATGAAACACAGGCATCTATCCTTAGTAACTATTGTGGCTGAGGGTGGCCTCTTACCAAGTTCTGTCCAAACCATGGAACCCAGAAGACTTCACTCATGATTTGGTTGTTCCATCTTACGGTGGACGGCTCAATGTTCGCAGACGGCTCCCAAATGAATGGAACATGGACAACTTCAAAACCATTGATTCGGCATGTGGAGGTTTGCTTGAGATTGGGAAAAAAACTATCAATAGTATGGATTTCTTATCCGGATCCATCAAGGCCAAAGGAAACACCATAGGCTTTATTCCAGCCAAGATGAATCTTCCATCCTCCTCATCTAGGGAGAAATTCATATGGATCGAACCCTTCTTCCAGGGCGATATTCAATTGGGTTTCATTGCCGAAGTTCACCACCAAAAGCCACCGGCGCGTACCTCCACTTGCTCGAGTTTAATTTCAAATGATCCCAATCCCCGTCAATACCACAGAGAAGCACACTAATCAAAAGCAATCAGTTCATTGCCCAAGGAAACAAAAGCTAAAGCTACAAAATCCCCTACTTTAGCCATTGACACCCCTGTACTAGGCGTGGGCCCACTGACTTCCCCACTACATTGCCAAATCCTTCATCATCTCTCTCCTTTGGCTTGCCCCATCCATCTAATCCCCACCTGCCTACCTCGTTGACCTTCCCCCATCAACCAATCCCTCTCCCAAAACCTTCATCCCTAGTCGCCCATCCACAGAAAAAGCAAATTTTTATTGGGCGGGAACAAAAGACCCATTTTATACCTGGAACCAAACACCCTTCTTCTCTCCTCTCTCTTCCTTCTGAACCTGAAACCGATGACTTTCTTTCTAGTCCTCCTCCCACTCCTCCGGACTCTCCCCCTGAACAAAACGCCCACCCCCATCGATACCCTTGAGTACCTAGAATGTTGCACCCCCCTCAATGCCCCAGTTTGTGACTTTGCTTTTCCCCCGTTAAATCCCCTCCACTCTTTTGTCAATCCTCATTTACACTTAAAGGAGCTTGCCCCATGCTTGAAGGAGCACGGCCTATGAATTACAGCCATTCCAAGGAAGAAAAACAAGAACAAGCTATCTGTAAAACAGAATCGTGGATTGCGTGAGCTTTGAAATCTTCATTCTTCTATCTGCTATAGCAAGAACAATGAAAAAGGGTCATTAATCTCTGAATGATTATTTTGTCTTGGAACATTAGAGGATTAGGCTCTTGGAGAAAGTGTGAGCTTATCAAAAGCCTTATCAACAAGCAAAATCCCACCATTGTTATCCTCCAAGAGACCAAGCGATCGGGTGTTGACAAGGCTTTCATCAAGTCTATCTAGAGCTCGGCATATCAGATGGTTCTTCTTGGATGCTATTGGATCATCGAGTGTAATTATGTGGCATGACCTGTCTCTCTCCATCTCAAATATCACAGAAGGTGCATTCTCCCTATCTCTTCTTTGTTCTTTAGCTGATGGTTTTCAATTTAGAATCTCGGGAATTTATGGCCCCTCTTCGAAGGACCATAAAGCCCAATTTTTACAGGAGCTTAAGGATTTATCTTTCCTTTGTTCTGAGAACTAGATTCTAATGGCAGATCACGATTCTAATGGCAAAGGGCAATTCTAATGGCAGGGCCCCCCACACTACTCCAGATCTTTCAACGCCTTCATTCATCGAAACAATCTTATGGATATTCCCCTTGCCAATGGCTGCTACACTTGGTCAGACTTTAGATCTCCTCCCACACTCACCCTTAGTGATCGTTTCTTGCTATCCTCTTCTTGTATGAACAAATTTCCTGATGCTTCCCTCACATGTCTAGAGAGGATCACCTCTAATCACTATTCTTTGTTGCTTGCGTGTGGTAAACAGAAATGGGGCCCCAAGCCATTCAAATTTTCTCTCTTTTGTTGAAAATTGGTGGTCACTCGATCCCATCTCTGGCTAGCTTGGTCACAGATTTATGGTGAAATTGAAGGGCTTGAAGATGGCTTTAAAGGAATGGAATATCCATAATTATGGTACCTTATCTTCTACCAAAACAGAACTTCAACAGAACCTTGCAACCCTAGATAAGATAAAGGAAACAAGGGCCTTGACAGACAAACAAAGACCTAATCGACTCATGATCAAGAATAATATCCTTGATATTGCAGCTAATGAAGAGATAAAATGGAAACAAAGATGTAAGGCCAAATGGAACCTAGAAGGGAGAAGAAAACACGGCTTTTTCCTCCAATATGTTGCTGCAAAAAGGAGAAAGAACTCCATTGTGGAACTGCTATCATCTGACGGCAGTAGCCTTCTCCGTGACAATGACAATGAAGTAGAATTTATCAGCTCTTACAAAAACCTCTTTAAACAAAAGGATGATCAAAGATTCCTCCCTGCTTTGATTGATTGGAAACCTATTTCTCTTGTTGATGCTGCTCTCTCGAAATCTCCATTTTCAAGAAATTTGGAAAGTGGTTACCAACCTTGGCACCAACAAATCTCCGGGTCTCAATGGATTCACATCCGAATTCTTTAAAAACTCATGGAACATCCTAAAATTTGATATATTTAAGGTGTTCAATGATTTTCTTGAGAACGCTATTATAAATACAAGTGTCAACGAGACATACATTTTGTCTCATTCCTAAGAAATTAGATGCCAAGAAGATGGGGAACTATAGATCGATAAGCCTCACTACTTGTTTATATAAGATCATTGCCAGAGTGCTATCGGACCGGCTAAAAAGTATCCTTCCAGCCACCAGTTCCAACTACCAATCTACTTTCGTATCGGATAGACAAATATTGGATGCTTCCCTTATCGCCAACAAACTTATTGATGAGTATCAACGAAGGAAAAAGCCCAAGTTGGTTATTAAGCTCGACGTGGAAAAGGCCTTCGATATGGTTGATTGGGATTTTTTGAATGAAATTCTTAAAGTAAAGGGCTTTGGTGTTAGATGGAGAAGATGGATTAGGAGTTGCATATCATCAACAAACTTTTCCATCCTTATCAATGGCAAACCTAGGGACAAATTTTAGGCATCTAGGGGCTACCCTCTATCCCCCTTCCTATTCATCCTTGTTGCCGATTGTTTGATTCGAATGCTCACCCTTGCTGAAAACAAGAACCTCATCAAAGGCTTCACAATAGGTAATGATTCTATTAGCATCAATCATTTGCAATTTGCTCATGACACTATTTCGTTCTCCTCTCCAGACAAAAGAAGCATAGCAAATCTCTTCAATACCATTTACCTTTTTGAGAGACCTTCTGGACTGAACATCAATAGGCAGAAATCAGAACTTCTGGGAGCACTTATTGAGGATCATTGGCTGAAAACTGTGGCTGATCGGTTTAGTTGTATTGTGGGATCTTGGCCAAGCACCTATCTTGGACTCCCTTTGTATGGTAACCCAAAATCTAGGCTTTTCTGGACTCCCATCATCGAGAAGATGGAGAAAAAGCTCCCAAGTTGGTCACACTCTTTATATCTAAAGGAGGAAGGCTTACTCTCATAAATAGCACACTTCCCAATCTACCAACTTATTATCTCTCTCTCTTTCAGATTCCTACCAAAAGGTGGCTAAACCTTCTTTGCTGGGATAAGGTAAAGCAACCCCTTGAGATGGGTGGTCTCGAAATACCAGATATTATGCTAAAAAATGATACTCTTTTGGCTAAATGGCATTGGATTTTTTCATTGATAAATCTACCCTTTGGAGAAGAATGTTAAAGTTCAAATATGGGTCTTACCATTTTGATTCAAAATCAGGTAACGCTTCAAATGCCTCTCTAAAAAAGCCCATCGAGGTCCATTTATAGCAAAGGATACCTCATACATACGAATGTGAGACATATTTGTGGGAAATGGTTACAGTACCAGTTTTTGGCACGATCATTGGTCCGGACAGCAA
Organism: Telfairia occidentalis; assembly: GCA_026257165.2. Taxonomy (NCBI): domain Eukaryota; kingdom Viridiplantae; phylum Streptophyta; class Magnoliopsida; order Cucurbitales; family Cucurbitaceae; genus Telfairia; species Telfairia occidentalis. Next base: position 170,932 of record JAOANK020000042.1, on the reverse strand, counting down.
GCTGTTGCATCATCTTTCCCTCATCTTTTTAGTCTATCCTCCCCCAAAAACGCATCAATTGCCGATCATTGGGATGATGTTGGTTAGTCGTGGAATATGAACTTTCGTAGAAACTTGAAGGATTTAGAAATTAAAGAATGGGCAAGTCGACCTCCCCCTCTCCTCGGTTACCTAAGCTGAAAGGGAGGACTAGTGGATTTGGAATCTTGACAGCAAAGGCATCTTTACAACAAAATCTCTGATGTTTAATATTTGCCAACAACCAACATTTACTGCCCCCCCCCCCCCCCAAAAAAAAAGTCACTCTCAGCTCAGCACACAAGAAAGGCTCCAAAAAAGGATGCCTTTGGATGAATTTATCCCCCAACTTTTGTTGTCTCTGCCCAACTAACAAAGAATCTCAAAACCACCTCTTCATTCACTGTCCATTTTCTTCCAGAATCTGAAGGCATCTCATGGCTTTTTTTTATTGGGCTTTCATATCACCTGGAATGTCTTGGATTGGCTTTCCCTCATCCTTGTGGACCAGCCATTCAAGCTTGGCAAGGAAACTCTATGGAAGAATATTAATAGAGCTTTCATTTGGGTCATATGGAATAAGCACAACGCTAGAATTTTTCAAGGGATCGTCAAAATGCGAAAGCTCTCTTATTGGTAGCATTCTTTTTTTAGGTCTATACTGGTGTAAAGGAGTTTCTCCATTTTGTTTCTACAATTTTTCGACTCTGATATCCAATTGGAGAAGTTTTTTGTAACTCCTTGGATGGATCTCTCCTCTTTTGTTTGTATTGTTTTATTCCATCAATGAAATGTTGTTTTCATTTAAAAAAAATAAAAAATAAAAAAATAAAAAATAAAAAATAAAAAAAAAACCTCCTTACTAGAAACAGATAACGGTCAGAAAATGTGAACATTTCCCCTAAAAAAAAAAAGAAAAGAAATCTACTAAAAACATGTATGATAAAAATGCATGCAGAGAAGGGGTCACTTTACATGACCATTGACCTATCTAATCACTCTTGCTTACCCCTCAACATTCAATTAAGAAACATCAAGAACTTAGTCTTGAGTAATTTGAAGCTTAGCTTACTATGACTTAAAATATAGAACTATCCCGTTAATGCTCATATAATCTCTCGGCAATAAAATTGCTCTCAAATCTGAATAAGTTCTAAAAAGAACTAGCATACACCAGTTGCCTAGTAAACGAAATTTACGTGATTATTTTAGATTAAAAAACAAAGGCAAAAGTCTCAAAAGTCAAAAAGAGTTAGAAAGAAAACCCATCTCCACGTGGCACCAAATTATAAAAAAATGCCATAATTACAAAAAGCATTATGCAAGATACTCCAACAGAAGGAATCAAAAACATGCTCCTTCTAAAAAATTTTGACCACTCTTTCCTTTCCTTAGAAGACTCTACTATTCTTTTCTAACCAAACTTCCCATAAATTGGCTCTAACGGCATTAAGTCACAAAATCTTGAACTTCATTCCTATAGGAGACCTTTAACTAATATCATAGGTCTTTGCATGTGAGAGGATACTATATTTTCTTTCAGTTCTCTAACGAAGTGTTTCTAATAAAGATAACTGAGGGCTACAATGAAATAATCATACCATAACGAAATAAAAATAAATGAGGGGAAAAAAAGACCTAGGAAATAACTGAGAAGGTGGTCAAGTTAAGAGGTCAGTAACAAACCTGCCCGGACTGACAGTCCCATACCCTGACAGTCTCATCTTTACTACCAGTATAAAGCTTATCAGAACCAGATGGAAAAGCAATCCCAGTTACAACCTATTAAAAATACAAGTCACGAAAATATTAAGTCCTACACTTGCAGTTTATAGAAGAGCAATCTAGAACAAGCAATCATAGGTCTCTGCACAAATAGGAATTCAGGGTTATTTTAGACGTATAGCACTTGCCTTCTGATGCCCATCGAGCTGCGTTAGATGCGAAAAACTTTCCCCCAAACTCCAAGAATGCAAAAATCTGCACTTATCACCGTAACCACAGGTCCCCTGAACCCAAAAATTACAAAGCTTCTCCGTCTTTCTGACTACTCTATTACCACCACCATGAACTCGTCCCCACGTTGAGCCGCCGCTAAAATTGGGACTCCGTCGGGGAACAGAAACACTCGAATCATCAGAGGCGAACCCATGACCCCTCTTGGGAGCAGCAGCAGCAGCAGCTCCATTCGAAGTCGCATGCGGGGAGACATTTAATTCTCGGTGAAGAAAAGGGCACGGATAGCGATTACATTTGCCCGCCCTCCAATGGTAACACACCTTTTGATTCCTAGCATCTCCGGAAGCTGCGCCTAGCCTCTGAAAGACGCGCTTATTGCCTCCATCGACATCCATGCCTCAGAAGCGAAAACCCCACTCAACCCAGTTAATCAAAATCTCTATCCTCAAATCTTCTATTGTACCCAATTGAAAGTAGAACAATCTGAAGCAGAGAGGGATCAAACAAGGGAATTCAAGGACGTCGCTAGGATGGAAACAAGAGAATCTCGAGTACGATCATGAAATGGGGAATTGGGGAAAAACTGGAGAGGAATTGGAAGATTGAGATGGAAAGAAAGGGAAAGAGGGAACTTTTGGAAGTGAGAGAAACCCTAAAAAGTAAAAGGAGCTGAAGTTGAAGAGATTGAATTAGGGAAGTGCAGTGGACGGTTTAGTTCAATCTCCTTGAGTTGGAGACGAGAACGATAAAAGAAGTTGAGATGGACGCGTGAGATTTACGAGAAGGGTATATCTGTACTTTAACAGACTCGACGTAAACATTTTCAATCTTTTTTTTTCCTTAATTGTCACGATTTTTTTTTTTTTTTTAAACATGACAGAGTATATTTTAAAAATTTTATGAAAAATGTTAAGGGATATTTACGTAAATAACCTAAAGCAATAAAATTATATGGTAACAAGTTTTCTTTTAAATTCAACGATATGTGTGTGGGAATTCAAATTCATCCGAAATATATATCTTAATAAATTGTATACAAATTGACAAATACAGTAAGAAGTCTACAATTTTTTTAGAAAAAAAGTCATAATCAAAAGCTAACTAAGAACTTTTAAAAATAATAAAAACTGTAACTTGAATTTAAATATAATAAAAAATTCAATAAAAAAAATTGATCAAAAATTTTATAATTTTACAAAAATAACATAATCTAAATCAAACTCAAACTCAAATATAACTTAAAACCTGTTAAAAGTCAAATTTATGTTATATTTGAAAAAAATGAAAAGTTATTACATTTTGAAAAATATATATTAAAGAAACTTTCCTTAAATTTCTGCCATTGAGTGAAATTTATGAATTTTTAAAAATCTATATCCTTAAATTTGATGGCATGAAATGTTCCATAGAATTAAACTTAATTTTGATTAGGTGTTACAAATTTTTTTTCTTAGGTTTGTCTTCTTTTCGAAGAATCGTGAATTCACTTGTTCAACTTTATTGCTAATTAATGAGTTTGGAAAGATTTTAATTGGTTTGTTCAACTTTATAATGTGCGAGTGTGTTTGGCATGCCTTCAAATTTAGGATTTTTTTTAATGTTAATTTGAAAACTTATTTTTTAAATATACTTACATACAAACTATTTCTAAAAATAATGTTTTTGAAAATGCAACGATAGTAAATCATCTCTTCAAGAGACAACCACATCTTATTTTTTATTTTTTATTTTTTATTTTAAAATTCAGTTCAATATTGTCTCTTTAAAAAACGACATATGAAGATTATTACAAAAAAAAAATGGATTTGGTGCAGTAGCAATGCTTTGCACTCACTATTTGTGCGTGCCAACTCTTAGGTTCAATTCCCAAGAGTGGCACGTTTGTTAATTTTTTCTTTTCCTTTTTATTTTATTGTCTAAATTTGTATCTTTTTTTTTGTTTTTAATTTTTAACTAAATAATTGTTATTTTCTTTTTTTAGAATAAAATAACTAATATTTTTAAAAAATAAGTGATGAATATAAAGTTTTATTTGAAAATTTAGCATAATAATTTTAATTTATTAAATTAAAATTGTTTATAATATTTAGATAGAAAAAATGAATTCTGAAATATACCTGTTGACACGAGATTTCTGGAGAAATTTATTTCGTGAAAATGAATTTGATTTTATTGAATTTTGTGTAGTAGTACAATCTCTAATATATAATCCTCTGATGTTTTTTCTATTTATGAGTTTGTTCTCGAGCTTATTGAAGAATCTTCTGACTTCTGCGTGTTGAAGAATCTTCTAAGTCTTCAACTTTTGGTGAAGAATCTTCTAAGTCTTCGACTTCTGGTTGTTGAAGAACTTCGACTTTGAGTTATTGAGGAACTTTCACTTCGAGCTTGTTGAAGAACTTCGGCTTCAAGCTTGTTGAGAAGGAAGATCGATTTCTTGAAGTCTTCTAGTATTCAGCTTCTTTTGAGCTTCAAAATTCTTGGATTTCTTGAGAGTCTTGGATCTTCTGAATTCTGAGTCTTTTGAAATCTTCTAGAGCTTCTAAATCCTCTGAGTCTGAATTCTTTATCTTCTCTCTGAATTCTGAAATCTCTTCAAGCTTCTGAATTTTGAATTCTCTTCAAGCTTCTCAATTCTGAATGAATGTAAATGAGGGAGAACTTCTATTTATAGAGACTTTGATGGATTTCATATGGGCTTGGGCTTGGGCTTGACTTTTGGGCCCAATTATTAGACTTGAGTTTATTTAAATTTAATTAAGCTTTTTTTAATGGGCTTGAATCATTTGGGTCAGCTCAATTCTATTTTAGTAATTTTTGACTTATTTGATTTTTAGCCCATCACGTGACTCAATCCATTAGACCAAATTATGTCGATGAAATAAGTGATATTATTTAATTTTCCAATTTTATATCTTTTAATTTTAATTTAAAGACACGTGTAAATTTCTAATTGGTCATGAAATTTATCAGTCAACAATACCATCGAACATCAGCAGGTTGACTAAATTTGTATTTTTCTTTATTTTTTTAACTAAAAGTTTGTTATTTTTTTTCTTTTCCTTTTTATTTTAATGACTAAATTTGTCTTTTTTTCTTTTTAAAAAACAAATTTCAATTAAATAAACATTATTTAGTTAGATGTTTCTTCTTTTTTAAGAATAAAATAACTAATATTTTTAAAAAATAAATAATGAATATAAAGTTTTATTTGAAAGATTAGTATATTTATAATATTTAAATAGAAAAAACGAATTCTGAAAATTATTTAGAATTTTTTTTATTTTTTATTTTACTAAATTTGCATTATTTTTTTTCTTAACTAAATGAATGATTTTTCTCTTTTCAAAACAAAAAAATTCTAAATATTTTTCAGAATCCATTTTTTCTATTGAAATATTATAAATAATTTCAATTTTAAAAATTTAAATAATTATGCTAAATTTTCAAATAAAACTCTATGTATATCATTTATTTTTAAAAAAAATATTGGTTATTTTATTCTAAAAAAAGAAGTGTCCAACTAAATAATATTTATTTAAATGAAATTTTGTTTTGAAAATGTAACAGTCCGATTTCTAGACATAGTTTACCTGGGGCTACTACTAGCATGCATGCTCACCACAAAAGATTTCAAGGTTACTCAACTCAAAATCGGTTTTTAATAAATAAGGAAATAAATAGAATAAGTAAGTTCAAACCTAATAGAACATAATGGGATCCCGATTTTTAGAATAAAATAACGAGAATAAAAAAAAAGGTACTAATGAAAGTAAAATGCAAGTTCGAGCATCAGTTCGAAAACTAGTACTAAAAATAATGGAATTTAACTAAATGCGGAAGTTTAAAACCCATGTTCATGGCTCATAACAACTTGCTCCCCCGTCAGCCACCTCAATAGATTTTCTCCTTACCTAAAAAAAAAGAAAGAAATAGGTTGAGTATAAAATATACCCAGTAAGCAACTTCGACCCTGGGGTCGAACATGCAAACACACACAACCATATGACTAATGTAGAACTCTCACAGAGGTATATCATCTCGAGGCACCTCAAAAAACACACAATAGCACAAAACAAAGAATGTATCTCATGGTGGTTCTTAATTCAGCACTAAGTAGAGATATATAATCCCAAAGAGAAACCTCAGAGCACACAACAGCACAAAGCGGAGAATATATCTCATAAAGGTCCTCAAACATAGCACTAAGCAGAGATGACATAACTTCTAACCATATGAACATGCAATCAACCATACAACATAAAGGTCTCACACCCTTATCACATAATCTGAAGCCTCAAGGCATCCAACATGCAATATTTTAATAATGCCTCTAGCATCCATAAACCACATACAACCGATACTCAGGGCATATAACAACCACATAACAGCCATATACACAACTTTCTCATCACACTAACACATCATCATGTTCAATTCACAAACTACATGAGATAAGCATAATCAACACATACATCAAACAAGTCATACAATTTTTCAACCTAACCCAATGTTTATCTAGGAGCGAAGTCACTTACCTCGACTCTCAAGAAAAACAATAAGTAACTTCAAGGAAAACCGGTTTTAGATTCCTTAAGCAACCTAAGTCCAAAATTCAAAAAATACATTTATTATTTCTTAAATTATAAATAATCAATAATTAAAAAGGAAAGTAAGGGTTTTCGAGGGGCAAACGACACTGGAAAGACACTGCCTTTTTTGGACCTCTTAGCCTACAAGTCGCCGCCATCCAGCGAATGTCCCCCACGCACACCTCAAATGGATCATCGGGACGAGTTTTGGAATCTACTCATCTTCCGGAGTTCAACGTCGTCAAAATCACCCCGATTGGAGCCTAGACGCACCACCATTCGCACGAAGAAGATCGGCACATGTGATACACGTGTTGCCATGCCAGTCCCATTTTGTCGTGCGTGTCGCCTCACTGCAACTCCGATTGCGATTTTGATTCCACCAACGTGTAGTTTCAACCTTGTGGTGCTTCTCGACCCTTTGTTTTGCCAAAAATGTCTTCTTAATGATCGATAAAAGAAGGAAAACGTGTTTAAATCGAGGAAAAAAAAACTCGAGAAAATACAAAGTCTGAGAACTCCGATGCCTTACCTATTCTAGTTGGGATATGAGGAGGTGATAAGGAAGTCGCCCTCAATTTGAACCCAAACGGAGCGAATGAGGTTGGAAAAATCGAATAGAAGGAAGAAAAAGCGTTGGTCGTCGTCGTCGCCGATCCCGATCGTCAATCAGCCTTTGTCACCTCTCAATTATGCCACTGAGGAGAGAGATGAGTGTGAGAGGAAGAAAATTTTTAGGGAGGGTCTTCTTGCATGAAGAAGGAAGGAGAAGATGGAAAAAAAAAAATTGGGATGACCACTTTCTTTTGGGAAATGGAAAAGGGTTTTGGTGGCTAAGGTCCCTAATGATACACTTATAGGGTTCACCTCAACCCTAAACCCTAGCCTTAAGTCTTCTAGTTTACAAGAATGTCATTATTTAATATTTTTCTCTAATTTTCACAAAATAAAACCCCCTTTAAATAATTAAAATACTACTTATAAATTCTTCCTCCAACACATTAAATAAAAACAAAACTTAGTCCCTTAATTAGTGCAAACAACTCATAATATGAATTAATTAAAAATTAAGGGACATTACAGAAAATGCATCTAACTAAATAATATTTATTTAAATCTAAATTTGTTTTGCAGTTAAAAAAGAAAGAAAAATACAAATTTAGTCAACCTGCTGACGTGGCGATGATATTTTTTAGAATTCATTTTTCTATTTCGATATTATAAACAAGTTTAATTTAATAAATTAAAATTATTATGCTAAATTTCAAATAAAACTTTATATTCATCGTTTAAATTCGAACCTAGGAGCTGGCGCGCACAAGGGGTGGGTGCAAAGTATTGCCACCGCGCCAAATCCAATTTTTTTAAAGGGAGTTGTCCTTGAGGTCTATTTTTTTAACTCGCTTGCCAATTATCCAATCTCAATCTCTAAATTCCTCAACCAAGCTTGTTGGCTTTGAACCATAGCATCGTTCTTGGCCACATACATCTTCATCATATTTTCTAATGAGCTACTTGAATTGTTAGGATTTTGTTGAGGCAATGGTCTATTTTCCTGTGGCACAAATTGTTGATTCTGCTGTCCCAATTTAGGTGGATAATTTTCTTTTTGCTATATTGGAGGATCATTATGGTTTCCCCCTGACTCCAAGAGAAGTTAGGACGATTCCTCCATTCTAGATTGTAGGTATTAGAATGTGGATTATTCCACCCTATATAACAGATTGATATTAAATTACCAAGGCAAAATTCATAAGTGTGCTCTTCTCCATAGAAGACGCATGATTCCAATTGTTACTTGATTCACAGTGACATTATGCTGTGTGATATTCCCTAAGGGTAGGTTTTGATCATGTTTGTCAAAGAAGTTATATCTGTCCTAATAGATGTCAATGCATGAACGTCTGTAACTCATTGTGGTCATTTTCTAGGGTTTGATCTCGCGTCATACCACTGACAACTGTTAGTTGATATCCTTTCCAAAATTTCATATGCCTCATTATATATTCTTGACAGTAACGCACCCTTTGCTGAAGCATCTACCATGTTCTTTGCAGCTAAATTTAAACCATTGTAAAATGTTTCTAATTGAACACAATAAGATAATCCATAGTGAGGACACTTTTTAAGGAGTTCTTTATATCTCTCCCATGCATACATATTGCCTGAAAGAAACAATTTCTACTCTAAGTTTAGCATTCTTTGTAGGTAGAAAATACTTAGTAAGAAATCGCTCTGCTAATTCATCCCAGGTAGTGATGGATCCTGGAACAAATGTGTTTAACCGAGCTTTTGCTTCATCCCTTAATAAATATGGAAACAAAGTTAAACGTAGAGTGTCGTTAGAAACTCCTTGAATCCCAAATGAGTCGCTTACTTCTAGAAAATTCTTCAAGTGTAAATGTGGATCTTTTGCAGGTAAACCATGAAATTGACCTATGGTTTGCAACATCTGAAACATCACAGGCTTCATCTCAAAGTTTTCTGCCTAAATATTCGGTCTAACAATCCCTGGATTTAGTTCATCGAACATTGGGACCACATAATCTCTGATGGCTCTTTCCATGTCATTGGCTAGCATCACAAGGTATTCAACCTGATCCACTAGTCTAATCTGTTGTTGCATTGCTACTCTAAGTAATGGAACTCCTCCTCTATTTGGTCGTTGATTTGCCTACTCTATAGGTCCTCTAGGAGGTATAGAATTGTGCTCCATCAAATTTCCTCAATTTCTCAACTCCCTTCTTAGTTTATGAAGAGTCATTTCGATTTTTGGGTCAAATTCAACCTCCAAACTAGAGTTAGTGTTCATACACCAGTTGCTGTAATCACAGAGAAATTTAATCAGTGTAAATTAAGCTTCAATTCACTAAAAGAATCAAATTCAAATAAGCCAAAATTCAATCTAATCCCCCGCAACAGCGCCAAAAACTTGTTGACTATGTGTAGTGAGTGATGCAATCACATAAATCAATGTGCAAGTGTACACAATCAACATCGAGTAATAAGTATTTTTTATATTGTATCCACAGGGAGCAATAGATTTTAACCTATTTGTACTTAACTTCTTAGCAAATTCAAGGATAACAAGAATAAGAGATTGATTGTTTTTATAATTAATGATAAATGAAATTAAATGATAGAACAAAAATAATATTTTTGCACTTTTAACGATGAGAATGAATGAGTTTAGATTAAGGTAACATGTTATTTTCCTGACATAGAATGTGTTGGGATTTGTGCCCTAAAGTCTCATAGCTTGTATAATATTATTTATAAAATATATTTTTATATGCAATATTTATTGTCCATTTTATGAAAATCTTATGTTACTAATGTAATCTTGAATAGTATGTAGTTGACATACTGAAGGATTAAACAACATGCATACACAGCGGAATGGATCAAAATTGCATTCTAATTTGCAAAAATAAAAGGATAAACATGCTTA
>JAOANK020000042.1:120226-135016 GCA_026257165.2 Telfairia occidentalis | reverse complement strand
AAACATTGCTTTATGAAAAGATGTTTAAATTAGAAGGCATGTCAAACAAACCTTTAATTACAGCAAAAACATTCTTTATTCACACTTCAATTCAGACAATTTCTTCTACCCATGGTACTTGCTTCATCATCCGTTCTAATTATTATTCTTCATAAATATTTATTTAATATCACTAAATTTCATATTATTCTCAAACGATGTTGATATGGCCAACAATAATTGAGTGTAGTACCTATACTGATATTATTTTTTTTAAAACAAAAATTATATTCGAGAAAATTTTTAGTACTACGATGATGCCTAATTTTTCCTTCATAACTCAACTCATTATTAACTTATATATTATTTTATCTGTTAAAATACTATTTTAATTCCTATACTTTGGCAGTTATTCTATTTTCATCTCTATACTTTGAAAATGTTCAAATTTAGTCCACGTTATGTCAATAAATCTAAAAATACCCCTTATCATTATTAAAACCAGACTTGCCATGGTACAATCAGAAAAACTTGGTAAGAAAAAGAAAAATTTAAAGGAGGGAAGAGGAGAGAGAAGTTGGATGAGAAAGAAAAAAATTAATATTTTTTTGCTACATCAACCGATTTTAACCACAAACCAACAGTAGAGACTGTTTTTAAAATTTATTGAATGTATATAAACTAAATTTGAATATTTTTAAAGTATAAGAACTAAAATAAAATAATCACTTTAGTACATTAGGGTATGTTTGACATGATTTTCAATTTAATCACTTTTTTATAAAGAAATAATGATAAATAGTATTTATATATTATATTTTTTAAAAATATTTTTATAATAAATTTATTCGATAACGCTACATTCAAAAGTGATATTATTAATTACAAATATTTTTTTTTCTTATTACATATTTTTGAAGAATTTCGATTAATCGCTATTAAGTCATTTTTTGATAATCCGTCTCTCTTGTATTTATTCAAAAATAACTTTTAAATTAATCTAATTTTTTTATAGTCGATTTTATTTGTGAAAAATTTTTCATAAAACACTTTTGATTTTCTAAAATTACTTAAAAAACTATACTTAACACACTTTAAATTGTTAATTTTTCTAAACAATAGGAGGTGGCCATGTAAGGGAAGAAAGCTGAGGAGGTGGATTTCACGTAAGCAAAAGTATTAAAACATGCGTTGATATATCAATATATATCCATAAATAAGAGGGTTTGACATTGATATTAATGATCAATTTTTTTAGTTCAACACAAACTTACGAACTTTTGGTCAGGGAACTATGTCTTGAGTTATGCTTAATTGATATCTTTGATATTCGTATAAAATATTTAGATGAAATGTAATTGATTATATAATGGGTAAAATATACTTTTGGTCCCTAACTTTGAGGATAAGTTTTTATTTGATCCATAAATTTTAAAAAGTAACAATTTAGCTCTTAATCTTTAAAAAATGGTTCTAAAAGATCCCTAAAGTCAAGCGAATGCTGACGTGACAATTTAACAGACCAAATGACTTGTTGATGCATTTAATTTTAAATGATATGGTCAAATAAAAAATTTATTAAACAATAACATTATAATTAAAAAAAACATTTCAGGAAAATTAAAACACACAAAAAAAATTATCTTGTTCATCTTCTTTTTTCAATTTTCAAATTCACAAAAACCCACAAAAAGATAGTTCTTCTTCTTCTCACTTCTTCCTTCTTCCCCTTCATTTTCCTCTTCCTTCTCCATGAATGGTTGGATATGAACACCAAAAGGAACGTCATAGATCCTACACCAAAATGTTACACGATCCCCTACATGGTGGCGGAGTCCACCACTTTTCTGGGTCTTGTGAGTTAAATAAGGGTGGCCGAAGAGGTAAATAAGAGGCCTCCCCATTATTATCACTTTTAAATTTTTTAACGCAGAAAATGAAAATTCAACCATAAATCTCATATCAAATAACAATAGATCCTTCCCAAAACAAGAACTAAACCCTTCATGATGCAAATAATAGTGTTCAGAAAAGAGGTAAAGGAGATTTACGGGTGAACCCTCTTGGCCATGGCAACATAGGGGCGTCGGCGCTGGCGACTTGAATTTATATTTCTTCTTGGCTGCAACCGGAGGAAGAGGAGAGGAGAGTTTTTTAGGCGGCAGAGGGGCTGTTCGTATTCATAAGGTGTGGTGGACTTTTCCACCATTGTGGGGAGCGATGTGAGCAACATTTTGGTGTAGGGAAAATGAAGAGAAAGAAGGAGAAGGAAGAAGGAGAGGAAGCAAAGATATTTTTGTGGGTTTTGTGAATATGGAAATTGGAAAAGAGAAGATGAACTGATTTTTTTTTGGTGCTTTTTAATTTTCTTGAAATGTTTTTCTTATTATAATTTTATTATTTAATAAAAATTTTATTTGACCACATCATTTAAAATTAACACATTAACAAGTCACTTGGTCCTTCAAACAACTGTCACGTCAGCATTAATTAACCTTAATTTGATTATAGAGATCTTTTAAAACTATTTTCTAAAAGTTAGAGATTAAATTGTCACTTTTTAAAATTTAGAGACTAAATAAAAATCTATCCTCAAATTTAGAGAGCAAAAAGTATATTTTACCCTTATAAAATATAATCAATTAATTACGACTATGAATATAAATACCCATAATAAAATTAATTTATACTTTATTTGGAAAGTTCAACAAACTTAATTATTAATTAAAATAATGTTTAATTTTGATGCATACGGTAATATTCGTGGATATCATAATTTTAGTAAATTTGAAATTGAAATCCTCGTCTTGAAAGAAGCAAGCATGGAATATGATTGGAAGTGTGCAAGGTTTAATTTCAGTAACAGAAGGAGAGAGAGAGAGATGAGAGAAGACTAAGATGAAATGGTAATGGCTAAAATGGGATGAGATGCTCCTCCACGTGCGAAACCAAGGGCATGGAATTGGAAAACTGACGATTCTGAGTGAATTTCTGAGTGCGCAATAGTCGCGAAATGCTACCCTTGTCTAGATTCATTCCTTCTTCTTCCCTTCTCTTTTCCCCACAAATCCTGCCCCCTTTACCCTCACATTTTCTTCTCTATTGCCCCATCACTTCTCTCTCTTATGGGTATTTTCTCTCTCTCTCGCTCTCTATTTTGGGTATCGTCTCTTTCTCTCTTTCTCCCTCTTGATTTCTTCTTTGTTTGTTTGTTATTTTGTTCTCAACACTACGACTCATGGCAAATGTAAGTTTATTTCTTTCTCTTTTCATATGCTGGATCATTTCTTTGCATGTCATTGGTCAATTTGGACTTCCCATTTAAGGGTGTTCTGTGAATTGCTTGTGTTGATTTTGTATCTGCCCCCTTAATGGATTCAAATCAAGTTATTCAACTATTGTAACTCCTGCAATTCCAAACAATGGTGGCCGATGACAATTTGTAGGCTATAATATTCTTGCCGATGGTCTTTGATTTTCACCACTTATTGTGCATTGCATTTTGTTCTCTTAGCTGATTTGATGTTTCCCCACCTTTGTAGCGTAGCATCCTTCTTGTTATGAAGGTTTTCTTAATTTTTACTATTAGATTATACAAAAATAATTAGGAAGGCAAGATCTTCTGGTTTTGGAAGATGTTGTTCAAACATTCTAAGTTCTCATTAAAGATTGGGAAACGGAGTCGAAGCCGAAATGTGCAACAATCATATTATGTGGAATATCTTTTATGGTATTCAGAATAAGATTCATATAGAATCTCCCTTTAAAAAAACCTATGGTAAGGCTCAAGGAGAGTAAAAGGAGAAATTATAGACTGTCTTTATAGTTCATTTAATTAAGGTATAACCAAAGAAACTGTATTTTGGAGGCTTTGTACATACAAGGATCAAGTATAATGTGATTGTTAACACGTACGTGGCAATCCAATAGATTAGCTTTTGGAATCTAATCTAGTTTAATGAAACCTTTTAGAAGTAAAGAAGTTGTTGGACAAGGACGCTATAGTCAGGTGACTTGATGACCCTTTCATATATACTGGCAAAAATAGCTATAAGATAAACAAGTTGAGGTCTTTGTTTTCCTATGTTGTTTTCATAAAAATGACGCCTCTTTATGTGGAAACTCCCCCCTTACTATGGTAGTTGTCATTTTAATGTGCCCTCTAAGTATGTTCCCTATTACTACATAAAATATCTAAAACAAATGCAAACAAGCCTTGCTATTGTATGCATAGGCTACTAGGTACTTGAATTTGAATGGAGAGTGCTGGGTAGTAATGTCGAGCTAGATGCATTTATTGGTGTCATGGTTTGTCTGCTAGCTTTTAATATTTGAATTAGTTTCTAATCTTTATTAGTTAATGTGATCAAACATACCTACACAACTTCTTAGCACAGTTTCTTTTCTCAGGGCATTTTTGTCTGTTGAAATTCATAGTCAACACTTTCATTCAACATGCAATTTTATATTTCGACTATTTGTATGCTTTCTCATCAATATATTTTTTTTTATTATACCATGGATTTTTTAATCAATCATCAAATGCTTTAAGATTTACTTCTAAATTGTATCTGTGAAGTGAAGAAAAACTCGTTTTTTTTTTATAAAAAAAACTGAAGTGTAGAAAAGAAGATTGTAAGCTTATGATGATGACTTATTTTATAGAGTCCAATTTGATGATAATACGAGTTCTAATTGGAGTGTATTATACATAACTTATAACATTGCAAATTGATTGATTACTTGTAGGAAGTAGAAGATTGATACACTCAAATGTCTGCGGTGGGAAATGGAAATAATATTTTCTGGCATGATTGTCCTGTCGGAAAGCCTGAAAGGGAGAAACTTTTCAACCAAAAGGGCTGTGTTGTATGGATCACAGGTCTCAGTGGATCAGGTCTATTTTCATTTCTGGATTACATATTAGTCATATCAGCACGAAATGCTTCCGTTTTTTTTACCTTAAACTGTTGCTTGTAGTATTGTCCTTTCTTATGGACTGAGGTTTTAAATTGACATTATAAGCCATTTACTGTTATAGTGCTTTATTATAATCCAGATTTACTAGTGGTTTGACTATTTGTTACAATTTCCATTGGCTTGAATCCTTTTTAGGGGCACACAGATATACAGAAAATAAGAAATCAACTTTCATTAAGATAAATGACGTAGAAAAGAGACATCAGAAAGAGAAATAAACCTTACAAAAAGAGGCTACAATTATTAAGAATATAATTACCCAAAAAAAAAAAAAACCAAGTAGAGAACACCCACCCAAAAGAGTGTATTTGAAGTGAATCACACTTCAGGTTGCTTCCAATGATCTTTCAATATCTTTGAAATTCTTTTATTTCTCTGGAGCTTTATATTCCACCTGCAAAAGAAGCCATCCGTTTTTTTTTGTCAAAAGGAAGATGTTCAAGCACC
Organism: Telfairia occidentalis; assembly: GCA_026257165.2. Classification (NCBI taxonomy): domain Eukaryota; kingdom Viridiplantae; phylum Streptophyta; class Magnoliopsida; order Cucurbitales; family Cucurbitaceae; genus Telfairia; species Telfairia occidentalis. The sequence goes on along the minus strand of JAOANK020000042.1, from coordinate 129,610 downwards.
ACCTCCATTAAACCTCAACATCTTTGGCTAGGAGCCAAACTAACAACAATTATCTCAAGAAATTCGTTGTAAATTTTTGTGGCAAAAATGACATATCCACAAAATAATATCCAGATCCTTCGAAACTAATAAAAACTTGCTACACTAGGGCCTAAAAGCTAAAACCAAGATGAAGATCCCTGGACAGAGTCCAATGTGGTAACCTATTAGGTATCTATCTCCCTTCCTATTTGATTGAATTTCATGAGAAAACTTACAAAGAACATAGGAAAAATGATAAAATAGTACTCAGCCAATTCAAGAAGGCCGGTAACTTCTTTTTAACTCTACTTTTTCCTACTACAAAAGCCTACCCTACTCACAACATTTCCTATCGTTTAAAGACACCTCCCCTCACTCTCACGCTGTACAAACACTACCCACAAACTAATTGTTGGGGGGCTATTTCCCTTACTACCCCTCTTAGAATAAGAATTCATGATTAGGGGCCTCACAATACCCCCAGTTAGGAAAGACACATTGATCTCAAGGTGGAAGTTAGAAAATTGGTGGTGAATGGTATTAGCGAGTTCCCATGTGGCTCGTACTTCAGGCCTCCAACTAGCCCTTCCAATGGATCAACCGTTCCCATTGCTTTAGCATTCTAGGAAATGCCCAGCACATCCTGCGGTTCCACCAGCCATTTGAAGTTTTCTGATAATGTTGGAGGCATGATCTTCACGAACAAGTTAAGTTTATAGGTCACCTTTCCAATCTGCTTTAGAATCTTATAGGGTCTGAAATATTCGAGTATTAGTTTCTCATGGCGTTTGCTATGGATTGTTCTAAGGAGAAAATCTTTAAATACACAATATCATCGACCTAGAAGTCCTTTCTTGACAGTGGCAATCTGCAAATTTTTCATGCATCCTTGAGCATTGGTGAGGTGGGATGAAAATCGAAGGGTGAGACCCCGCTCAATTACTTGTAGGTCCAATGTGTTGTTTGTCATTTCCTAATGTCCATAAAAAATTAATGGAGAAGGAGGGCGGTCATAGACAACATGAAATGGGAACGTATTAATAGAGAGATGGAACCTTGTATTGTACCAACATTCTACCCAAGCCAGCCAAACATTCCATTGTTTAGGTTTTCCCCTAAGAAGCATGGACACAGACATGAGACACGATATGACACGATGATACATCAATTTCTAAAAAAATAGGGCACGGACACGTTGGGGATACTATTTTTATTTATTTATTTATTTTTTTGATATATGTGTTTATATGCATCTATTTATTACTTCATAATAGATAAAACATGTAAAGTTAATATAGAAAATGAAATGAACATCACTACAAAAGTATAAAATGTCAAGTCTTTTGACAATAATTCAACTACAAAAATATTATCCAACAAATTCAATCTACAAAACAAAGTTTACAACACAATAGAGTGTCCGTAGAAATATCCATGAGTTGTTTGTTATCTATATTTTTATTTAAAGAATTCCTAAATGTGTTTGAGAAGTGTCCGTGAGGTGTCCATAAAGTGTCCGAAAATAAAATAAATAAATAGGACATGTAATTTCACGTGTCGGACACGTGTCCGATGAATGTCCAAACATGTCCGTGTCCGACACAGACACTCCTCCCATTTTGGAGTGTCCGTGTTTCTTAGGTTTTCACAATAGAAACACCTCAAATAGGTTTCCAAACTTTTCTTCAGAATTTCAATTTGGCTGTTGTGCTAGTGGTGGTAAGCGGTATTTCACCGAAGTTGCGTTCGCTGTAAATGAAACAACCTAGTTCAAAAATGACTAATGAAAATCTTGTCACAGTTTGATAGTATTAAGCGAGGGAAACCATGGAGGCACGCCAACTCTTGGAAGAACATGGATACAATAGTCTTTGTAGAGAAGTCAAACCGAGCCTAACTCAATTGGTTAAAACATAATCCCCCGATCAAAAGGTTGTGGGCTCGAATCCCCACCCCTCACATTTTGTTGAATTAAAAAAAAAAATAGTCTTTGTAGAGAAAGGGTGAGTAACAAGGATGAAGTAGGCATACTTGTTGAGCTAATCAACCATCACAGGAATAGCATCTTGAGATTTGAGAAGCCTTTTAATGAAATCCATGGAGATGTCTTCCCAGATTTTGGTTGGTATAGGTTAGGGCTATACACGGGTTGGGTTGGGTCAATTTAGGGAGTATTTTTGGACCAACTCAAAATTTCAGGTGAGTCAAGTTTGCTACCCGAATGACCAATCTAGGGTTGTAACCCTACCCAACCCAACCTTTATAATTTTGGATTGGGTTCAGTTGGGTTATTGGGTTGGTGATATGTATCCAAGAAAAGACGAAAATTGGAAGTTGAATTTGGGAAAGATAATCTTTTTCTTCATCTCCTCTGTTTCTCTCTTCCCATCTCCCATGGTGGCCTCCAAATGTCACCTCCTCCCCTTCACCCTCGCTGTCGCTGTCTCCGCCTACATCACCGACCTTCTCAATGACTTACGGGAGTACAATGATTTCAACATCTACTTGCAGCAAACTAGGCTCACCAACGAGATCAACAGCCGTTAGACCATCTTTTTTATTTCTTTGGTTCTGCAGAGTTAAGCTCCAACAAAACAAAATCTTATGAATTCAAAACTATAGAAAATCACATAAAGTTGTGAGCCTAATTCCAATTAGTTGCTCTCTAGTCTCTAATCTCTTTCCAACCTAACCTCTGATCATCACCGTCCTCGTCGTCTCCAGTGGCGCTCTATTTTACGTTGGCACCTAGCATCCTCTCTTTGTCATCAAGAACCTCCTCAGCCTACAATCATCTTGGACTATAATGATCCGACGAGCAGCGTGAGGGTGAAGAGAGAGCGTGTATGCAAAAATGAAAGTGAAGAACAAAAAAAACCCTAAATAAATAAATAAATGTGTGTATATATGTATTATTTATTTCGATCAGTTTGGTTCAGGTTGAACTGAATTAAAAAGATCTAAATTTAACCCTGCAAACCGAATCGAAGCGACGGTTTTTAGAATTTCCAACCCAACCCCTCGTGATTTGGGCTGGGTTGTTTGGGTTATCAGATTATTTGTATAGACCTAGTATAGGTAATGGCTGTAACAAACCGGTTGGAGATGAGGCTTGGGATTTATTTCACTGGCACATTGAGCATTTTTCAACATACTTCACATTAGTCTTCATTCCAGACCAAAACAATTCTCCTATAATTCGTTTATAAGTCTGCTAGAATCCTGAATGCCTCCTAAAACAGAGTCATGGTATGTGTGTATCACTGCTGAAAGCAAAGAGGATTCCTTTGAGAGAACCATATGACCCTTGTACCATAGCACAACTTGTTTTAGGGAGTGCTTAGGGACACTATCCGAATCATCTTTCAAGCTATTAATGATTCGAAAAAGTTTAGGATCCTTTTGCACCCTTGTTTTCACGATTTCGATGTGAATGATTGACGAAACTATGCGAGAAGCCAAATGGGCGACAAGGGTAGGCATGAAAGGGCATTTGCAACCTTATTCTCTAGGCTTGGGTGGTATTGAATCTCAAAGTCAAACCCCAGTAGTTTGGTCACCACATCGGAAATTTTGATTGCACTCCCATTGTTCCAAAAGAAACTTCAAAGCACGTTGGTGCAGATGATGAATTTTTGCCCCTAGAGATAGGGTCTCCATCACTGTACGGAGGCTACAATTGCCATTAGCTCCCTCTCATAAAAAAATTTGACAAAGGCCTTGGTTGACAAAATTTGACTAAAGTAGGCAATTGGCCATGGTTTTTCGATAGTTAGATAATCATAGCTTCTTGCTTGATGATGAGGAAGCGAGTACAGAAACTTCCCTCATGGGATGGCTTGAAGTGTAAAAAAAGGCAATCCTTCAAATCCGCCCAACCCTTGAACCTCTCCCAATATCTGCACATCGATACCATGAGAGAATCTGGCTGTCAGAACTCGTCATTAGCACAGTTAACTTCTCCAAGTCCAATAACTCGTGTATTTCCAATCAGCGTTCTACCCAAAACAACTAAAAGTTGGGGTCCTCTCCACCTGTTATTCACCACCTTGATTCTCCAAGTCATCGTCGACAATTTTAGCAGTAATGCCTTCTTAAACTTACGGCCGTTAATGTCAGGGACTGGTGCATCGACATGGCTGCCAATAATGATGGAGACTGGTCGACTCCCTTCTTTGAGTGCGCGATATAAGTTAATGGTTTCCCTCTGATAGTCTGACACGATCCAATCAAGATCTTGTATGTGGTTACTCGAAGCTAAAAGTTTGATAGTTGTAGGCCTGATTCACCAAACGACAAGGGGATCTTATCATTAGATAAACCAACATGATTTATTGAGGTTGTGGTGGCAATAGTAGTGGTAGTTATTGTGTTGACTGTCACTGAGCTCAAACTTTAACCATGCATTTTGGAGCTTACTCATGATCAGACTCTAAATAATCGAGACATCGCTGCAACTTTTAATAGAGAAAAATGTAAAGAATCGACGAGAAGGTAAGAATTGGAGGCGGGATTTTGTGATGGGATTTTGTGATGGACGTGCTCTGATACTACTTTGAAAGGTAGCTCCCTTACTATTTGATTGAATTTCATGAGATAACTTACATGAACATGGGAAAAATGATGGAACAGTACTCTGGCAATTCAAGAGGGCTGGTAACCTCTCCTTAACTCTAATTTTTCCTACTACAAAAGCCTGCCCTACTCACAACATTTCCTATTCTTTAAAGACACCTCCCCACACTCATGCACCGTACAAACACTCAGCCATTAATAAACTTGTTTCCCTTGCTACCTCTCCTAAAATAAGTTTCATGATTAGGGGCCCCCACATAATCTTCCTCAAAGCAATCATATAGGAGAAAAATCTAATAATTTTAGGGATTTTAATTTCCTGGAGCTTAACAAATAATATGCATACTGCATTGAACCTATTTTGTATTGATTGCCATAATTGTACATACACACAAAATAATTTACATATATATTTATTGCATTTCCTGGGTAATTTAAAGCTGCAATTTCCCTGCAATATATCAGTAATGAATTAAAACAGAACAGTGTTGAGTAAGCCTGTAAGGTGATAGAGAGCGTTCCTTAAAAGTTTTCAAGGTTCTATAATTTAAATTAATATATCTATTGTTGTAAAAAAAATGAAATATCATTACAGGTTTGGAAATTGGACTGCAGAACCTTCAATATATTTTTTTTTCTCTCAATCTTTTAGATATCCCAGTCTGGTAATGTTCATGTTTCTTTTTTCTCGGATATTTATTTTAGTTCAATTATTCACTTGCTTTGTGACATGCTTAAAAAAAGATAAGTACAAATACATTTTGTGCAAAGCAGCAACCGAACACATTGTGGTTGACATTTCTTAATTTGTTTTGTTATTTATGGGTGATTTCTTCTAACATTCATGCCTTCCAGGTTCAAATCATAGAGGGCCAACTCTTTTGTTTTTAACCTCTTTCTTATTTTTGTATAAATGAGTTTTTCGTTGCTTGTTACAAGATTACTATGAAAAGACTCCAGATTGAACGATAGAGTATCTCATTTTAATAGTTATAATACATTTTCAATAACAAAGTTGAGGGAGAAGTAATGCAGAGGAGTGGATGAAAGAATAGAAGTGTCTACAATTGACAAATTTCTCACTTGAGGAAAAATTAACATTTTTTTTAAAAGCTGTTCTTTCAAACACTTTTCTTCTATATAACAAATTTCCATCTTTCAGGGAAAAGCACAGTAGCTTGCTCATTGAGTAGAGAGCTTTATGCGATAGGGAAGATTTCTTATGTGCTAGATGGGGACAACCTTCGACATGGACTAAACAAGGATCTTGGTTTTGCAGCTGAAGATCGTGCTGAAAATATTCGCAGAGTTGGTGAGTATGTTATGTTTCCTTTTAAAGCAAAGATTGAATTTGAATAGAATATTCATTAGAATATTTATTTCATTTCATGTTAAAATGAACCCGAAAATGACATCAACCATATAATTCTGTCTTGCTTTATATTATTTAATAAATTTAAATTTGCTGCTTGTGGTTTCTGATGGAATCTTATCAATATTGTGTTTGTTACTTGCCTGTTTGAAGTAGCACGGATAAATAGAAGTTGAATATGACTATGAATTGCTATTATTTGTGACTAAAAATGATTTTTTCTTAATCACCGTGAGTTGGTCTAATGATTAGTAGGGGGTCAATGTAAATAGTAAAGAACTTCAAGGGAACGAATTCAAGACATGATGGCCAGACCAAAGATTTAATATCCTATGAGTAACCTTAACCACCAAAGGTAGTAAGATTCGATAGTGGTTAGTGAGAATAGTCATGGTGCACGCAACCTGGCCCGAACCCTCACAAATATATATATATATATAAGGTTTTTCTTATAATTGGGTATTAGGGACGAGGGACCTACTCTTTGATTTAGCTCATGGCCTGCCTAGTAATTAGACCACTAGAATTTTAATTATTAAAATTTTCATCTGGGAACCTAAACCCAAGGCTTTGAAGGATATCCTTAAACATCCCAATCCCTTTGCACAAGAGGTTTGCTGGAGGGGCACTACTTGCCCTCAACTTTCATTTATACATGTAATTTTCTCGTCATGTCGTCTAGTAGATGTGTTTGGAAAAGAAAAGATGCGTTAGTTTGTGTACATTTCAGACATTTGATATTCTTTCTTTCGTTTCATTTTTTGGTGTCCATTGCAGGGGAAGTAGCAAAACTTTTTGCAGATGCCGGTTTAATATGCATTGCTAGTTTGATATCTCCATATAGAAGAGATCGGGATTTCTGCCGTGGAATGTTAACCGAAGGGACCTTTATCGAGGCAAGATTTTAGAGGGGTTTCAATAATAATGGCTTAATCAAATTTCCTTCCCCCTTGAACATAGAATTCCCCTTTGTTTGTTCAGGTGTTCATGAACATGCCTCTTGAATTATGTGAGTCAAGAGATGCAAAGGGCCTTTACAAACTCGCCCGAGATGGAAAGATCAAAGGTATACTTGAAGAATAATCCATTTGTTGGAGCTAGAAAGAAAGGAAAATGAACAACATAGATATTGGATTGTACTGCAGGTTTTACTGGGATCGACGACCCTTACGAACCACCTCTGAACTGTGAGGTACATTATCATTAAGCATTCAACATTTCATTTGCTTAATTAGCAACATCAAGCCCAAGACGGCTTTATAAAGAATGTATTTGATTCCCTTGTAGATTGAATTAAGGCAGAATGATGGAGTTTGCCCGACTCCGGTGGCAATGGCAAAGCAGATATTGGCTTACTTGGAGGAGAAGGGACTTCTTCAAGCTCACTGACAATCTATCTCTGATGGCACCGCTGAATGGCTTGACCTCTGATGGCAAATATGTTAAAGGAATAGATAGACTGATCGGCAATAAGTACATAATGCAATATGAGATTCCTAGAACAAGGAATACAACATGTAATTTTAAATTAAAATGTAAATTTGATATATCTGGGAGGAAGCATTGTAATCGAGATAGATGATTGTGTGAAGTAAGCTCTCACTTATTCTTTCAGTTAAGTTATGCAATGTAGATCTGACGTTATATTGGAAATGTTACTGAGTTGTTTTAGGCTTGGGACCAAACTGAAACTTTTACCTCCACAATTCAATAATTTATTATTTAGAAATTTGTGATGGATAGCCCTCAAAATATAGCTTCTTTTACAATCATTTAGAATTTAGAATTACTATGGATTTTAGTTTATATTCTAGCCAATCAAATTGACTATTTTAAAATCATTGTTGAGCACTTTGTCAGCCAAAATTCAATTGGGTAAGTTTGCCTTGTGATATTTCTTGGTTGGAAGGATGTCCTACCCATGTAATATTCCTACAGTAGAAGCAGTGACGGGTCCTGAATTTTATGTTAGAATGGGCTACAAACTGAAATGAATTAATATAAAATATTCAGATTAAATAATATTAAAAATTATTTTGTATTACCAAACTATAACAAATCATTTTGTATTATAAATAGTTTTTACTTTTTACTTTTTGAAATGTTTGTTCAAATGTTAGAATTAGAGAAATGTGTACGATGCATGGAAATAAAAAGTTTAGAGAGATAGAGATAAAAGTTTTTTAAAGAGAAAAGTTAGAGAGAAATATTTAGACAAAGAAAGGTAAGTTACAAAGAGAATGGAAGTTATAGTGAGAGATTTAGAGAGAAAAGTCTGAAATATATTTGTTAGTTAAGTGAAAACGAAATTTTAGAGAGAGATATTAGAGATAGAAATAGTTTTAAAAAAAGAAAATTAGAGAGAGAAGCTTGGAAAAATATTAAATTTTTAGAGAGAGAAAAGTAGAAAGATGTGTTAAAAGAGAAAAAGGCAGTTTGTTGATCTTACTCTTACTTTCATGGTCGTTGCCTAGTTGGTTACCTAGATATGGGGGGCATAAGAAGACCCCTAAGGTTACTTTGCTAGAAAATGACCGGTATGTTTTCCATTTATGCATATTGGAGCTTGGGATTGGGTGCTCGAGAATGGCCCTTGGTATATTGGGGGGAAGCCTTTCATTTTACGGAGGTGGTGCCCTAGTATTGTCCTTCAAGACTTTGTCTTTGAGAGTCTTCCGATTTTGATTCAGTTACATTAGGTCCCTTTGGAACTGTGGACTCTTAGTGGAATGAGTATTATTGCGAGCACTATTGAAAAACCACTATGCATGGATAGAGCTACGAAGGAGTGTCGGCAAATGTCCTTTGCGTGACTTTGTGTTGAGGTTGGTGTGGATGCTACTCTACCGAACTCGGTGGAGGTCTCGATCCATGGAAAGGAGTTTATTATACTAGTTGACTACTATTGGAAATTGCAGCGGTGCAGTAGGTGTCGTGTATATGGTCACCGGACACCACGTGCCTTGTCAAGCTGTCAGATGTTGGCATTGGGGTGAGGCCTGCTGAAGGATCTCAAACTGTAGAGCAGAGGGGTACAGTCTTAGCACGGAGGTCTCTTCCCCTCACCCCCAGGTCAGCAGTTGCACTAACCATGATTACGCACCAGCTCGCTGTCTCGCTCACCTGTAAAAGCGGATCACTGCCACGCCTCTTGATTTTCGGATCACCGACGAAGCCCACTGGGGTGCGTATAAGTTTGCCTACACAATCAACTATGACAGAGGTGGGTTCGCCTGCAAGGCTTGTAGAGGCTCGGTCGGATTCGCCAAGGGCTAGGCGTAGTTCCATGTGGTCTTTTATGGCTAACATGTTTACTGATTTGGGACTGAAGGAGGGATGTGAAGGATACATCAAGATGCATGCGCAGCGGAATAAAGATCTATACACTCTAATTAGCTCAAAATAAATAAGGAAAA
>JAOANK020000042.1:99084-114904 GCA_026257165.2 Telfairia occidentalis | reverse complement strand
CGACAAATAATTAATTTCGTTGCAAAAATGCGACACAATTATTTTCCGTCGCAAAAATATGCGACCTTTAATTTTTCGTCGCATTAATGCGACATATTTTTTTGCGTCTCGATATTTCGTCGCTAAAAATCATTTTTTTTGTAGTGTACATTTTGGTTAATAGAATTGATGTAGAGGTGGAGATTTTCTCATTCAATCTCAAGGGAATGAATTGATGGTTAATTGTTAAGCTACTCATGTCTGTATAAATATTATTATGGCTAAATTATTCCAAATGTCCACCAATTCTAAAATTAGTTTCAATTATATCTCTATTGATTACAATTTTCAATTATATTCTTGATCTTTAAAGTTAATTAGATGTGTCTGTAAATAATTTTACAATTAAAATAAGTGATGAAAATTGATGTAGTTGCTGAGTTGGCAAGGAAGCAATAAGATGCATAACTTTTTTAGAATGAACGACAAACATGACAAATACTTTAATCTACCATCTATTTTGTAACCATATTTGTCACTATTTTGTAACCATATTTGTCATTTATTTTTCAATAGTCATGTTTGTCCGTACTCTATATTTGTATGTGATCACAATTTCTATTATTTATTTTAACGATAAAATTGTCTAAGCATATTTATATTAATTTTAGGGGGGAAAAGAATAAATTTGACCTTTAAACTTGTCAAGTTGTATCAACTTTGATCCTAAATTTTCAATTTTATCAATTTGAACCTTAGACTTGGATAACTGTTTCAATTTTAATCCTTTATTCAATTTTCGATAATTCACCTATTAATTTTAACAAAAAACAATGTGAAAATTTTCATAAACTTACTAATTTCAATAAAATAAAGTATTACACAAATTAAGTTTGATTAATGCACAAATTAACTATTAAATAACTTTGCTAAGACTCACAAATTCCAACAAAAATGTAGCTTTAATCTCATTTTTTTTAATTCTATCTATTTTGTTTCTTATATATGTTTTATAATCATTGAACGCTTATGAAAATACTTTTTCTTAATGATATTTCGAACAAAAATTTATGAAAGGGTAAAAGTTGCAACTCGTTTTCAAGTTTAAAGTTAAAATTGTAACATTTACCTAAGTTCGATGTTCAATTTAAGAAATTGAAAGTTTAAGGTTAAAAGTGATATAACTTGATAAATTTAGGGTCAAAATGAATTTTATTTTCTTAATTTTAGAAAGTGAAGGATAGAAAGTGTTTTTGAATGATGTATTATTGAAAGTTGAAACTAAAAATAGTGAGATATAGAGATTCAAACTCATGAACTCTTGATGAGTGAAATATAATCCCTCATAACTCAATTTTTCGAATTTTGAAGAATCTAGAGTATAATATTTCAGGGTAAAATGTAAATCAATTCAAAACTGGTGTGGAAAATGAAGAAATGGAATCTTCCTAAAGCCAGGATTCTTCTCTCAATGAGCAAGTGCGCGCTCTCAAAGTGAGATTCAAATCTCTGTTTCTAATTCTTATTTTGGAAGCTTTTCTTAGTACCTTCGCTGCTGGTTAGAAAATTCGACACTCTCAAAAAATCACAAGTGCTGTGCAAGCAGTAGAAATCCAAATTGCTCATTGGAGTCTATTCGTACGCATGCCAACTCCAGTTGATGATCTTGATCCTTTTTTTAGCTTTTCTTCTTTCCGTATAAATGCTATAATAAGCTAGATTTGTTGTCGTAAATCAGCCAAACAAAAACTGATCTAACAAAATTCAGCGCATCGAAAGCATTTAGCCGCCAATATTTCGCCTCTTGTTCTTGTAAACACCTCAAGACACCACAACACAACACTGGTTGTCCAATCGCTGTATGCTTGTTTCCGTTCTACCAACTGCGGCCGTTGTAAATCAAAATAAAACCGAGCTGCCATAATTTCTTCTGTTTTTGAATTGGAAAAGATTTTGAAATAAATTGGGGGAGAGAAGAAACCCATTTGATTTGACAATCTAAAATTCCACCAAAACCCTCTTTACCCAATGGACATTGCTTTCAAATCTTCGAGGTTACTTCCCCTCAACAAGATACCCTCAACGCTTTGCTTTCGTCCACATCCTTGTAAGATTTCAGTCTTCCAATCCAAGCGCTTCGCTCCAATGGCTGCCCTTACTGCAGCCTCCCCCGCCGTTGGACTGTCCGAAACATTCAACAAGTTGAGGGAACAGGGCAAGGTAAAATGTCTCCTCTTACCATTTACTTTGTATCTCTAATTTCATTTTTGTACCCTACTTCTTCTGTGTGCACATTTCTTATGTGGGTTGTTTGTTTGAATTTCTCCTTGTTTTCGTTGAATTCTTCATTTGCATTCTGGGTTTTGTTGGTTCGTATTGAGAGGATATATTAATTTTCTGAGAATGAGGCCATATTCAACTCGAGTCTTATTCATCCAAGTTCCTTCTTGGGTTTAATAGTCTAATTAGATACCTAATGGCAAGTTCATTTCACCTAAAACTTAGGGAAGAAACTTGGGTGCATGCCACCATAAAAAATTTGGCAACTATTTAATTTTTTAAAGAAAAGAAAAAAAATTCACTTTTTTGCACTCTTCTCTTTTAGTTGTCAAATTTTGAATGGTGGTCCTGTATACTGGTATGCACCCAAATATTCTTCAAACTTAGGTTATATTATCAGTTTGGTATTTGAACTATTATTGTGTCTATTTAGTCCTATACCTTAAAGTTGTTTTTAGAATTTTTTAAGGTTGTGCTTATTTAATCTCTATACTTTAAAAAGATTCTAATAGGTCTCTAAATTTTGTATCCGACAAGTCTTCATTGTTAACTACGCCACCCAATATCTGACCTTACTTGAAATTAGCTTGTCATGCAATCCTCAAGTAGTGCAATCATCGTGTCACATAAGCATAAATTGATGGAGTTAACATTAGAGACCTATTACTTACAAAATTGTAAGTTTTAAAACCTATTAGAAACTTTTTAAAGAAATGAGATAGACATAACTTTCAAAGGTTAAGGACCTATTCGAAGCATTGTAAATACAGGGACTATATAGACCCAATTCTAAAAGTCAAATGCATCAAATTTATAATTTGACCTCAAATTTATTCCTTTTGTATGATCGTTTGTAGTCTGAGGGGAATTTTTCATTGACCAACGTTGTCCTAAATGCATGCATGTTTTAAAGGTCGCATTGATCCCCTACATCACTGCTGGTGATCCTGATCTTTCGACCACGGCTGAAGCACTGAAGGTGCTTTCCACCTGCGGATCAGATATTATTGAACTTGGTGTTCCATATTCGGATCCCCTGGCAGATGGTCCTGTTATACAGGTTACCCTTCATTTTTTTTTTTTTGCCTTTCATTTGTCCATTTTTAATCTGTTGTTTCTTATTCAGCTGTTTTATGAATGTTTTACTGTAGGCTGCGGCTACTCGGTCCTTGGCTAGGGAGACAAACTTTAATGCAATCATTTCTATGCTGAAGGGGGTAATATTGTTGTACCATGCAACATTCCGTAGATAATTTTAGCTTCTTTTCCGCTTCCACTTTTGCTCTTAACGTATTTGAAGCAATACAAACTTATTTCATTAGCTATTTCTATAATGACTTAAGGTATGAAAAATCTGTTATTTTACAAACTAGATATAATGAAGTATAGTAATGAAATCATTTAAATGATGCTGCATTTCACCAGGCTGTCAAATTTTGTACTCAACTTGTTTGGAAACTTGGAATTTACATTTTTATTTTTGCACACATGGCATCTCCAAATCAAATGTGTATGGAAATATGTTCCCAGTTCCATATGGTTCACAGTCCTTTAGCCTCTCATTCATGAAACTGACAGTTAACATGTTTTTGTTTTGTTTTTGGCTGGTTAGGTGATTCCTGAACTATCTTGTCCAATTTCCCTTTTCTCATATTATAACCCAATTCTTAAACGTGGCATTGCGAACTTCATGATGACAATAAAAGATGCTGGTGTACGAGGTAATTAACGAGTTCACTAATCTTTTTGTTATAAATTTGGATTAATTTTTTTTATTAATTTATTATTGTCCTACTTGAAAGAGGTCATGATAAAGGCTAGGCCAATAATTAGATTGATCCAAATGCTAGAGTTGGTCTTTTGCTACAACTTGCATAGAAATACTGATTGTATTTTCTGAAAACATCATTAATTTGTTAATTTCTTTATCCCAGTGAACGGTACAAAGTTGAAATATGTGATAAAAGATAAGTTTAGTTTTGGACCTATTATCACATTGCTTAAAGAACATGGTATTTGGAGAGCCTTGTTTTAAATTTATTTTCTTTGTGCACTTGATGGGAGGTCCTACTTTTACTGAGCTTGTTTTAATCCTAAAATTTGAGAAAATTTGGTATTTGGAACAACTCCTAGTCCATAGAGGGCGTTTGGGGTGTGGTTCGGTATCTTAAGCTTGAGAATGTAAGTGGGGGGTTACGAAACGGTTTAGGATGCTAGAATGTAGGCAAACACGTGTGCAAATTTCATGAGCCCAAATTTAGGAAAATTATGTTTAGGAAGCAAGTTTTAGTAGCTTAGAAATCACGAGCCTGGATTTGGGGAAACTGTGGTTGAGGTGCATGTTTCAGAAGCTTGAGAATATGAAATGTAATGTGGGTACTGGGTTTTGGTTAGAGAATTAATTGTTTCGAGGATGGGAAGACACGAGGAAGAGAGAGAAAGGGGAGAGAGAAAGAAGGGAAGATGAAGGGTTAGGGGGACAAAGGGGGCAGAACATAGAGGAAAAGAGGGAGGGGGTGGGGGATGACTGGCCACTTGAAGTTTGAGGATTTTCGGCATGTTGGTACAGGATCGAGTTATGTGTTTCAGAGTGGGAGCTTGAACAGTGGGATATTACTCAAGCCTGTCTCCCCCTCAAACAAAGGTTAGGTTGAGAAAGGGAAACTCCCTTAATGCCAACCCATACCCTAGCCCCTTTATGAGCAAAAGAAAGGACAAAGAGAGTTCATGTTGGAACATTATATGTCTGTTTTGCTCACTATTGATTATCCAACCAAAGCAAATCAACTACATGATGATTAATCAAGAGTCTAAAATACAACGGTTGAAAAGAATTTGTCATTACTCCCAACATTAAGTGGTTGGTGATGTTTGAATTCTTTCTAAAATAGGGATACTGCATTTGAAGCTATATAGAGTATTGCATGAGTTTCAATATATTATTACATGTTATGTACGATAATCTTAACTTGGTTTAGAAGTTCCATGGAAAATGTGTGACCTTTCTCAACCTTGGTTTCGTGAATATGTTTGTGGTCACGTTGCACTTTCTTGCAGGGCTTGTTGTTCCAGATGTTCCTCTTGAGGAGACTGAATTTTTGAGAAAGGAAGCTGTAAAGTACAATATTGAACTGGTGAATTCTTTATTTCATAATGGCTGTATAGATTATCTAAATCATTTACTAGTTTTTGAGTTTTGATATTAATTTATTTCTTTTACCTTAAGATATTGGTCATAGTGGTAAAGGACCTTGGATACAATCTAGAGGATAAAAGCCAATACCATTCGGAACACTGCCTAGCATATGAAACATTCCCATGGTCTTAATAACTGCTCCATTGCAGTGCTAAAGATTAGTTTTATAAATTGGCTGAACCTGAAGGAAAAATTCTTCAGCAGAGGATGTGAGAATAAGTTTTCTTGATTCATTGTTAATGCAGAAAACAGTTCCCTTAAATGCCAAAAATTAGTTACTTAATGTTGAACTGCACTAACCTGCATCTTTTTCTATTATCTCTAGATCCAACTTATGGACGAAATGAATAGCCAATTCATTGGCTCATTCTTGTTATAATATTTACATTCTTGTTATAATATTTACTCTCATATAAAATTAGTCCTTAAACCTTATTCATTTGTGTGATAATGCTCTAATCGTGAAATCATAGAGAAAAGGCAGAGTTGATTGCTTGTTCTCATGGATTTTATATTATTCTTTTACATTTCTAAAGGTACTCTTAACGACACCAACCACCCCTAAAGATAGGATGAAAGACATTGTCGAAGCTTCAGAGGGATTTGTATATCTTGTAAGACCTTTTCTGTTTTCTATCTCTTTATATTCTATAACTTTTGATTTTTGTCATCTCATTAGAGGCTTCTGGTATCATTCATAAGAATATGATAGTCATTTTTTTCCTTCTTTGAATTTAATATTCATAATTAATTTAAATCCGCAGAATTTTCTATAACAAAATAAGAAACCAGATGTTAATTAAAATGAATAAAAGAACAAATAATGGGGAAGATAAAAAGGAAGCTTGAAAACGACAGAAAAATTGTAGTAGAAGGCTTTAATTGTTACTAAAGGTCTTGATTTTGAATTAGTGAAATAATAGAATTCATTTGGGAGAAGAGAGATCGTCTTCTGTTTTGTGGGAGCATATTGTTTTTGAGGCTAGGTCTTCATGCACAAAAAGAATTATAGATAGCAGGGAGAGCAGGGATTTCAGCGATTTACAATTATCTTTATTATTATCGAACTAACCTTTCATTGTCAAATTTAAATTGCATTGCCATTTTCTTTCTGACTTGCAATATGAAATTTGTTTTCATTCAATTATAGGTGAGCTCCGTTGGAGTTACTGGTACCCGCACATCAGTAAGTGGTAGAGTCCAAACTCTCCTTGAGGAAATTAAAGAGGTATGCCTGCTTAATAAACATCTATTTGCAGGACTACAAATTTGTACTTGTATACAAGTTGTGCACTTTGGAATATGGTGTTCGAAAAGGCATTGATTTGAAACTGATAAGTAACATAGCCCTGATAATCCTCTTCGCATGACAGGTTACGATAAAACCAATAGCTGTTGGTTTTGGTATATCGAAACCCGAGCACGTGAAACAGGTAAGAAACTACATCACATACCAAAACATCCAATTTATTGTGCAATCTACTTAATGTGTTGCTGTGTTCATAGGTGGCTGGCTGGGGGGCAGATGGTATTATTGTTGGTAGTGCTATGGTGAAGCTGTTGGGTGAAGCCCAATCCCCCGAGGAAGGACTGAAGGAGCTTGAAAACTTCACCAAATCCTTAAAATCTGTACTCTCCTGATGGAATAAACCAAGCTGTTCCTTTCATCTGTGAACAAGAGCTCAACTTGCACGGTCATCTTAAAATTACTCTTCAAATATTTCCTTTTTCTTTTAGCAGAGAATAAAACTGTCAACTCATATCTCCTTTGAAGGCATTTTTCATTAATATTATGATAATATTTTCTAATATTTTCTTGATAGTCAATGAATGATTTCAAGTATTTATTTTTAAAGCTTCATAGCCAATGAAGCTCAAGTACCTAATCTTTAAGCTTCATCTCCGAAATACTAGAGGTTAGAAGATCGAATGAAACTTGATATTTCTCATTCAGGTTAAGGGTGTTCACGGTTCAGCTTGGCTCGGTTTGGGGGCTGAACAAAAATCGAACCACATTTTTAAAAGGAAAAAAATAAAGCTGTGTTGAACTGCATTTATGGTCAAAATTGAGTTGAATCGAAATTGAAACCGACAGTTTCATTGGTTTGGTTTTTCGAAGATTGTTCATTTACAACTTTTTTCCTCCTTTCCCTTCACTCTCCTTTCTCTTTCACTTGCTCCCTCTGCTTTGCTGTGCTTTTTCAAGTTCCACAGATATCATCCTTCTTTAGGTTTTCATTTTTCTCTCTATATATTTCCACTCTCTTGATGCACCAAACACTCTTCTTCTACAACTTCATATGGCACGTCTACGTTCTTTTCTAAGATCCACTTCCTCTTTTCATTCTCCTTCCTCTCACACTCATAACCAAACTCTTAACTCTTGCTTCTACTCCAAACACGCTTCACGCTTGCTTTTTCTCTCAACTCTTCTCCCCTTAAGGCAGTGGGAGATTGGGTTAGGTGGAAAGAAGAAAACACTAAAGAGGGAAGAAGAAACTAAAGAAAAGAAAATTAAGAGAATAAAAGTGAATGGAGTAAACGGAAAAGAAGAAAGTGAGAGAAGAAAACTCTAATCCTAGTAAATATAATATTAATTTAAACATTAAAAAAAAAAGAGATAAAATTTTAAACATCAGGTGATGGTAATAATGGCCAAGGATTAAAATATCGATGTCAGAGCTCGGGTTTAGGAATATATCGATGGATATTCTGGAAAAGATTACGGTTGTTATGGAAATTTATAAAAATATTATGATTTTTTTTGTGAAACTTTAAAACAAACTTATTTAAGTTATAAACCACTACTTTAAGCACATAAATCAAGAAATTGAAGTCAAATATATGTATTAATACAATAATAGATAGTATTGAATGTTGGACAATAAATATGAACTTATACAATTTATTGATAAAAAATTTTATTGAACAAGTACAGAATTGATATTGATAATTTAATAAAACGATGATGCTCTTGGGGGTACTCGATTTAATACAATGAAAAGAAAAAGAAACAATGCTCAATTAAATGTTGTAACAACTTAATTAACGAACTAACAATTTAATCACAATTTATTGTTTAATTCAATAATAATTTAAAAGATCAAAATTCAAGAACTAAAAATAAATTAAAGAATTAAAAAAAAGGTGAAAAGAAAGAAAGAAAAAAAAGAATGCAGAATAAAATTATACTTGGAGAATAAATGATATTTAATTGAACTAAATTATAAATTATTAAAAAATATATAAATTATATAATATAATTTAAAAATAAAAAAGAAAAGAAGAATAATGAAATTTAAAGAAAAAATAGAGAGGAGTGGGGATGGGGAGAGAGGAGAATGGGAGAGAAAATGAAAAAGAAAACAAGTCTGTCGTTTGCCTTATAGATTGAACCCGCATACGTTGCGCGCACAACTATCTGAGTTGGAGCCAATTTCATTAATAATTATCGAATATTATTGTTGATATATCGCCAATAGGGATAAGAAGTGTGTGCGTATGTGTGCGTGCGTACGTGCACGATGGATGCGTGCGTGCATACGCATGTGCGCACGTGCAGTGGGTGTGCCTGTGCGTGTGTATATGCGCACGGTGGGTGTACTTGTGTGCATGTGTATGTATGTGCGCGTGTGTGCGTGCATGTGTGCGCATGTGCGTGTGTGTGATCATTAGATTTTAAGTTTCTATGTTATAGACATCTTTCAATACCTTTGTGAGCCTGCGTGTTCGCGTGCACATGTGCGTGTGTGGATCATTAGATTTTAAGTTTTTCATGTTAAAGACATTTTTCAATAATCTTTTTCTAAGCTACCTATTACAATTCTAAAGATGATTGGTTCAACTCTCTACCTCACAATTGTTAAATTAAAAAAACATATATTTATATACTACATTTAAATTGTAAAAGAAACCTAAGTTAGATTGAAGTTCATAATTCAATCTTTTATTTTACTTTTTTCAATAGTCCACCAATATTTTGTATTTGATGCGTTTTCTCTTTTGTACATTTATTGAAATGATTTTTTTTTATTGTTTATTTGTGATTTTTCTTAAAACTAAAATTAGAGCTATACATTTCAAATATATATTATTCCTCTATAAAAAATCTAATTTAATAATATGTGATAAATATAATTTATTAAAAGACCTCATCCATTATACATTTTGTCTTCTTTTTCATTTAAGATTGAACATAATATTTGATATGAAATGTTTTATAAAAATCTCAAATTAATATAAATTAAATTGTTCTATAAAGTAACAAAAAAATAGTGTAAACTTAATTTATATAAAATAAAATATTAAATTAATAAACACTAAAATGTTAAATAAATTTTAATTATAAATTAATGTATAAATTTTCAAAATATTGGTTAGGACATTATTGGTATAATACACAATTTTAGACATTTCTAATCATAAATCATGTACAACAAACATTATGGGTAGAAAAATCTTATTCAACTTAAAAGGAGATTCAATGAGTCTGGTCATGGTTAAGCTCATGATTCAAACAAGGTTAAGCCCATGATGAATGAATAGGCATAAGAAGACCTAACCCAAGTAAGACAACTTAAGGCCCGAGAAGCTTGGTCTAATCAAACTAAACCCATGCCTTAAATAATAAGGCTTAGTCCAACTAAGGGGCTCGACCAATTGGGTCAAGTCCATGCCTCAAGAGAGGCTCGATGCAAGGTTGAGCCAAGGCAAATGAAGAGCTTGACCTTTGGGCTGAGCCAAGGCCCACTAGCGGTCTCTATCCATTGGGTCTAGCTAAAGCCACTAAGTCACATGAGACAAGTTAAAGCCACTAAGAGCTTGACCTCGAATAAGCTTGGCCTGATCACGACTAAGTCACATGAGACAAGTTATTTTTCTGATGCATCTAGTTCGGTAAAAGAGAAGAATTTAAGACAGAGGGGAAGAGGGCCAAATCCATTTAGAATTTTGGATTTCCTAAAATAAATGATTCTACCCAAATCTCTGCCCCCATTTTAATCCCCATCCCTGCGAAATTTCCCACTAAACTTCATGAGGATAAGGGCAAGGATTTCCTATTAGCGGGGATCAAATTTTCCAAGGAGAATTATTCCCTACTTAGTGATAACTAGGTTATTCTTGGAAGTGTGTAGTGTATCACTTTGTCTTTCAATCAGAGTAAAAATTGCTTCGAGTGTACTTTTAATTAAAAAAATTTCAAGTCTTATATCTGATAGTAACAACTTATTTTTATGCATCCTGAAATACTGAAGAATCACTTATAGTTTTGGTAGTTTATCCGGCAAAAACTATATAATGTCAAGTAAAATACTCACTCTACATATGGTTCCACTTCAGCTATGTTAAACAACATACATTGATGTGCTATTTTGAGTACATCATCAGATAATGTGATTAGGAATCCAGATAAATAGGGCGACTTTCAAGAATCACGTCATTATTAAACTCTTCATTGTAGTGTTTTTGGTGTTAAGCCCTATTGAATCTTGAACACAATTCTTAAAAAATGAATGCATTCATTAACTAGATAGAACTCTACAACGCACCCTTCTAGGTGTGATTGATTTCTTTACATACTTAAGACTCCAAACTAATAGCTAGTTAGAGTATAATAAATAACATACCTTCCAAATGGATACATCCAACGAAATTGAACTGATCCACATAAGCAAACTTCAAGCCCCAAATGAACAATCAAATGTATCATGATATCAAAGAAAGGAGGAAAAAACTCTCGAAAATACTTAGAGTATCAATTACTTTTTTTTTCGATATCCAACATACTTTATCTATCAATTACACGTTGATAAATTTTTAATGAAAAGTGCACATATTGTGTTATTGAATGTCTTGGACCTCTTGAAAGTATTCCTCTGATGACCATAGGTAAAAGTTGTTGCATTAATACATGAAATCATGAAACTTCAATCTCATTAGTTTGCTTTCCTCCAATGAAATACAACTTGAGATATTTGAAATGTAGCCATCAGGTAACTTCAACATATAATCTCTTGCAAAATAATTTTTTCTTAGATCTTGACAAGTGTGCGGGATAGGAGGAAGGTAAACTCGACTTCCACACTCTTCTTGGTGTATGTCAAGTTGTATATTCATTGTAAATCTTTTTGAGCATTGTGTCCATCTGTCACCTTTCCATTAATATCTAACAATGTGTCTATAATGCTTTCACCTACATTCTTCTCAACATGGATGACATCCAAATTATGGCGTAGTACAAGTTCCTACATTGGTGTAAGTACTTACCAATTAGTAAATTATTAATGTATCTCTTCAAGCCTATTCAAATGGATGAAAATAATAGAAAGATATGTATACCTTCCAATAAGATAAATCGAAGAAGATCGATCATTTTTCCACTTTCATTCTTCCCTTAGTGTTTTTTCTTCTCAACATTTTTCCAACAATTTTGAAAATCTTTAAGTTGGAAATAAATTGTATTTCCATTCATAACTCTAGGAGCTCGTCCTTCTTCTACTTTTCCATCAAACCATAACTTTTTCCTTCTATATGGATGATATGGAGATAACAATCGCATATGACCCATATATGTTAATTTCTTGCTATGATACAACCATTCAAAATGTGTGTGCTCTTGACAAATAGGACATGTTGCTTAGTCCTTTGTTGTGCTGGGTTAGGAGAGTCCATCATTAGCTTGTGGAGAAGAAGAGGGTATCATAGATAAAACGTGGAGGACGTGTCTTTATTTAAACATAAATAGGTGCAGCAACGCAGAAACGATGGTTATCATCCAACATTATAACACATTTATAGCGGTTGAACATGAGACCCTTCGTTAAACGCTGGATTAATGAGATGTATATTACAACCACCGAACGAATATTGTGTATTAAATATCAATTCACATTCATTGCACTCGAACAGTAAAACAGGTCATTTGATTGGATTGTGTAGTAAATTACAACCACCGAATATTGTGTCAGAAAATAACATTAATGCATATCAATAAGATATTGTGGCATGCTAATTACTTTGTTAAAGATGTCATTTTAAGCGTTATGTTATATTATAAAGAATGAATAAAAACACGCAAACATGATGTTCATGAAATTTAAAATTTTATTTATATCAATATTCATTATTACAACAATGGGGGACGATGTTGGGCCTTGAGACTTTGGACCCTCGATAAGTTGTCTAACCGTTGAATCCCTTCAGTCTAGGCGACGTTTCAGACGTTGGATCTCGATCCACAATCGACTCATCTGATTTGTGTCGTGGATAGATTCATTATTCCGATGTTCAAGCTCATCGCTTAGCTACAATTCGCCTGAAGATATTCGCAGACCGATCTACGTAAAAATAATGACCAGAAATAGAGAAAAAGAAATAAGTCTATAAGTTAAAGTACGTTGGGATTGAAAAATATAACCATATATACTTATGGAATGAAAATCATCTACTACACTCGTAACGCATTCGTCACTCATTTGGTCCGGAATGGATACTGACGTAGTGGCAACTGTCCTCTATTCCCATAATAGAGTAGCAACCTCTGAGTAGTCCTAGTTTCTTATGCGGTATGACCCTTTGGATCCAAATCCCGAACGAGGTGATGGACTGCGTGTTCCGTCATTTCCTCCTCCAGAAGCAACAAACTTAGACTGGTTATTCGACATCGTTCGTTGAGTTTGTTTTTTGGTAAATGTTTTGGGAATTACGATGTCGAGCAAGTGAAATACGTTTATATAAATCTCTTTCGAGATGATTCATATTACGACAAATAATCGCAATTAAATGACACGATTTCTCAATGGGTGCAGCGTAGGGTATTGACATTTGAAATAAACCATCGAAGATCACGCTTTAATATTGAACTAAACGATTGAATGTAAACCAACCATGAATTTCACTTTTAAAAAAACTAAAAAAAAAAACAAAAAGAAAAATAAAAAAAAAAACAAAAAATATTAACAATAAATTTTCTATCGCGTATTCCAAAGCAGGACGATCGCATAGCAAAATTAGTTATTAACTATAGAAGACAATTCGTTGTCCTCTACATGATGATCGTGTAGTCGCGTTAATAACCCGTAAAGGTTCTTGATCACGTAATTTGATTAACCTGACCAGTCTTCAATGTTTTGGCTTTCATTTTTTTATCCTTTTGATTTAAATATGTTCAAATTAAAAAAAAATGAATATTTTTATAATCGTTTTCTATTTTCCTGTGCACTCAACGTATCGCTCGCTCCAAAAAATATCGCCTCTCCGAAGTTGTAGATGCTTTTTTGTTCCGTTTCGAACACACCAGATCCAAACTCCATCATTTGTCTGCTTCTTTTTCTCAACGTGAGTTCAATTTTCTTTTGTACCTTCTATTGGCATTTTCATCCACTGTAATCTATCATATATTTGAATTTCTGAAACTATTGAACACTTCGCTGATGAACGCTTTAGACAAATTAACTTGAATTCCTACTTCTATTTACTGTTAACTAATGTAGTCACGTCATTTGAACTTCTACTTTTATGTTTGGAAACAATACTTAGTAGAAATTTTAAAATGCTGCAATGCTTATTTAGGTTATATTCCTATTTCTCCTTCGTTCATTTTATTCATAGGTTAAAAAAAAATCGAACCCTTAGAATGCATGAGATTGTTATCCTTGTGAAATAAAGAACTACTAAACATTTATTATCGCCACAACATGTCTATTTTTAATACCCCATTCGTTACGCTATTTAGTTCGATACAACAATCGAGTTATGCGATATATTAATATCTACTATGATCGAGTTATACAATCTGTTATGCAAATTGATGCGATCGAGATTAATTACACCTAAATACTTTATTGATTTGATCATGATTTAATATGCATTTTTATCATTCGCAAACTATAATTCAGAAACTCACTATGGATATGAACATGGTCGCTAAGATTGCCCCAGAAAATTACTTCACTGCTCAAGTTTTTTCATTGGCTCACATTACTCATGCAACAGAAATAGTGAAGCGGAACCTGACAGAATCACTGCTTGCTGTATTCAAGAAAATCGTATTCGTTCCTCTGTTGAATACGAACCTAATGTTCAATGGCCAGTTAGTACATCATCTTCTCTTGAGGAAAATCGAAGAGTGGAAAGAAGGTATCATGAGTTTCAATGTCCGGGGCACCAAGGTTTCGTTCTCCTAGCGAGAGTTCAACAATATAACAGGACTGTGGACTCCACAAATTACTGCAAAGAAGCCTACGATGTCGGGAAGACTAAGATCGCTTGTATTTCCCAACATGGATCAAGTAAAATATTTGGATGTTGAATCCATGTTTATTGATTTTTAATTTGAGAGTGACAATGATGCCGCTAAGATGGGGTTGTTCATTTTAGTAGAGATAAGACTCACTGGTAGGTATATGAAGACACTTGTTGACTAGAATATGCTTGCAATCATAGAAGACGAAGAGGCATTCAATAGTTACGATTGGTCTTCACACTTCTTCCATTGTACGCTAAGGAGCCTGAGTACTTCAGTCCTTGCGAAGTTGGGCGACATGCGAAAATAATGGAATAAGACTAATGCAAAGTATTTCGTCCTTGGTTTTGGCCATGCGTTCCAAGTGTGACCGTATGAAATTATATCCAATATTGATGGTACATTTGCAACCAAATTGAACGATACCGCGATACTGCGCATCCTTCGGTAGTCATGCCCTCGAATGCCAAACTACAACCAACTGGAGATCGGGGTTTTCAATTTGCCACAGGTGACGACATTTCCAAACTAAATCATTTACTAATCATTTCACCAATAAAATAATTGATAACGCTTTCTTTTTCATCTTTTTTTTAATGTTTTAGACGGTTGTCAACCCAGAGATTGTTATGTCAGAAGATGAGGTTCGGTACATAAATGCCCATATGAAGGGCATCAATAACATGTAGTCCCGCCCCGCACTACTTACAAAATCCCGACCCACGATGTTCGTGTTAGAACTCATCAACAAAATGTAATCCATGAGATGAGGGAGAATGTGATGGTTCGAAGCTCCGAGGCTGTGAGATCTATAGCGAAATTGAAGATTAAGAAGAATGATGTTACCCATCATTATTTATGGGAACAATTAAGGCCATTAATAGACTGGGTAGGTGCGATTGAGGTTGAGCTGAAGGAGATACATAAATACTTGCGCGTCCTTACTAAGGTATCCACTTAATTTCATTTAACAAGTTACATTGGGCATATAGTAATGCAGTCTGTTATGTTTCGTGTGCTCACAGTGTTGGGAGTTATGTTCTCAGCTCGTGACGTCATGTAAACTATAATGATGTAAATAAGATAGACTTAAATATTATTTGTGCATCTTGTCAAATTTA